>OZ026624.1:51872609-52472609 GCA_964020975.1 Hermodice carunculata | reverse complement strand
CAATAACTCAAGAAGTTTTTAAGTTAGGACTGGGATACTTTACAGGTTTATTGTGCTTGCTAAGGGCTAGAAGAAGTTTAAAGTTTGGTGACCTTGATTTAATTTCCAAGGTCATGTTGGTGCCTGAGTTAACTTTGGTTTCCACGTGATAACTGAAGAGGTTTTTAAAGTAGGACTTTTATATTGCACTGGATAATTGTCGGTATTTGGGGCTAGGTCAAGTTTGAAGATGGGTGACCTTGACCTAATTTCAAAGGTCACAGAGCCATTTGGTTGAATACTGTTTCTGCATGATAACTTGCATTTTAGAGGTAGCACTTTTACATTGCACAGCTTTATGGTTGCCTATGAGGGCTAGTTTGAGTTTGTAGATGGGTGACCTTGACCCAGTTTTGAGGGTCACACACAGACAGTAGACTTCCTGTGGTTTTTGCACAATAACTGAAGGTCAAGTGAAAATGAGTGACCTTGCCCTAATTTCCAAGGTCATAGAGCCACTTTGCTGAATATGGTTTCTAAATGATGACTAATTTTTCAGCTATAACTTTTATATTCTCCAGGTTTTTAGTCGTTTTTTAAGGGCTAGGTTAAAGTTTAAAGATATGTGACATTGATGTATGATCAACCTTCACTAATTTTGTAAGATCACGAGTGCCCCATCTACCACTATCAATAGGGTAGCGAGGGCAAGGGTAATGAGGGCGGGGAGCATCTATGTTTTACAAACATATCTTGTTCTTATAGTTATGTCTTCCTTGACCTGTTGCCTCCAAATTTGGTTATGTCTTCCTGGACCTATTGCCTCCAAATTTGGTACAGATAATCTATGGGTCCGGGAAATTTTCCGATATAACAATATATATGAGGTCAAAGTCAAGGTCAAATCCTTGTATTTTTCTGCTGACTCAGCAATTTTGACATATTGGCTTATACCTTCTTAATGGTTCATCATAGGCCCAAGGTTACTATTATATGTGAATAGGAAAGTATCTATGGGCTTTCAGTTTGTATGGTTTATTTTAATTCTAAGTGACCTTGAAAGGTCAAACTGCATGTAGATTCCTGTTGGTTACTGGGATTGCAGTGCATATTTTCAACTTCAAAACAATCGACCTGTTGCCTCCTAATTTAGTGTAGACAATCTATGGGTCTGGGAAAATTTTCCCATATAATAATATATAAACTTGAGGCAAAAGGTCAAGGTCAAATCGTTAATGCATTTTTCTGCTGACTCAGCAATTTTCACATATTGGCTTGTACCTCTTAATGGTGCATTGTAGGCCCAAGGTTACTATTAAACATTAATAGGAAAGCACCTATTGACTTTCAATTTGTATGGTTTATTTTAAACCTGAGTGAACTTGAAAGGTCAAACTGCATACATTCCTGTTGATTACTGTGCAAGTCTATGGGGATTGCAATGCTAAGTCACATCATTCTTGTCTTTTCCAAAACAATTGGCCAAATTCACTTCAAACTTGATGGGGATATACGTCAGGTAGGTGTCCACCAACTACATTCAAATGGTCATGCTCCAATGATTTTTTTTTTAATTTTTATTTTTATTTTACTTTTGTTGGTGAATTTTTGCATTCCTGTTGATTACCAGGCAGACCACAATGGACTCAATCTTGAAGTCCAGATACTTGAATACATCTGCACCCCTCCTAATCTAGAACGCAGCAGGTTGTTGCGTCTGGAAAAGGAAAAACACTGGATGCATCAATTTCGCTCCATTGAGTCATTCGGCCTCAATATCATGGGAAGATGAGCACACTTGCTCCGTCTAATGCTAAATTTTTATTACCATTGCTCACCTTCCCGTGCTAGAGTTAAGCTGATATTAAAACATTTGTTTTAATATTGGAGAAACCGTCAAAAATTTTTACCCTGAAACTGTAACTTGACATTTCTCCTGACCCCATACAGGGCATCCAGGTGAAAATCATTCACCTAAATCTTTTAGCCCAACGGAATTTGCACCGCCTTACCCTGGCTGGTGTCACATGATCACCTATCCATATTTGGATGGATCACAGATTAAAAAAATTCTGTTGAATCCTTTCCGCTGTGGCAACAATGCCACAGTGATGCACGTCGCTCTTTCACGTAATTACACTCACGCGTATTACGTGACAACGGCAAAGTTACACGTGCATATATAAAAAGGGCCTCTTGACGGTTTCCCCCATTGCCTGATGAGTTTTGAATTTAGATCGAAACCGGTTGCAATCTTTCCTCCAGTTATCAAGGCACTAGTCGTGTCATATACGCCTATTGATTACCATGCAGATCAGTGGGGTCTGCAATGGTAGTTCACATTTTGACTTCTTCAAAACTGTAAACCTGATTCATTGGAAATTCTGGTACAAATACACCATAGATTTGGGGAATTTTTTTTAATATGATTGTGATGGCCTTGAGGTCACAGGTCAAGGTCACAATGCCTTGCAAAATTAAATGGTTTCCATGCCACATTTTCAAATGGGTATGATTGAAGTCCGTCAAACTTTGTCATCATTTACCAAGGTGAGACTTCCCTTAAATTCGCTAAGAGGTGACCTTGAGGTCAGAGGTCAAGGTCAAACTTTCTGCAGAAGAATAGTGGCCCTCTTAGAGGGGTGGTCTCTGGTGAGAGGTGCCTGCTTGGGGGATGCATAATGTTTTTCGCACGAAAAACTGGCTTCTAGTGTAGTTACGTGTATGGTGACATTGTTGCTGTAGAAACAGGAGGGTGGCCTTCATCATGTTTCAATTGAGCCTGGCTGTGTCACCATGGATTTTTAATTGTCATATATATTGTCATCTTTTAAACTTGGCTTTGTTGCCTTGGTTACAGAAGGCTGTGAAGCTCAATGTGCAGATGGCAGTTGCCTGCCTGCATCTTCACTGGTCTGCAACAACACACCAGATTGTTCAGACAACTCAGATGAAGAGAACTGCCCAACAGGCAAACCAACCAGGCAGGTCAGCAATGATGGTAAGTTACTCAGCTGTGCTCTGTCTCAGCTTTTATCAGGTCAACTTTAGCGAGCCATGTGTTTATGAATGCCCTTTATACTTTAAAAGTATTTGTAGCAGCTAGGTGTGTTTGTTATTAATCTCCGTCGTGACACTAAAATGCTTTCGTGGGTAGTTTCTTCGATGGCGCATTCAGGGCGAGAACTTTGCGAGAATCTATTTGGATTTTTGTCAGTTAATTTTCTTTTTAAAGAAAGACAAGTTTAGGAGAATCTTTGCGAAAATGGATTCTCGCCGAAATTTTGGCCCTGGCGCATTGATTAGACAACACACTGGCCCTTTGCGAGAAAACTCCAGTCATTTGCCTACTCAATGCAAAAGGTGTCTGAATAGTTTGAGTCCATTTATTTGGAATAACAGGTAAACAAATTTTTAAAAAAACAACAACAACAAACTTTGACATAAAAATGGCCAATAATTTGAACCAAGAAGGGTTTTGTAGAAAATGAAAATACCACTCAGGGAAATAGTTCATTCTAAATCCATCAGGAATAAGATGTCAACTTATTGTGTGTTTCACATTGGTTAAACACAATAACTAGGTTACAATTTGTGGGCAACAGAGCAACTAAATGCCTGCTAAAGTATAACTACGTGTATTAAGCCAGGTAATTAACAAATATGCACGTGTGCAACAAAAATGTGCATGTTCGTCATTAGTGACCTGAAAATAATGTCTCCCTGCACCAAGCACTGGAGACATCTTGTAGGTGCATGTCTGTCATCTTCTTGTTCTTCCAACACATGGTTTATGGGCAATACAATTTGAGGAGGAGTTCCCAAAACATTAACTAAACTTTGTCAGATGATGCATCGCGCTAAGGCCTAGGTTGGGAATGCAGATGGCTGACATTGAGCAAAGTCTCAAGGTCACAGGACCACTTGAGTGAAAGTCGAGATTTGTGTGTGATAAGGACTAACTGCAGATTCTCAACTTTGACATAAGTCACTCGATCACAAGATCACTTCTATGTAAATGGATTTCTGTTGTGATAACTTCAGAGATGTTTCACAGTGTATCATTTAACTAGGTACAATCATGTATCTTACCAAGTTCTGGCTTGAGATTACAGATGGGCAACCTTCACCTGATTTTCAAGGTCACTAAAGTAAAGCCACAGGGTCACTGAAGTGAAAATTGGTTTCTAAACGATAACTGAAAGGGGTTTGTACCAAATTTGATCAACCTTGATAGGATGATCTATATTCCCACGGCTTAGGTTTGCAGTGCTGGTGGATGACCTTGGCATAAATTTCAAGGTCACAGGGTCGCTTACCTGATAGTTGGTTTCTGGATGAAAAGTGGAGAAAGATTTCACCAAGTTAAATAACAGAGAGGAGTGACCTTGACTTCTGTCTTTCACATCAAGTCCACAGGAGACTGGAGGCAATGGCAAAGCCTCCCAGCTAGCCTATGTTGAAAGTGGGAAGATCTCCCACCTGCAGGTACTGAACAGAGGGAGGGTGAGCCCTGAAGGCGTGAAGCACAGCTAGGGGGGTCTGGGAGCATGCTCCCCCAGGAAAAATTGTAGATTTGCACCTTTGTTTTCTGCATTTTGAAACATTTTAGGTGCCATCATGGACATATTCCATGCGTATATAGTACAATAACATGGCAAAACAGTACAACTTTACAGCCAGCAATGGAATAATGCTGCTTTTTTTTTATTTTACAAAAAGCAGGAATCACTTTGGAAAAAAGTACAAAAAAAGGAGGAGACCTCCCATTGAGGCAGAACACCTGGATGCTCTGCAATTGGGAAGCATGGTTTTATTACTTCAGCAGACTTGTCAGTCAGCTCAGATTAGGAGATGGTCCCGTCATATGTCCATCCATCCATCTGTCTGTTCACAATTTAGATCTTTTACTTCTCTGAAACCATTGACCAGATTCACGTCCAACATGGTGGGGATCTACCTTAGATGGGTCTGTACCATTGTTCAATTGGTCATGCTCCAGTGAGTTTTTTTTTAATTTTTACCCTGGGCACAAGAAGTACCAGAGGGTATTATCGTCCCCTGCATTGTCCATCCGTCCATTTTGTCGAAGATGCCGCGATATCTCAAAAAATATTTACCGTAGCAATACCAAATTTTGTCACAGAAGAACCTTATGATGGGCCAGGTTCCTTTTGAAACCAGCTGCATCTGATTATTTTAAAACTTTGTGTGAAACTTTTAATGAATTTGTTTGAAGGCCGTCTGAGATGCGTCAACCCTGACTACATTACTGTGATATCTCAAAAAACATTAACCCCAGCTTAACCAAATTTCTCTCCAGATGCATCTTATGATGGACCAGGTTCCTATTTAAAACCAGTTGTCTCTTATTATTTGTAAACATTTTATGTAACTTTAAATGTATTTATGTGAAAGCTGTCTTGTGGCGTGAATTCTGACGACGTTACCACGATATCTCAAAAAATTTTAATCGCAACTTTATACTTTTTGTGAAACTTTAAAGTATTCATTTCAAGTACGTCTGAGGGGTGTACTAGGGGATGAAAATTATTGTAATGTCTCAATAAGGATCCATTGCAGAGTCACTGAACTTTTATCAGTGATGCACATTATAGTGGGCAACATTCCTATTGAAAACCAGCTTCCTCTTATTATTTTCAAACTTGTTATGAAACTTTTGAAGTATTTATTTGAGGGCCGTCTGAGTGGCGCACAGTACAGTGGTCTCTGTCACCAGAACTTGTCCCAAGAACACATCCAAAATTGCTGTTTCATTTCATGGACAACAATATTGAAATTATATGAAAAGTATTTTACTGCCAAGTCTCAAAAAGAAAAGAAAAAAAAGAAGCAGAATTAAGGAAAAAAGATTGTGGGCACCGAGGGTAATCTGTTTTCTGAATGCTATTTTTTGTGGGTCCACTGTTTCTTGCTTATATTTTGGGGGGATACTTAAGAAATATTCCTCAATACAGCCAATTGGCCAGTGGGTTTGATATACACATATTTTTATTTGGAAAAAGGTGATTGGGAAAAAGGGCATATACTAATATAAAATCCCTTTTGCCAGTGGGTTTAAAATTTCACACAGACAGTTCTGGGTACCCATGGAACCATATACAATGTACCAAAAATTGTTGGATTCTGAGCTGGTTGACTGAAAACTTTTCAGAAAACTGGTTGAATTGACATAAAATGGCCTATATTGGCTTATATCTAGGTAATGGTGGATCCTGTTAAACACTGATAGGAAGGTGGCAGTGTGGTTTCTTTTTGTGTTGTTCATTGTGACCTGGAGTGACCTTGAAAGGTCAAACTGACATATTGGCTGACATCTCTGTAATGGTGGATTCTTGGTATATGGTTGCCATTAAACACAAATATTAAAATACCAGTGAGGTTTCTTTTTGTGTTGTTGATATGGAGCTTGAGTGACCTTGAAAGGTCAAATTGACATACTGTAAATTGTTCTATTTTCGCGTGTATAAATTTTCACGGTTTTTGTATTTTTCACATTTCACTGTAGTTTTAATTTCACTGTTTTGGACATAATTCCCATTCAAACAATGTTAAAATACTATTTCACTGTGTTTTTATTTTCACGGTTTTGTGCCATTAGCGAAATAAGCGAAAATAAGAATACAGCGAAATTAAAACAATTTACAGTATTTGCTTATATCTTGGTGATGGCAGATCCTGTCACTTTTCATTGATATTGAGGACTCCTGAACTTCATGACTGAAGGCTCATCTTGCAAGCAATGAGGATGGTTTGAAAAAGATGCCCTTGGTATTACTCTGATGTTCACAGGACCACTCTAGTCTGTACACTTATCAAAAGTTAGCTGAGCACAGGACTGCCGCAGCTGTCTGGTTTATTTTACAGTATGCATTCATGAAAAAGGTGCATGCCCATTACCTCTTGCATCAATATTTCATCGAAAAACCATTTCCTGTGCTTGCTGTTACATAACAACTGACCCAATGACATATGCAAGCACTTCTAAATAATTTCTCTGTAAGAATCTAATAGAGTGAACAGCAACTTGACAAACACTTCCTTTTGAAAGACTAAAATTTTGTGCGTTTTGCAGCCCGGATCAACGTGACACAGATTGTGGTCATTGTGGTGGTGGTAGCTTTCTCAATCGCTGTTATATCCTGTGCTATTGGACATTACCGAATATCCCTCCACTCATGGCGGGAACAAAGGGAACGCGGCCACAGTGTGGACCAAGCAGAGCGTTTGTCAGAGCACAGTCAACTTGCACAAACAGCCAGACACGCAGAGGTATGTAGGTACTTATCTGTACCAATAGAGGGCAGCACTTGTATGCAGGTATTTCTCCATGCCAGTGAAGGGCAGTACTTCTCTGCACTCGTCATCACAAACTGTTTTGCACTCATCACAAACAGTTTGTAGCCAGCATTTTTATGACATGTATCAGTAAGATTAATGTATATTTTTGGACCAGTAAGGAATCAGGTGGTTTGTACAGTTACAGTTGCAGGGACACAGAAAGTACAAATACATGTGATTTAATGGTGGTGTGTTGATGGAGTGCCAATTATATCTGCAAGAGATTTTAAACATGGACTCCCTTTTATTCTAAATAGGTATATGTTTCCATTCGAGATCAACAGTCTATGTTTTATAAAGCTATTTTGAAGGTCACGTAGGCTTTTATTCTAAATAGGAATATGTTTCCATTCGAGATCAACAGTCTATGTTTTATTAATAAAGCTATTTTGAAGGTCACGTAGGCTTTTATTCTAAATAGGAATATGTTTCCATTCGAGATCAACAGTCTATGTTTTATTAATAAAGCTATTTTCAAGGTCACGTAGGCAGATGTCTTGACTGCAGCTGAAATTTCGATGCTTTCGGTGGAACACCAGGCACCACTATGAAGTGGAACACATGACAGTGTATGAATGTTGGAACTATTTTGTCATGATGACAGAAAGTTTTAAAACAAGACCCAGTCATGAAATGCAGCAAGACTTGTCATTGCCACATGGCAGAGTCGGTGAAAGTGAAATCCAAAAGTCTGGATCATGTTTTCTACTCTTCTGTTTTTCTCTTGCAGGTTATATATGTGCCGGGTCCTACCCAGGAGCATCAGTATGACAGAGAAGTTGCTTTGCAACGTGAAAGGCGTATACGTTTACAGGCTATTCGCACAGATATGGACCTTAATCTGCCACCAGCGATAGCCATTTCTGAGGATGGGGAAGAAGGCTACGCACATAGCCAACGCTTACTTCACTTGTCCACTTGTGATCCCCACAATGACTTGGACCGCGAGTCTGTGCGGCCCCCTCCAAACAGGACTATTTTTGATAGTGAAAGCCCGCCCCCATATCGGTCACACTCACTTGGATTACTGGAGAGACCCCCCAGTGGACTTCAGTCAAGTTACCAGAGACGTCAATGTAATGGTAGCCCCATGGGAGGGCGATGTTATCATGTGACTAACAATAATTATAGTCCCCATTACTCCACCAATTGGGACTCCATGCACAGTGCCACATCTGGGCTGGAGCCAGGCTTGTGTGCACCAGGGGTAGGAAGGACATATACTGTGATGCCACCTGGGGGCCATGCACGCAGTCACAATCAAGCAAGTCAGCAAGCTGGTGACCTGCATCTGGGCCCCCCACCTGACTACAGTGATGTCATTGCAAACACGGATGTATATAGGACACGATATGTTGATAATGATGTATGATATTTATGCATGATCTCGACAAACCAGAAGATTTGGTGGCCCCAGTGTACAGTGGGGACCATGCACATATACAGTCTTTCTTTGCTTGCAGGTGACCAGGAGGAGTCCTCATCTGCAGTAAACTACGTGCGCAGTGACAGTGGGCTTGTCAACTTGCTCCCGGAAGCAAGTGTGTGCCGTGCGGCAAAGTTTGCTATGTGAGCCATTGGCGGCTTTGTGGTGGCTTGCTGCAAGCAGTCCGTGCTGGTGAGATAGCACCATTGACTGTTGATGTGCCGGGCCTGCCCAGCAGAGGGGGCCGCTGTGCATGGGGCAGGCGGGCCTGACCATGTGCTTGCTTAAAAAAATGGTAGTGTGGATACGGTGAAGTGAGCGATACACTTCAAGTGAACTCATGCTGTGTTACATGAGGACAAGATTGTTCGAGGGCCGTTCCCTGCCCTCCCCACAGCCACTGTTATCCACTGTTGCCTTGCTGTGCTACAAACTGGCCCTCAAACCAGGGTGCTTATTTATCAGCCTTCCTTGCCCTCTGCCCATCCACGCCCAGTCTCCAGTAACAGGCAGCTGCATGCAACCGTGACCCGACTGTTCTCTGGTCAAAAAAACAAATACATGTCATATAAGCATAGGGAGTCATGCGACATCTTGTGGTGGCAAACAAAAAAACAAGCCACACAATAGTTCCTCATTATGCTACTAGAGATATGAATTCTGCTTTTACATGTGCAAGGTGGAGCTGTACATAGTTTTAAATTTTTGAGGTGACATATAGTAGGAAATCTTGAAAGTTGTGAATTGCAGAAAAAAATTATCATGTTGCTCTGGTGCTGTGAACTCGGAAGAAAAAAAATGCTTGTTTGGTATTGATTGAATGCAAAGTAATGTTATACAGTAGTATGACTTACTCGCTACTTGAAAGTGCAAGTTGTAGCTTGAATACCTGAATTTAGCTAGAGTGAGCTACTTTAGTTTTTTTCCATGAGAATTGTCCAATGTTCTTGATCTATGTGAATTTTTTTTTTTTTTTTTTTTTTTTTTTACCTCTTGTGAAAGATGTTTCCAGAGATTTGTTCTGGTAATTCATCAGCCTGAGAAAGGGAATGCCAACTGAGTTGGCAAACACTTTTAGCTCATCTGACTCAAGTGAGCTTGTAGGATGGGTCTGCGTCCATTGTCGATCTTGTCTGATGTTTTGTCTGCCAACAATTGCAATTTCGATTTCATCTCCAAAACTGTCAGCCAGATCCACTTCAAACTTGAGGGGAGATCTACTTTGGGCGGGTCTCGACCAAGTTTGTTCAAATGGTCATGCCTCAGTGACTTAAGGATTTTTTATGGATTTTTTCATTTTTTGGGGGCAAAATCTTTAAAACCAAAAGCTTTTCTGATACTGTATGACCAGTCAATTTCCGATTTTTAACAGATTATCAAAAACTAGGACAAATCAGTAAGGGTATATGTACATGTTAGCATTGTTACCGTATAATAGGGATAGTAGCAGATCTGACAGATTGGCTTGTAGTTCAGTTATTTTGGATACTAGGCCCATGGTCACTATGAAACTTTACCAGGGAAGTTTTTATGGGATTACTTTTGGGGGTGTTAATTTTGACCTGAAGTGACATTGAAAGATCGACTGACATATTGGCTCATACAATGTCAGTGGTAAATCATGGGAGCTATGGTTGCCATTAAATGCTAAGAGGAAAGTACCTATGGGGTTTCTTTTCATGTTGTTAATTTTAGCCTTAAGTGACCTTGACAAGTCAAATTGACATACTGGTATTATAGATCTTGAAATTGTGGATTCTTGAACTTTTTCATTAAAGAATGACTTATGAACGGTATGAGGGAAGACTGATATTACATAACAGTGATCATGTTAAGGTAACCTTGATATTGTTCTGAGTTCACAGGACCACTTCAGTCTGTGCATACAAGGTCAGCTGAACACAGGACTGTCACAGTTCTCTTGTTTCAAACAAGGCGGTCATAAATTTGTTTTTGTTTTTGTAGGGGTATCATTCTTGGGGGTATGGTAGAGAGGGAGAATTGTCATGGAACCCCCTCCCAATGCATGAACAGTTGTGAAATCATTTCAAATGATTGTCTATCCAGTTTGATCATGCAGGAAAATTCCCATTGGATCATGAAATGGCTATGTCACAAATATGCTCAGTATGAAATACATGAAACAAATGAGGTGTACAGTATTGTTTATCACATTTAAAGATATTTTGGCACCTGCAAGGTGGTCCGACCCAAGGGACTTGAAGCAGATTGGTCATTTTCAAGGGATATATGTGCATGGGCAAGGAAGTCCCTTGCTTGTTTTCCTGGCAATTAGTCTTTTCTGGCCTCTGGCCGATGTGACCATAGCTGTAACATGATGCATGAAATTGTGGATTCTTGAACTTTTTCATTAAAGAATGACTTATGAACGGTATGAGGGAAGACTGATATTACATAACAGTGATCATGTTAAGGTAACCTTGATATTGTTCTGAGTTCACAGGACCACTTCAGTCTGTGCATACAAGGTCAGCTGAACACAGGACTGTCACAGTTCTCTTGTTTCAAACAAGGCGGTCATAAATTTGTTTTTGTTTTTGTAGGGGTATCATTCTTGGGGGTATGGTAGAGAGGGAGAATTGTCATGGAACCCCCTCCCAATGCATGAACAGTTGTGAAATCATTTCAAATGATTGTCTATCCAGTTTGATCATGCAGGAAAATTCCCATTGGATCATGAAATGGCTATGTCACAAATATGCTCAGTATGAAATACATGAAACAAATGAGGTGTACAGTATTGTTTATCACATTTAAAGATATTTTGGCACCTGCAAGGTGGTCCGACCCAAGGGACTTGAAGCAGATTGGTCATTTTCAAGGGATATATGTGCATGGGCAAGGAAGTCCCTTGCTTGTTTTCCTGGCAATTAGTCTTTTCTGGCCTCTGGCCGATGTGACCATAGCTGTGTAGGGGTGAGAGAAAGACTTGTAACTCATTCCATATGCAGGCTTTGGTCAGCGGTCCTTGTGTTGCTGTGCCAGTCATGCTGCATACAGCACTGTGGCAGCTGCAGCATGACTTGCAGAGCAAAGCTGAAACCACAGACTGTTAACTGGGCATTTACAGTGCATGAATGAAAGCTGACTTTATGAAGAATTGGAACGTTCAATCTTCACATGTTAATTGGTTTAAGTACAAGGGAAGTAAAGGACTGATGTGAACAAGTTAGTGATCTGAGGCAGAGTCAACAATTTTCCTCCTTATAAACTGGGCACACTAGAGTGTGCAGGTAACATTTACACCATCAGATGCTTGCTGATCACTTTTAATTGGGACGAAATTCGGTGATGATACACTGACATTGGGTCCTTCAGGGTTTTAACCCTTTCCTGTCCCAAAGTGCTGGTATGTACATTGTCATCTGCCTCAATCTTTTCACATTAAAGTCTTGTGAACATAAAAGTTTTGCCGAGAGTGGTAGATGATACTTATAATGATAGCACGCTGCAGGTCAGCAGGAATCCTTGGTGTGGGTGATGCGCAATGTGCCCCACCCGTGCTGATGAAAGCTGTTGAGTCAAAATCACTGCTGTAGTTGTTTTCTCATTACCGTCACACATATAATGGTTAAAAGATTCAAATTCCTCATAAAGATACCTTTCATTCAAATACCAGCAAGCCTGGTCTAAAGCAAAAAGTAGCTTAGTTATCAGCTTTCCTCGGGACACTTTGCGCGCAAAGTGACCCCAGGAAAGCTGCTAACTCAATCTTAAATCAGTGCCTAAAGGGTTAATCTCTGCCATGGCAAAGGCCATCTTGTCCAGGAAAGCAGGTCCAAAAGTGTCGAGTTAATCATGCGATCTGATGACCAGCAGTTTAGATGTCTCTTAAAGGTACCATACGTCCGTTTATCATGGATCGCAAAATAAGTTTGAAGTCTAAATCTTTGTAATCACAAAATGCCTTTGCGCACGGGGATAACTTGTCATATGAAAGGAGCATTGAATTAATACTTAAAGGTAAGCATCCAAGCTTTGATTCATGTAAAAGAGTGAATGAAAAGGCATTTCAGCTTGAAGCAGTTTTATTGGACTTGTCTGTGGGTCTTACATTGTAAGTTTTATGTACACAAATTGGATACAAGTCTGACTGGTGCTCAGAGATTGTTGATTGTATGGGGCCAGCGTGGTTGAAGAGGCAGTGCCTCCTCACATTGAACAAGGGATGCATAAATTCAAAATACAGTATGCACACAGTTCAAGCTAAAGTGACCAGAAAGAGAGAAATATTGGCTGTCGTATCAGACCATTATGGAGGGCGTGTCGGTTGTCTCTTGGATGTGCTCTATGTCCTGTACACGAACCCAAGCCCAAATAATTGTGCACAGATGAAAAGTGTAATGTACATGTATTTGAAACTACAGCATCCACAAAATCAAGTCCTTTGAAATGACAGTTTATATGTACACACAGGTAGAAAACCCAGGATTTTCACACATTTTGTGAAACAGAACAAATGCAGAATGCAAAGATTTCAGATTTCTTGCCAAAATGTTAAATGTACGAGGAAAGCTTAATGAAGGCATTTGTAAGTCACAACACGCCACCTCTCGACTGGTGAACAGTTGTGACATAGTGTAAATATAGATCCAACCTGGGTATTGTTTTGAAGCAAAGCTATAAAAATGGGTTCTTTTGCCTCTATGGGATCAATTCGCGGTCAACATTGTAAAATTACATGCAATTCAGTATTAGTTTCCTGCAGCTCTGTGGCATCGCGGTCGCTGTAAAGTGCGGAATTCACCAGTGCACAGGCGTGAAATTTACAAATTTGAAGCATGGGAAAATGATGATCCTGCCATGTTTTGGGGTCTTTTTCTTTTCTTTTTTCACAAGCCTGCACTGCTGTGAGCTCTACACACCAGCTGCTGGAGGGTGTCTGGACAGTACAGGTATATTTTCATGGAAACAGTGTGTACATTTTCACATGCTATACAAGTGTGTACTGACGAGTCAATACATGTAGTACACAAGTATGCACTGAAAAAAAAATACATGTAGTACACAAGTATGTACCGACAAGTCAACACATGTGGTACACAATTATGTACTGACGAGTCAACACATGTAGTACACAAGTATGTACTGACAAGTCAACACGTAGTCCATAAATATGTACTGACAAGTCAATACATATACATGTAGTACACAAGTATGTACTGACAAGTCAACACATGTAGTACACGAGTATGTACTGACAAGTTGGCACATGCATAGCACAAGTACATACCGTCATGTCAACACATACAGTAAAGAAATCAATACAGAATGTACATGCCTGTACATATGAGGTTCAATTGTGAAGATTTTTTTCCAAGCAGTTCCCATTTATAAGTGCTTTGGGCTTTGTGCACTTGCTTTCTTGTCATTTTCTTATTCTATATAGATGTACTGTGTTTAAAACAGTGTTATAAGAGCCACCAGATCTGCCAATCTGAATCATCTTAACAGCAAAACGGGAGATTTTACAGCCTGAGAGTGCTTCAAGGGAAGAAATTTTATGGGCAAATGGGCCAGTTATGTGGACTGGAGGCTGGGGGCGGAGGATGGAGAGTGACTGTTAGGTCACTGCCCGCTAGGTGTGCAGCCTTCTGGAGGCATAATTATGTACAGTTGAACACGGATCCTGATGCGACCCTGGGACGCCAGGCCCAGCCTTTTGATATAGATATATGTGGTCAAAGAGCACACTGGTGTCACACCACCAGGGCAGTGTGTGGCCACGCTTTGTATCGTGCCTGTCAGTAGACAGCAGGCACCGCCATTGCAATGCTTAGCATATTACTAGCAATATATAGAATTGTCACCAAACCTGCTGGCTTAATCAGGTTAATGTCACACGTAGCCACCGGGGGGGAGGGGGGAGTTTTACTGGACTCTCGCCAGTGGTTTCGAGAACCTGGCTGAAAAAAAAAATGTGATCAGGTTTCTAATGTGTCCCTGTGTGTGGTCTGTCGCACAGGCAGGACACTTAAAATAAACTGGGCAGTACTGTTAATTCATTTAATTTCACATTTTTCAAAAAAAAAAAAAAAAAATCATGCTTATTTTGCCAAAGCAAATTAAAATAACCATAAGATACGTTTTTATAATAGTTCAAAGTAATTATATGTGGACAATGGACTCCAAAGAGCTGGGGTCGAAATGGCACCTTGTATTGATGAAGTGACAGTAAATGCATTGACAGTTGCCCAGAGTTGCGAGCGTAGTATGTGTGGCGTGTCCGACAGGTGTAGAGGTGTTTTGAGTATATGCTGATGTCAGCAGTGTCCATTGTTTTTGTGCACATAATGTGATGTAAATAGAGGAGGTGGCCATCCAGGAGGCTTCCCAGGTAGTAACCGTGCGAGAGGCGTGTGTATGTTGTGTGCTTCTTCGGTTTTTTTTTTGTTTTTTTTTTGATCCCGACTGAACTCATTACCAGTTGTGCTGAGGTGCAGGGTTCTCTGTGTCTGACCCTGGCATTGGCTGCAGTGCTGCTCCTGCAGTTGGTCTGACGTGGCATTTGTCATCTACACAATCATTACCACCTAGTACAGTTGTCAGGTGTCTTAACAGCGTACCTGATTGGTGCAGGTGTCCCGTGTATAACACCCATACCTGTCAAGTCCCCAATTTGGCAGGAGTCTCCCACTTTTTTTTTTTAGCTCAGCTGACTGGTCAGTCACCTCAGCTTATAGGATGGGCCTGCATTTGTTGTCCAGCCATCGCCTATCTAGGGTCTGCAATCTATCCACAATTACATTTTTGGCTTCTCCCAAAACCACTGGGCAGTTTCACTTCCAACTTGGACAAGATCCACGTTGGTTTGGTTTAAACATATTTTATTTCAAAAGAAAATACAATTAGCCGACAGGCTGACCAGCCTATATTAGGGCCTCTTGTTTTGTCAACCAATAATCATGCTTCAGTGATTTTATTTTTAATGATATTTATTTTTTGTCTCTTTAGACAAATGTTAAAGAATATCTGAAACCTTTTTGCCAATTGCTACGAGATTGCATAGAAGCACTTCTGATACCCTAAGATTTTAATTTCATTGACAAATAGCTACGTTTGTTTGTTTGTTTGTTTTTTTGCTCGGCTGCGTTTTCAGTCCCAAAACTACCCCCCCCTCCCCCGAATCTGTTGAAACTTAGTGAATATGTACCTTGTGCAAGGGTCAAACAAAGTTGTTCACTTGGTGGTGATGTTGTGGATTACTGATTTTTACTGCATTTTTATGTCAGCCGAATTTGAGTCAGCTGAGATTTTGGGGGGGTTCTTCATCTGTTGTCCTCTGTTTCATTCGTGGACATATACATTTTTGACTTCTTCTCTGAACTCTGAAACTGTTGGCCGGATTCACTTCAAACTTGGTGGGTCTCTACAAAGTTTACTCAAATGGTCACCCTCCAGTGATTTTAGATTTTTTTTTACCAGCTTGGTGGACTTAGCAGTCAGCAGAGCTTGCAGGGACATTCAGCCATCAGTCCATCCATTATTTACATTTTCAACTTCTCCAACACCGTCAGCCAGATCCACTTCAAACATAGTCAGGATGTACCACAGGTGGGTCTCTACCAATTGTGTGCAAATGGTCATGCTCTAGTTATTTTATCTCAGCTGACATATCAGTCAGCTGCTCATGAGCTTTTATGATTGCCCGTTTTTCGTCCTTCGTCCACGCACCCATTCACATTTACATTTTCGACTTGCTGGGCGTGTACCTTGGGTGGGTCACTACCAGGTTTGTTAAAGTGGTCATGTTTCAGTGACTTTTTTCGTTTACTTTTTATGATTTTTAAATTTTTTTTTGCCAGATCTTGACAAAGAGTATTTTCCTCAGAACTGTCAGGCCAATTTGGAAATTGCATCGGGACACGTCTGGGACCCCAAGACCTTAATTTGTTTAACAAGTAGCACTGCATCTTTTTAGCTCAGCTGGCTTTAAAGGTCAAACTGCTGACATGTTGGTTTATATCTCGGTGATGGTGTATCCTAGACTCATGTGTATTCTTAAACACTAATAGGAAAGTACTGATGTAGTATATTTTTGGGTGATGTGACCCTGAAAGGGGAATCTGACATAGTGGCTTATAACTTAGTGGATCCTGTCCCCCTTCTCTTAAAAAGTGAGGACTCCAGAACTGTGTGAGGAAGACAGTGATATTGCAAATAGGATGGTCCTATAGAAAGGTGACTGATATAACTTTGAAGTCAGTATAGTCTGAATGTAAGGTCAGCTGAGCACAGGTGTGTCACAGTCCATGCTTTTACAAATTTTTGCTTTTTGGTCTGCTTCACCCCAACTGTTTGTGGGATTATCTTCAAACTTACTGTGAATACACCTGGACCCAATCTCCACAAAATTTTTACACTACATGGAGCTGTGAACATTTCCGGATTTTCAATGCAGTCTCAAAATTAGGAAAAATCAGCATGGGTATATGCCTCTATCTCAGTGAGGATGGATCCTAGCCAATGATTACTGTTGAACACTAAAAGGAAAGTACCTTTTCTTTTTGTGTTGTTAATTTTGACCTTAAGTGACCTTGAAAGGTCAAACTGACATACTAGCTTCTTGTACTTTGGCAATGGTGGATAGTAGGCCCATGGTTAGCATTATTCTTTTATATACATATTACATGTGATGCCATGTACTATTGCTCCCAGAGGACTGCTGCTCTGTAATAGTACATGCTTCCGCATGCAGTATGTTCTTTATGATATAGACTTGCTATGATTAGGTGGAGCTTCTTCACTTCACAGCAAAATTAACAAGAAATCATTGCAGAATGATTTACTGAGCAGTATTGTCACCGCAGCTTTCCATTCTAGTCACAGCGCGTTCCAGACTTGATCATGTAAACGTGACAGCTCCACCTGGTGAGGAGTGAACACACTTGTCATCATGTACTATTGATTTTCTGGTCATCCACTATTGCAAAATAGTAATTGCTTGACAGAGGGCCTTCGGCAAATCACAGAGGAAGCTGCACCTAATTATAATAAGTCTGTTATAAAAAAGAAAAGTACATATTGAGTTTCTTTTGATGTGTTAATTTCGACCTTGAGTGGCTGAAAGGACAAAGTGATATTTTGCCTGGTACCTCACTAATAGAAGGATCTTAGGCCCATGGTTACTATTAAACACTTAATAGGGGCCGAAAACTGGGCCCAAAACGTTGGAGGAGTCTGATCCCATTTACACTTCATTCCACGCCTTGTGTTCTCTCCATTTACGGTTTATTTTGAGCTCTACCTCCAGGTTGTTCTACCACCATATTCACTTAACTAATAGGAAAGTACATTGGGGGATTCCTTTGGTGTTGTTAATTTTAAGTGGCCCTTGACAGGTCAAAATTACATGTTTTCTTATATCCTTGTAATAGTGGAGCCTGTCACTTTTCGTTTGAAAAAGTGGTGATTCCTAAACTGTGTGAGTGAAGACTCGCGAAACAGTGATGATGTTTGTAAACAGAGGTGACTTTGGTATTATTCAGAAGGTTATAGGGCTACTTTAGTCTGTGCATCCAAGGTCAGCTGAGCACAGGACTGTCATAGTCATCTTGGTGGCATTATTTACCTGACTTTTCCTCCAAAGTATGGCCTGTTTTGCACCTTCTTCCCATGAAAATATATGAATTCCTTTTTTTTATTCCTTGGTAAAATCTCCCCTGTGGAAAAAAAAATTCACCATATTTCTTGTTAAAGGAAGCTGACAGGTGTGCAACACCACAGTTTACATTTTCATCTGTGCAAAACCAATATTCAATGGTGTAAAGTAATCAATACCGATCGTATCTACTGGTGCACTTGCCGTGTACTACATTACTAAGCAAATTGATGAAGTCATCAGCACCAATATTCCCTGGTACACCAGAACATACAGGTAAATTTGTCATCTAGGACATAAGAGTTTACCTCTGCAGTAGTGTAAACTTTCCCTCATTGCGCAAGAGGATTCCAGCAAGGGTTTGCCCCTTTACCCTGTACCCTTTCCCCCTTAAACCAGCCCAAAACGGCTGGTGGTCAAATGTTTGCTTCAGTGTTGCCCACTAATTTTGACAGTAACGAAAAACCATTTGAATGAGTCTAACATAGAGGAGATATATCGAGATAACATGCTCCAGGTCAACAGCTTTCCTTGGCATGGGTTGGGCACTGAAGCTAAATCCTAATTCAAGGGAGAAAGGGCTTAAGTTTTTTCTGGTTGTGTGGCAGCATGAATTTTTTTTCTTTTATTTGGTAGAGCTCAATGTTCTGCAGAACAGTTGCACATGCGCAGTATTAAAAATCCTGGATGTGAACCAACATGTCGAGAGTTTTGGGATTCTCTCTCTCAGAGTTCCTTTTTTTTCTTTTGGACCCATTATAACTTACTTGGCACCACCGCTTGCATTTTGGGTCTGTAGGGATGTGCACAGATCAATCTCTGACCGTTTGCTTCATGTCTTTGACCCAGAAAAGTCCTGTTTGTAACCAGTTGATGAGAGGGCGCTGCCAGCCATCGCCACTCCATAGCCCTGTTGACCAAGGAGCCTGACATTGAGGAAATTGAATACCTTTGGTCCAAATTAGCTATTACTGTGAGCTACCACCGCAATGCAGCAATCGCTTCCCCACGCTCCACTTGGCAACTGGCCTTTCTCTGTTGCTGGGTAAGTCACTGTTTCTCGGCGGTCGGTTTGTTGTGAGTTGTTTTTGTGCAATCTTCCAGTTGTTATACGGAAATAACGTGGGCACTGGGTGTTCTGGTGTTGAACCTTTACCCCCAACAAAATATCTTGAACAAATTCTGTTAAATTTGCCTGGTGCATAGGCTTGTGGTTTTCTTACCGTATTCAACCACTCCTAACGTTTCTGTTTGTCTTTCTTTGGAGGAAAACTGTGGAAAGTTCCACCTTGTATGCAGGGGTATTTTTCCAATTTGGCCAGCTTTCTTGTGTCTGACTTACAGTCAGGAACTTTGCAATTGCAGACTGTCATTGTAGCTTGTGAATACTCCCATCATAGGTTCGAAAATAACAATCAACTTTGGCGATGTCTTTTCCCTGTACTTAAACTATGTTGGATATGGCTGCTATATTGAAGTGACCTGACCTGCCGCAGGTTGCACTGGGAAATGACCATAGCGCCATCGTGGCTACTGGCGGTACTAGCTAATTTGGACCTTAAGTACTGTATCTCATGACAACTAAACAACTGCAGACTTCAATCAAATTTTCCTAAACTGGCAAGTCTCCTGTCTATTACTTGTCATATCTGTGGCAGGTCTAGCAATAGATAAGGCAACTAGTTAGATCCATGTGTTGTTTGACCAAGTTTCCAAAGGTCTCTGGGTCTCTAAAGCTGAGAATTGGATTCTGCGGTCCATGAGAAGTGAATTGACCAACAATTAATTTGGTGGGTTCTGTTATGTTTGTCTTACTGACACCCTGCCTTACCGGCAGCACTTGCTGTACTTGGCTGTTGTTATGTCAGCATATAGTAATTTAGAGGTCACGTCTTGCACTATAGATACAAGAATGCCATGCACTGCATCCTTTATCTATGAGTCTGACTAACTTCAGCATTACTTGTAGGCCCACCCTAGACCATCAGCAAGTTTACATTAGAGGATCTGCAGCTGGTGTGCATATACAACAGGTCAGTGGAGCATGGGGCCCTTTCAAAGAGCACTTTTGCTGCCGCAGAACCAGGAAAAAAAAAAGGGGGGGGGGGGGGGAATAAAAATGCATGGGTCAACCTCAACTGAAATGTTGTCACACCAGGCATGGAAACATACCTTTATGTAGAGTTAAATCTTACTGATACAAAAATAAAATGTTATGAACTGGTTATATTGTATGGGCACAGAACTGCAACCCATGGATGTAGCTGTCCACATCACCACTATCCACATATTAAATTTTCCTCAGTACGCCACCATTGATCAATGGTGTAGTTGTGGTATATAATCAAGTGACAAAGCTGGACAGTTTATTTGCGTCAGTGATATTTTGCCAGAAACTTGTGACCAGCGTGAGGACTTCTAGCACGTGAAAATACATTGATTTCATGCGTAGCTTGACAATTTGGCTGTGATGTAAGAGTGGTAGCTGTCTGGCACAGATTGTTTTCAGGGGCAGTGAATGTATGAGTGATGTTGTGTGATCAGTGTCCGTGTATGTGGTGTAATAAATGTATGATCAGTTGTGAACAGTGGTCTTAGGAATATATATGGCCTGGTATGACAGCATGCATCATCACAGTTGTGAATTTTTCATGTGATCTGGGATGAAAAGTATTTTTGTGGTACATATATGTATGATCTGGATTGCATAGTATCCGTGTTGTGTGGCTTAATATGAATGGCACCACATATAAATATATGGTGTGTCTTGCGTGAAAATGGAATGAATTGTCACAGAAGTATACATGTACGTACGACAACAGGACTTCAGTAATTTAAGTACGTGATAACTCGCTGCTCAAAATAGATCCAGTGCCAGTCAATTATCTTTCAAGGCAGAGCTGCTTATTATTATTATCATCCCTTGGCCCTTAAAGATGCTGGAGTGCTGTGATAGCCTGCGTCTGTGTGTTGTGCAAATTTCTTGCATGCGATATCTCAGAAAGCAGGTGGGCTAGGATCACGAAACCTTTACAGTTGATCGCCCTTGTAAGAGTCTGGACAACAACTGTGACCTAATTTCCAGTTGATATAATTCCATATATTTACAGCATATACGTGAGAGGAGGATTAGTCTTCCACCTACAGATTGACTATGGACCAATGTCAGTCAATTTCTTTAATTTATGAGGCTTGGTGATATAAGATTACCAAAAAACACGTCGCCTGTAAGGCACATGAGCTCTATTATGATGTGAGGAATCCATATTTTCACATCATACTAACATGTCAATTTGGGGGTTAGACCCGTAGATCAGCCTTAATGCATAGACATTGAATTTTTATGTGACATTGCTCAATGGTCAGTGACAACGTTACTCCCTGTTATATAAGCAGCGTTATTAACAGTGTTTTCATTTCGCGGCCTGATGAGCTTGGTTCATGTATATCGAGCGAAACCGGTTGGAGTTATCTTTGACAGTGATTTCAGTTTTGACAGCTGCTGTCCTTGCCTAGTCGTATCTACCAATTTCAAGGTCACCAGGCTCAATCGTCTTTGAATTTCTCGTGCGCGATATCTCGAGAACCAGATAAGCTAGGATTGTAAATGAAACTTTACCAGCCATTTCTGGTATCAGAAACATTCACACAACATACATGTACCAGAGGACAGATGCGTTACAGAACAAGAAGACCACAATCGCAGTAATGAGTTTTAAAAAAAATCCTTGATAGTGATCCGTGCAAGCCAATCAGATGTTGATGATAAATTGTTTTTAAAAAAAAGACTGTGGGATCAGGCAGTCCAAAACATGCATTAAATGTACATAGCAGGGTGAACTGGCCTGCTTTTTCCCCAGTAATATTTGAAGATTTTTGTTTCAAAAAAAGAAAAAAAAAATTGTCATTGTAACTTCTTAATACTTCATTGAAAACCATTCCAAAGTTTGATCCCAAACATAGTGAAGCATTCATTATAGTCTGTGTATTTGATCTTTTGGATCACCGTCATATTTGATATTGTAGGTGTGATCCTAATTCTGTGGGCGAAAGTTGTTTGCCAGACAAACGGGAGACAGCTTGTGTTCACAGTACTGCAGGGTATTAACACAGTGGGCTTAACATTTCAGTCCCACTCACTTGGTAGGATGATCGGGAGATCAGTGTACATAGCTGGTGCGGCTGTAGATGTATTCTTCTGGCCGTATACTAGACAGTTTTACTAGTCACAGTGTCCGGGCACTTATGTATTACCAGCTGGTGTCTCAACTCTTCACAATTTCTCATAGAGAATGAAAAATTGCAGTTTTGGCAGAACTAGACCTGATGGTGATGTCAATATGATTTTTCTGTATATTTACCTAGATTTAAAACCACCATTGTATATTTAAATTCTTCATGAAAAGAGCTTTCTTGCAAGTACCAACATGCCTATAGTCTTAAGTCAGTGGTTCTGGCACTGACTAAGGCCTGTGACCTTAGTATGGAATGAGTTAAGACTGTCTCAGTGGTATGACTGTTTAACATGGAGAATAATATACCTGATGGTGTGAATGAATGTATGTACCGCAACACTAACCCGCCACCGAACTGTATTGTGATACACTCCTTATGTATCAGATTTACAAGATACAATAAAAAAAAGTTCAATTTTACCATAAATTATGAATTTTGTATGAAGAAATTTAAGAAAGTCAACCATGTATGGAGATGAACAGCCCCCAAAAAACACATTACACAGCCTACATCATCAGTTCATTGCTGGTGTAAGTAGACGCAGCAGAATGATTTTTCAAAACTCCAGGAGCACAGAGGCTGTGATACTCACTGTTGCATGTAAATTCAAAGAGTATAACCACTTCGCACAGTCTCATGATATATCGTGATACATATCGTGATACATGGCTCTGTACCAAAAAGTATTGTGATACAGAAATTAGTAATGATACCCAATCCTAAATGTATGACAGTAGCATGGAGTGCAGACTGTCACAGGTATGATTGTATAACATGGAGAATAGACTTGATGGTATGAATGAATGTATGACAGTAGTGTGGAGTGCAGGCCTGTTACAGTAGTATGACTGTATAACATGGAGAATAGGCTTGATGGTAGGAATGAATGAATGACAATGGCGTGGAGTGCAGACTTGTTACAGTGGTATGACTAGAATATGGAGAATAGACTTGATGGTGTGCATGAATGTGGAGTGCAGCCTTGTCATAGTGGTATGATTGTATAACTAACATGGAACATTGACCTGGTGGTATTAATGAATACATGACAGTGGCATAGGAGTCCAGTCTGTCCCAGCAGTATGAGTGTGTGACAGTAAGTATACTCTGTGTCGACTCTCACATTGGCAAGGGTGTACAACACTTGACGTGGAGTGGGATCACTGTATGACAGTGAATGGGGTGTGGACTGTTGTGTTGGCACTGACGTACAAGTCCAGTACACATAACTTCAGTGATGATGCAAGGGTCTCGTTACAAGTTTTGCTGAACGTGGAGACGTTCAGCAGCTACCTTAATGCTGGTCCGTATTGCCACGAGTGGTAAACACTAAAATGACCTAGTGATATTTATGAACATGACTTTTCATATTTATGTAAGGTGGATGTTAAGGATTAAGCTTGATCAGTGCATTGTGTTAATTTACATATGATTGAGTGGCACATTTGCAGTGTTGACTCATCAGGTGCAGACCAAGTCAGAAATGATGGGTTTTAAAGTGTGATGTGAATTAGTAGTAGAATTATGTGTGTGTGTGTGAGAGAGAGTGAGAGAGGATCCACAGTGAAATTTGACGTCAATCTCATGGTGTGTGGCACAGTGATGAACAAATCAGACATTTTTATTTTGTTTTATTATTTTGAAATTTGTATGGAACACAGTTCTGAGGAAGATCCAGTGTTTAGTTTATGTTGATCCGAGTGTGATTGATACGACTGAATTAAGCTTTTTGCTTGATTTTAAAGCAGTATTGTAGAATTTGTAAGTTTCCTCACCATAAATGGAATAAGATGTGTATGCACTTAACAAGTATTGTCCGACAGGATACCATTTCACACCAACGATTGCAACTCAACACCTAAATGCTGCCATTTTGATTGTTCATAAAGCATCGGCTTTAATTTGGTATATTTGGCTGCATCTGCATCAAGTCCATATATTGCTACCCTCACCTTTCACACCGAAGGAGCAAACATAGAAACATACAAGAAGGCTTAGGCTATGTGTGACATTTTTTTGGGGGGGTGGGGGGGAAGAGTAGGATTTAATTATTGTGTACAATGGAAGGAGGCATAATGTTGACTGCCGGGCAAGAGATTTTTTCACTTCACCAAAATTGACTGCTTGCAGCCTTAATGTACTTTGTCTTTATGTTGTTGTTAGTAGCAAATCACAGATGCCTATCGTCATTTTTTAACCATATGAAAATGGAGCCACCAGGCCACCAGCAAAACTTTTGTCTTTTTTTTTTTTCAAATAAAGGGACAAGAAAATGTACAACTGCTCCAAATCCACCCTAAAAAGAATAATAATAAAAGAATTTGACCTCACTACAATTTTGTTTGAGTGGATCCGGCAAGGGCGCCCTCAGATGAGGTATTGATCTCCCCTGCCGTGTGTTCTCTGTGCACATGTGCTTGTCAAAATGTGGGAAAAGATGACTGGCCCCAATGTCAATAAATTGTGTAATTTCAAAAGACTGAATAACTCCAAGCCTACTAATGGCTCTTTGAGGAAAAAAAAAACCTCAGAAAACACAAACATTTTCTTACAAGCTGTTTGTTACATGAAACTGAATAGTCCAGTGTAACTGCGTTTTCAGTATTTATGTAGAGTGTATGTTTCATGTCATTTCATCTAAGATACGCTGGTCCAGAAGGGCAGAGAAAAGATACGGGACATGGTTTGAAGTGTAGAACACTTGTCAAATTGATGTTTATGGTTGGCGTTACACTGCTGAGAGTATGGTACGTGTAACGTCGGGGACTGTCTGGTCTGGGAGATCCTGTCTGCTGTGTGGCAATGCACGCTTCACGATATGGCCGTCTTGTGCAGTGTGATATGCAAACAGCACAGCAGACGCATAGAACTTGTGACAAACGTCCATTGTCCCCAAAGGGGAAGCCACATACAATGTGGCAGCAGGATTTGCTGGAGGGGTTTCATTTCTGGTGTGCTGATCTAGTCACGTATGTATGAGTGTGTGATAGGTGGGGAGCCCGCAATGTCCAAATATTTGTTGCCTCAATTGCCACAGGAACTGAAAACTCCCAAGACATGCCTCTTTTATAAGCCTAGTTGCTGTGTTACCAAGTAACCACAGCAATGGCCACACCCTCTCTAAGCTTATCATCTATGCATATCTCTGCACCTGAAGGGGAGGTCCACATGGCACCCCTTGTTCAAAGAAAGAAAGAAAAAAATATTTATGACTTTTTCCCGGGGGATAATTTAGCTGAACTAGTGATATGCTTTACTAGTGCTGTATGTGTATAAGATTGTCATAGACAGTATTGTAGGGGCACAAAAATGCATTCTTATGACCGGACAATCTATTTCAATTAAATTATTCCCTGCCTCGAAATGTGTTTGTGTTCTTTCTTCTGCTTCATGGGATAATGTTTATTTTCAGGGTTCATACATGTACTCTTTGGAGAAAAAAAACCCCCCTCCGCAGTCCTCTAATTTTCATTTCGGTTCTGTCAGTACTTGAGCTGTAGACAGTCCTGGTGAAATGATCTCCGAGCACGAATTGTATTGTAATGTGTTAATTTGGCCTGCTGGGCTCCTGAACTGATGCCAAATGCACCTGCAAAACCAAACCTCAAGGGCTCGTGAATTGGCCAAATTTGGTTTTTGAGGTGTGGTAGAATGGGAGAACTGCTGAAGTGTGTGGACGTCTCGGTGCCACCCAAGTGAACTAAGCATTCTCGTGTCTCCACTGGAGTGTAGAATGTAGCTGTAGTCTGTTCAGCAACCATGATTTGAGAGTACGACCCCCCACTTGCACAGAAATTTTGTTGCTCCTCTTTCTGCATACCCTGGCTGTGCTCTAGTTTCCCCCAATGCATTTTGTAAGACATTGTTCCATTACTCCCCATCAGCCACCCAGGATGCTTTCAAAATGTTCAGAACGCAAGACTCTTTAAATTTAGACCCATGTTTTGCACAATTTAACTCTTGGAAAGCCAGTCACAGCATATGCCGTGATGACCATTTGTGGTTCCATGGCACCACTTCCAGTAAAGTCCTGCTCCAATACATCTCCAAAATGGCACATTTATTCTGCAGTGATGTGTTTGAAATGGCTGTTGAAACACATCCCAGATTTTCACAGCATCAAATTTTCTTGTCTTGTTTATTTTACAAGTTATTGACCAGGCATTTGTTGTCCACAATTAACATTTTTGACTTCTCCAAAACCACTTGTCAGATGCATCAAACTCTATGAGGTATCCACAGGTAGGTCTCTACCAAATTAGTTCAAATGGTCACGCTCCAGTAATTCATTTTCTACTTCTCAAAAACTGCCCAGCCAAATGCTTTAAAATTATATAGGGACACTTTCGGGCCAGACCTTAATTTGGGTAACAGGTGGTGCTGCTGTTTTTTTCTACTTTTTTATATGAATTTTTGTGCGTTCATCTTATTTTTTTACTTCACCAAAACTGTCACTCAATTGTTCCAAAACTTGTTGGAAATGTAGCTTGTGGAAACGTTAAACACATAGATTCACTTGTGATGATAATATGGATCCCTGATTTTTAATGATATTTTTCAATTTTGGGTACCTGTCAGTTAATGCATGCATTCCTATTGATTACCATGCAAGTCCATGCAGATTGCAATGGAAATTCACATTTTTGACTTCTCCAAAATGGTCAACCAGATTCACTCGAAACTTGGTGCGGACATGCCTTAGGTGGGTCTCTACAAAGTTTTTTTGCCAATGATCATGCTCCAATGATTTCAAAATTTTATGTCCAGCTGAAATCATAAGCCACAACTTTGTTCTTGTGTCTTTTATGTATGGGATTTAATCTTTAGGGATGTAGAGGAAGTTGTGAATTCAATTTCTCCAATACCAAATATGCAGTCCTTTCCAGATGCTGAAGTCCTAAGGAAGGTGCAACCAAGTGCAATTTTCCTACAGCTGTTTTTGCATTGTTTTCCCCAATTATCAACCAGAAAAGTGCTGAAAATACATTGTGCAAGGTAGATTAGCCTTCAATTTGATTAAATTTAATATTTTTTGGGGTGACAGTAAGACAGTGACTAAAAAATGCTGCAACATTTTGTCAATCCTAAAATCCCAAGCTGTGACCTCTTTCTCTTGGCATCACCTTTTCCTTGGACTGCCAAACATTCAAGAAAACTAATTTACAAGAGAGAATGCATGTCAACCAAAGTTGATGTGGCTTTCAGAGACTTTAAGGTGGAAATTTGGAATGTTTACATCTTATTATTTTTTTTGTGGGGGGGGCGGGGGGGGCATGAAATGGGATAGGGGCACTTCGGTAATCGGGATTGACCGACTGGTATATAAAGATTGCACATCCAAGTACCCACATGGCTGGTTGAAAATCTTCACATGTATGTCAGGTGCTGCACAGGACTTCTAAGGCAAAGCAAACAATTCAAGCAGCTGAGCACAGGGCGAGATAAATAGGTATCCGACCACTAATTTACACCCTTGCGGCAAAATGTGCTGAAATTATTGGCTATAGATTTTAAAGATCTGTGGTTGAAATCATATTTTTGAATAGCCACAAGGATGCACATAATTTTGTTCAATGTTTTATGGAGTTATTGTCTTCAAATTTCACATGTTATTTTAACTTCCAACAAATTTCAATCCTCTTCATTTCCTGCTAAACTCGACTGAAGTGGGCAAAAATCTGCACAGCAGGCAACCATTTTCAGTGATCTTAAATTTAAGAACCTTGGAAAGTATGTTTCCCAAAATATTTTTGAGTTGTGTGTTGTCAGCTACTCAACAAACAACAAAAGAGGTTGATACAATCAGATTCAGGCAGCATAATTTATTTTCATCAAAAAAGCATGAGAAAATTGGCCATAGAGCACCAGACACTGATAAATGCTGGCATGTAGGGAATGAACACGGATAACGAGCCAGCCCGATCGTGAACCTTAAGTCTGGTAGGTCCGTCTTGTCCTACAGATACATCGAATCAGGCATCTGGAGACCCTTCAGAATGTGACGGGCTGTCTGGATGACCCTGAGTCCCTTTAGAATGTGACAGGCTGTCTGGATGACTTCGAGACCCTTCAGAATGTGACAGGCTGTCTGGATGACCTTGAGATCCTTTAGAATGTAATGGGCTATCTGGATGACCTTGAGACCCTTCAGAATGTGACAGGCTGACCGGATGACCTTGAGACCCTTCAGGATGTGACAGGCTGACCGGATGACCTTGAGACCCTTCAGGATGTGACAGACTGTCTGGATAACCTTCACCAGCCGACCTGCCTGCTGGACGTATTTGCTAACACTGGATAGACCCAGCTTCACAGTGCACCACCATGACCCTCATACAGTTGAAGACCTCGCTTTGCTTGACCAATTTAGAAAATGATTTATACTGAGTGCCAGTGGGTCACATTGAGAAGTCTGCAGTGAGACACTTACAGATTGGTCTGAGATAGAGATACGTATCCATGGTCCATCACTGTGCCACTGACATGCAGCAATGGCTGCATATAAAACTTCGGTCATCATATCATTCCAAACACCTGCACTAGCTATGTTCCAAACTTCTTCTGGCTAAGGGGTGGGGGGAGGGAGTCACTGATTGCCACAGGAGGGCGCTCCACCAGTACCATGCTGTCATCGGCAAGTATGTCTAGGTGCAGCAGAAACTGAAAAATATAATGTGGCACATCAGCTTAAAGATTCACCAGTGTCATCATTAGGGAACAAACACTAAAAATTTTGTTCTATGGTCCATGCAAAGTGATCCTACAAGTGCATGTCTAGCAACACCACCTTGCACCAATATCAGTCACCATTGACCACAGTCTTCTCTCCATGTTTGTTTCTGACAATCTACTACTACCAGAAATGACAGTAAGTTTCAATTTCAATATAACTTGCTCAACAGCAACTGGTCACTTTAGAAGACCAATGTGTCAATCTGCTCATGGGTAGACCATAATCAAATTTAGTTGCAGCAGACAAAAAGGCCTGGTAGCCCATATGCATGCATGCATACATACATACATTTGATCGTAAAATATATTAATATATAGATTGTAACACTGTTTGGCTCAGATTTTCTACAAAACTACATGGTGCCACTAGAATCAGACTGGTTTAAAATTTTGGCATTCCCAACATCCCCACCAAATATTGTAAAGCTCTGTGAAAAAATACAGTGTTCAAAACTTCCATATTTTGGCCACATATTACATAACCATTTATCTCATGTTAAAAGCAAATTAAAAGGCAATTGGAGATTGCTGGATCCATGCCGTATGTGCCTCATTTATAACCTTGCTAATCACAGGCCTGATTTTGCAATAACTGTAGTCAATAAAAATATGCTATCACCATGACCCAGACACTTGACCTAGTGACCTACTTTTATGCATGACACACTCATGTCCAGATACACAGGTGTGTGAAGTTTCATGATTCTAAGTAAAAGGACAACAGAATTGCAGCCCAGGCATGAAGTGTAATGTAGTTTTACATAAATGTATCACTGTGACCCCGATACCTGACACACCTTTAGGTCAACATATATGCATGTGTGAAATCTCATGAAACTAAGTTAAATAGTAAAGGAATTACAGCCCAGACACGATTTTTCAAGAATATGTCACATTGACCCCCATACTTGAGACCTACTTTTGGTACATGACCCACCCTAATGTCCAGATGCACCAGTGTGTAAAGTTTCATTAATCTAATTTGAAGGACAAGTGAATTGTAGCCCGGACACAAATAGCAGAGACCCAGATACTTGACACTAGTGACTTACTTTTATGACACACCTTTAGGTCAAGATACATGTGTGTAAAACTACATGAAACTAAGTTAAATAGTAAAGGAATAACAGCCCGAACACCATTTTACAAGGATATGTCACTGTGACCCAGATATTTGACCTAGTGACCTACTTTTGGTACATGACACACCCTTATGTATAGATGCATCTGTCTGTAAAGTTTCATCGATGTAAGTTACATACTAAAGGAATTATAACCTGGACACGATTTTACAAGAATATGTCGCTGTGACCCAGATACTGGAACTAGTGACCTACTTTTAGTACACGACACACCTTTAGATCTAGATATATGTGTGTGTCAAGTTTCATGAAACCAAGTTACATAGTAAAGGAATTATAGCCCAAAAATGATTTTACATAATGTCACTGTGACCCATATACTTGACCTAGCAACCTACTTTTGCTTCATGATACATCCTTATGTCCAGATGCACCTGTGTGTAAAGTTTCATTAATCTAACTTGAAGGACAACTGAATTACGCTTGGACATGAAGTGTCACAGTTTTAAATGATTGTATCACTGTGACCCAGATACTTGACCTAGTGACCCACTTTTGTTTCATGACCCACCCTTATGTGTAGATACATCTGTGTGTAAAGTTTCATTGACCCAACTTTTATAGTTAAGGAATTATAGCCTGGACATGATTTTACAAGAATATGTCAGTGTGGCCCATATACTTGAACTAGTGACCTACTTCTGGTACATGACACACCCTTATGCATAGATGCACCTGTGTGTAAAGTTTCATTAATCTAAGTTGAAGGGCAAGTGAATTATAGCCTGGACACAAAAAGTGGACAGACATACGCATGGAAAAAGGGATTACTATATGTTTTCCTCCAGCAGGAGGGGGGCATCATAAAGTGCACTGATCAGATGAAGTTTGTTTTTCAGTACAGCATGGTAGGTGGGCCTAGGTGCTGTGTCATGATGTATAAAATTTGTATACCATGGATGTGGAGCATTAAATGTTTTCAATGGTGAACAAGTACTGCTTTGCCTACGAGGAAGATTTGTAATTGAAAACAAAAGGCATTGATGCCCAGGCATGTGCTTTTGATATGAGATAAAATCGTCATGGCATGCACAGCCGTGGTACAAGAGATTTGGCCACCTCAGCAAGCTTGGCCCTTTGGCTTCAGGGTACACAGCTTGCTTCGCGGGCCAAATCTTGTATACCACAGCTATGCATGGCAGGACTTAGTTTGACACCACCCATATTGTAACTATATTTTCATTTGCAGGATAAGCCCATAAAATTATGGAAGCCACAGATTTGTAGGTGTTATCTCATTCTCAAGCAATCCATTACAGATGGATGGATCAAAGCAATTATCTGAACTTTTGACCTTTCATCAGCAGAGCTAAAAGCATAACAGCCATGAACTTCTCCATAAAGACATAGCTTAGATCTTAAGCTATGTCTTTACAAAGAAATTTTGACAAATGGGGTGGGGTGGGGGAGAGATTTGTGAAAGCAAAAGGTTACATCCCCTTTTCATCTCTTATTTTAAGACTTTAAGACCATATATATCACTGGGAGAGATCACACACATAAAATCATCTGGACAGATCATGCACATGATGTTACCATGGCAGATCACACATCACCATGGCAGATCACACATGAAATCACCAGGACACATCACACAGGACATCACCAGGTCAGATCACACACATGAAATCACCAGTAAAATCAAGGATGCTATTGCAATAAATAACTAGACATGATTTGCCTAGTAGACTTGAGAACAGATGGACAGATTGCCACCTCACCTGACTCCTGAGTCAGCCGAGGTAAAAAAGTTGAGGTAACCAATTGTAGAGAGAATTTTTAAAATTGCAATAAAAAAAAAGTATAGACCCATATCTTTTACATGGATTGCGAAGCAGGCCAAGCCTATATTAATCACTCTCCATGGCACAGATGGTGGCGTATACTTTCCTACCTACATGTTTGGTGCAATAAACATCTCGATAATAGAGGACAGCTTAAAGTTTGAACCTGTGGTTGCTCCAGTGACTTTTTCTTCAAATGTAGTTCCTTGCAGTATCTTTACAGTATCTGAAATATGAAATCTTTCAATCACTTGAAAAAAGAAGAAAATATATACCAAAAGACTCACTTTGTACTTGGTACAGATGTGGAAGGCATGGTTGACCGGGGGCTGGTCATCTTTGTGCCACTTAGACTTAGTCCACAACTTCTCCTTCATTTCTGGGAATGGCTGAAACAAGCAATACACCGTATAACCAGGGTTTATGTTATTTTTCTGATGTTTATATGATTTACAATTTTCTTACGGAAATGATTAGAGCAACTGTTCAAAAGTTGAATGCTTTCAAAATCTATCCCGCAGTTTTCTGCCATATGGCCATTTAACAATCAAAAGGCAGGGATACTTTTGTGAAAGCAACTTTATGATGGAATTTAAAAGGAAAAATGGGAATATGACAATGGCACAACTCCCATAGGAATTTTACATGCAGAGATAGTGCTGAACTTTCATGATTGGTTATGCTTTTGCTTTGCTATTACACATGAGTATAAACTGTGAACTAACCTTTGTTAAGATAACATACAAGTGACCTTGGTGTGTGACCTTGACCTATATTCTCAAAGTCACACACCACGTAGAACTTATTGCTTGTAGCTCAACCAGTTTTTACTCAATCTATACTATAATGTTGGCCCCAAACTTCAGGTTTTGTGACAACGCAATTTTTTAAAATTTACATGTGACCTTTAAATGTCAAAGATCAAGGTCACTTGGCCTTATCAAAGTTTTTGGCAATACCTGAGCAGCATTTCAACAACTTTCATCTTTTTTTGACAAAGTTGGACTCAGATAATAGGTTTTATTGCGAGAAACAATTTTTGCACTTTACATGCGACCTCTTGAGATACAAGGTCAGATGTCAAGGTCATTTGTCCATGAGAAGACTTCCATCAAATCTTGGAACAGCCCATAATTCAACCAATTTTAATCCAATTTGAAAAATTTGGGCTCACATTTTGCATCTTGTCACAGGGCATAATTTCCCTAATTCACATGTGACCCCTAAAGGTCAACTGTCAAGGCCATTTGTTCCTCAGAAGATTTCCATTAGGTCTTCAAAGGCCTGTAACTCAAACAAATTCATCTAGTTTTGACAAGGTTGGACACATATTGTAGATCTTGTCACAATGTAAATGGGGAAAATATTTGAGATTAAGTATCAAACACCCGAGTTCAAATCACTGTTCATTATGCATTAACATGTGTTTCCCATTTTGGCTAGATTTTTACAGTCCACATTGTTCAAATCACTGTTCATTATGCATTAACATGTGTTTCCCATTTTGGCTAGATTTTTACAGTCCACATTGGTCCCCGCATTGTGTTCTGGGGTAGTGAAATGCTTAACCTTTTCCCCCTTGAGTCAACAGCTTTCCTTGGCATGTGATCTTGATAAGTCTCATGTACATTTCTCAGTCAAATTGTTTTTTCATAACTGTTGAAATTAGTTGAAAACACTGAAGTAGACGACATTTGACCACCAGCTGGTTTTGGCCAGTTTAAGGGGGAAAGGGTTAAATCACAGCGCCAATTCTTCTAGAGCCTTGAAAATTTATTTCAAACTGAAAGAAAAACTGTGTACAAGCACAAGTATAGAAAAATTTATTTTTCCCTTCAATTTTAATGTTTGATTTTGTTATTAATTCAGGAAGTACAGATTATAAAAGTTTGTGATGAAACTGGCAGTGAGTGGGGGTGTAGCTTTCAGTTGAGGTTATACGTGCAAAGGTCACTATAATGTTGAAAAAAGAATCTTGAAAAGTTGAGAGTAACAGTCTGCAAAGTCCTTGAAATCAACTCTTAACTTCATAGTTACCTAGCTATATGGAGCATATGGAACACAAAACATGGTTGATCAGAAAACGTTTATCACAAAAACAAAAATCAACTTCTGGATACTTATTCATTCCTCAGAGTTGAGGTGAATTAAACACAATTTCTTCATTTTTGCCTGCAGGATACCCAATGTGTGGGTACCTCGTTTTTTTTCCCCACAAATTTGTAGATGTGTAGGAACCTTGTTTTGAAGTACAGTAGTCCCTGCTCTGGGAGACTACCATATGGGCAGGCTCAGAACTGGTCACACAGAACAGGGGGTCTCTCAAAGGAGGTCAAAGAACATGGAAAAAAGAGAAGCAGAGACCTCAAGGATGTGGTCCTAAAGGGCAAGTAAATGGGTATGAGAAGAGACTACTGTACACGTATATGGTTCATATTTCAAAAGACAATCCCTAGGAGAGGCAAAAAAAGGACCATGTGATCATTTTTCTGTCTCTCAGAAGGATTGTCCTTTAAAATATGAACACATTTTTTTCTTCATATCTTTTTGTTTGTCCTGGGATGGTCTTATCAAAGTATGTACATGTGTACATACACAAGTCAGCGAAGTTAAAAACTACAGTACTACCGAATGGCCAAACTGTTAACTATGTGACCCTGTATACAATATCAGAGCAACTGGCAAAGCAGTTCTTGAGAAGAATTTTATTTCAAAGCTTATTTCAAAGCAGTTCTTGAGAAGAATTTTATTTTGTTTCAAAAAAATTGCAATAATATAAAACATAGTAAAAAAATTCAGAAAAAAATTTAAAAATGATTGCATCATCATCTCCTTCCCAAATTTGGCAGATCTCCTGGGGCACATCCATGTGCAAAATAAAATATTCCATGCACCTGTTTTTGATTTTGAAGTAAAAAATGTAAAAATTCAAACAAGAAGTTGAAGAACAGATGGCTGCAAACAGATTATATATGCTCTGCTGACAGACAAGTCAGCTAAGCTCCAAATTTATTAAAAAAAAAAAAAAATCCAAAAATCATTGATGTGTGACCCATTAAATAAATTTGGTAAACATCAACCCAAGGTAGGTCCCCACCAAGTTTGAAGTGAATCTAGCCCATGGTTTTGGAGAAGTCAAAATTATAAATTGTGGGTGAATGCCAACAAGCTGGAAAAGCATCTTGGATGGCTGGCTGAGGGATATCACCACATTAAAACTAGAAACTGATCAGGGACCGAAAACCCCTCGGCCAGGACAGACAGACAGACAGACGGACATGTAGGTGAAGACAATACCCTTGGGTAGGTCAAGGTTACTTCTGTTTGGCTTAATGACAAAGCTTTGGTGCAAATGCAATGAGCAGAGATATCATGGCAAGGCCATTTTTCTTCAATGCACCACTGTGACCTAAATATGTGACCCAGTGACCTAGTTTTCACTAGGTGTCTGAGGCATCCTTAGGACCAACTGTCATAAATAATTGGTGCAGCTACAATGAGTAATTTAATATTTGGAGATATCATAATATGGCTATTTTTTTCAATGCAGCACTGTGACCTAAATATGTGACCTAGTTTTCTATAGGTGTCTGAGGCATGTTCAGGACCAACTGTCATAAATAACTGATAAAGCTACACTCAATATTTTTTAGATATTGTTTTAACATCATTTTTTCTTTAATGTAGTACTGTGACTTAAATATGTGACCTAGTGACCTACTTTTGGATAGGCACCTGAAGCACCTCAACAGGCCCCTGTGATGAAAATTTGGCCTCTGTAAAGTGAGTATTTTTGGAGATATGGCGTCAACAAGGCATGGATGGATGAATGGACACACAGATGACGACAATACTCCTCCAGCCTAGAAGGCCAAGAGGTAAAACCCTCAAAAATGTACACTGATACACTGACCTAGTCTCAGTCTCAAATGCTGGACAGTGACCTGTTCTGTCTGCTTAACTGATAAGTCAGCCGAGCTAACTATGTTCCTCATTTTATTGTCAAGGCAAAACAGAGTACAGGTATGTTGATCACAAGCCATCAAAATAACATTGCCCTTTCACGTACTGCCATGGCTTTCCACCTCAACTCTGGTTCACCATGGAATAAAAATAAATCAGATGTGGCTTACCTGAGTTTTATCAAGTATACAAAACATCTGCTCATCCCGCAGCACAATATGGTGGGGGTTGTTTGGTTGGTAGAAGAGCTGAGTGATGGTGCTGTGTCGCCGCAACCACTGCGTAGGCCATTGACTGGACACTCTGCGACACCAGTCTGTGTAACACTTGTTCTCATAATCGTACTCCATCACCTTTATGTGAACACCCAAAGAAAAATAAACCTCATCACTGTGTGCAAAAACACTGGATGAAAAATCTTCCTTTTTTTGATATCAATGTTATGGTTTTATGATCATATGGTAGCTGACGCCAACACCCACATTAATGAATTTTTTTTTTTTTTTTTTGCTAAGTTTAAAGACTTTGTGATACCTCATTCAACTGCAACAGTTTCAGGTGACTTAAATTGTGGCCTTCAAATAATAATTTCCTCGTAGTCACAGTCACAAACATAGCCACAGCCACAGCCACAGTAACTCCAATAGTACATAGTAATGCAGCATTTAATATGATGGACTAAAAGCAATGTACCTCATCACTATTGATAGAAAAGTAATCATAGCCTTAACATAAAATTTTCATAATGTTTTTCTCTCGAAACTCAAGTCAATTTCTGCTGCATATTTTTCCCCTCAAAATCAAGTCAATTTCTGCCCACCAAGTGCATTCAAGTTAGTGTGTACATGTGTAATCGTAGGACAGTTCAGTGTGTGCATGTGTTGCAGCAGGTTGTACAGTGTGTGCATGTGTAACAGTAGGGTAGTTCAGTGTGGACATGTGTCACAAGAGATTAGTTCAATGCACATGTCACAGTATGGTAGTTCAGTATGTACATGTGTCACAGCAGGGTAGTTCAGCATGCACATGTCACAGCAGGGTAGTTCAGTGTGTACATGTGTCACAGTATGATAGTTCAGCCTATAAATGTGTCACATGTGGCTTACCTGAGTTTTATCAAGTATACAGTTATGTTAACACAAGGAAATTATTACAAATGGAAGATTTTTGGATCAAAACACTTAATTCAGCTTTTCCTTATGGACTCAATGACAGAATTTTAGGCTTCGGTGATGTTAGGAATTTGGACTTTACAACTCTTGACAGAAATCACACACCTTTTCATAACAATCAGGCTGGTATTCAAAGAAGAAGAAGAAGTCATGGACAAAGAAAATCACGGAAAAACAGGAAATGCAGGAACATGGATACAAAAGACCTTGTCCAAAATTTACTACAGGCTTTCTCCAATGGTATTGATCAATTACATACAGCTCTTAAAGCACTATCATTTCGAGACATTACAAGAATTAATGAATATTTGGGTCTTACTGATTCAGAACACACATTTCCGCAAAATTTTTGTGATATTGTGTATGCTTACACAACAACTATTCGGAAACCAGATTCTAATAAGAAAAAATTAGATCAAATGTTTTGCAGCATTCCTTTCAAACACAAAATCATTGACTCACTAAACATTCAGTCCCTTTTCAAATTGAAATTTGTTCGTAACATGATTCCCAAGGAATGCAAAATAAAAGATCCCCCCATCATTTCCTATAAATATGGCAACAATATTGGACAAAGTATCATGAATTACAAAAAATTTCTGGCTTCAATTACTCTTGAGGATATCGCAGCAAATCAAAATTGTGACTGTATGTCTAATAGTAAATATTCTAATTTTGTTGATGCACACCACAAACATGTATTTACAGGTAACTTGGATATAATACAAAATTCAGGTTTAAAAGAAATAATGAAAAAAGGTACAAAATTTCGGATATGTCCCAAGTTGAATATTGACAGTATTTTTCAGGATACATGTGATGCACTCGACTCCTACTGTATGAAATGGGCAAAGAAAGAAAAAATGGAATTTCAGAAATTTGAAGGATGGTTATCAAACTTGAAAAGAGTCTTTAGAAATAGAATTTATTGTTACAAATCCCACATTAAGAATTTCAATACGGTTAATCTAAAACAGCCTAAAGTTTCTAAAGCAGTCAAAGAACTACAAGATAGATTTGTAGTCACTAACATAGATAAGGCAGGTAACAATTTTGGGATCAACTGCAAAAAATATTATCTGGATGTTTTGAAAAAGGAACTTGGTATAAACAATATTTCAGACATAAGAGGAAATGACGTTTATAAATTACACAAACAATCCATTGACAATTTGATTGATGCACATAAAGATGAGATGAAAAGGAATTTTAATATCAAAATTTCTGAAGAGGACTCCTCTATTCCACTTTTGTTCTGGATACCCAAATTACATAAAAACCCTTTTAAATCTAGATTCATAGCTGGTGCTTCAAAATGTACTACAAAGCAATTATCAAAAGAAGTAACATTGTGTTTGACTGCAATTAGGAATCATTTTCGTAAATACTGTAATGCAATTTCTAGAAACTGTGAAATAAATTGTTTTTGGAGTATTAACAATTCTTCCGAGTTTGTATCTAAAATCAAAGATGTAAAGGCAAAAAATATCAAATGTTTTGATTTTTCTACACTGTACACAAATCTACCCATAGATGAAGTCAAAAGTTCACTTTCAGAATTAATTAGCAAAATGTTTAAACATAATGGTAAACCATACATAAATATTAATTCATATACAAAGAAAGCATACTGGTCACACAATAAATATTCAAAAAGTAACGTTAAATCTTACACTGTTGAAACTTTGATAGATGCTATAAATTTTCTCTTGGATAATACTTTTGTTCAATGCGGACCACTGGTTTTTCAACAAATAAAAGGCATTCCAATGGGTAGCAACTGCTCCCCTTTACTGGCAGATTTATATTTAACCTGGCTTGAATTTAAGTATATGAATAAATTGATGAAAAAGGACTTTCAAATGGCTACAAAATTATCAAACAACGCAAGATATATTGATGACATTGCTTGTGTAAATGTACAAAATTTCAATGAAATTGCTAAAGAAATTTACCCAAAAGATATCCCTTTGGAGGGTAACAATTCAGATGGTTTCAGAGATGTATTTTTGGACTTGGATATTCAGGTCACTAATGACAGGTTTTGTATTAAAGTCTATCACAAAATAGATGAGTTTAACTTTGAAGTAGTTAATTATCCTTTCCCGGACAGTAATATTTCCGATACTATTGGATATAATACATTTTTGTCACAAATTTTGAGATTTGGTCGTATTTGTTCTAAATTTCAGGACTTTGCATCAAGAACCAAATTTATTTACAATAAACTTGAGTCAAGAGGATTCAAAGGTGTACTTTTGATCAAATATTTCTACAAATTTTGCTGTAAATATCCCGAGATGGTTAGAAAGTTTGGCTTCAATAATTTTAGAGATTTTAGACTTGCCTGTTTTGCTACTTAATTTCATCTTTTGACACCATTATGTTTAAACGTTCACCTTTCGGACATTTTAGGCTAGCTTGTTTTCTGTTAGGTAAACCCCCAGGGGCTACAGGTAGCAAGAAGCGGCCTACGACAGTTACAAGCTTGCCTAATTGTACTTGATATCTGGTTAATATTTTCATTGCATTCTTTTGACATAAATACAAAAGACTTCCATTCTTTTCTGACTTGCCCTATAATTCTACTGTTAACATCCAAAGATTATTAGAAAGTCTGGCTGCAATAATCTACAGTTTTTAGACTTGTCTGTTTTGCTACTTAACTTTATCTTTTGGCATCTTTCTGTTTTAATATTCACTATCAGACATTTTAGGCTTACATGTTTTCTGTTAGGTAAACCCCCAGGGGCTACAGGTAGCAAGAAGCGGCCTACGACAGTTGCATGTTTGCCTAATTGTACTTAAAATCCTGTTAAGAAAAATTGTTTTGATAGCATGTTTTTGGCATAAATGCTAATGACTTCCATTCTTTTCTGACATGCCTAAATGCACATTTACTCACTATTAAAAAATTACTCAAAATTGACAGTATTTTCTCAAGTGTCACAAACCTGACACATTAAGTTGACACATTGACTCAGGGTTGGCAGTTAAATAGAGCTTAATTGTTTGATGAGTAGGTGTCATCATGGAGTTTGTTTTACATCTCTGGTACAGGATATACATTGTTGCAGTCCTTGTTAGGATTTTCCTTGGTTTGTACAGGTGGTCAAGCTGCAACTGTTTATTTTACAATCACTGGGACTGAATATAATGCCCCAGCTTGTTTCCACTTCAGTTAAACATTGGCGGATGGTTTAACTAGGAAAAGCTGTCCAGCTAGAAAGGGTACATTTTGGTTCAGGGGTAAGTCAAATTGTTCTTATCTGAACCTGTACTATGAAAATTTGGTAATGATGGTTTGTTTGACAGGTATTCTTCTTTGATATGAAGCTCTGCATTTACAAGCAAAACTTCACATATTTAGCTAATTCATCAATTGCCACGTTCATATTTATTCATTATTATGTGGGTTGTCTTTGCTGAATATTTAGCTTAGGCAAGGAGCCGCTACTCAGAGAGACGTGTACGGGTAAAAGGCTCCGAAACACGTTGAGTAGTTACCCGCTGAAGACCCTTTAATTTAATTGGGCTGATACAGCCTATGTCAAAATTTTACAGAGGAACGTGTGCAATATAGACAATAGTAATTCCATATATATACAGGTTAGACAGGGACAGGTTAGCTTATGGAGAGTAAAGAGTTCGAACTGTGGAATAGGATATTGACTACTAGGAAGTGGTTCTGGGCAAAAAGACACAAATACAACAGCAGGGTAGTCCAGCATAGGCATGTGTCACAGTAGGGTATGCATGTGTCATACCAGGGTAATTCAGTGTGTGCAAGTGTCGCAATAGGGTAGTTCAGAGGGCTCAAAGTTAGTGCAGTCCACTGTACCAACAGTCGCATCTTTTCCCCTACCCCTTCCATGTTGAATTAACCCTTTCCCCTTGAATTTAGACAAGGTAAACAGCTTTCCTTGGCAAAGAAAGCTGTTGACCCAGGGCATGAGATCATGATAAGGCTCATCTCCAATAGGAGACATTCATATTTAACTGCAATCCTGCTCACTTCCTATGTTGCCGGGGCAACAGACTGATGCTTCCACCATGATTAGGGCAGATCTTTATTACATACTACATAAAAATCCCTGAATGACACCTCTTCAACCAAAAGAGAGCTCATCTGTAATCAATTTAGGCATCTTTTATGTTTCAAATAAATGTCTAAATATTTTCTTAAGATTATTTATTCTGTGTTCGTGTTGTTTATTTTATTGAGAAAATAGTTTTGACCATGCTAAATACATGGATCTGCCCTGATGCAGGTGGCTCCCCTTTTGCTCAATAGGTGTTAGAGTATGACCGCATTTAAATATGAATACATCCTATTCTCAGTCAAATGTATTCCTTACTGTTGACATCAGTCAAAAAACACTGAAGCAGACATTTGACCTGTCACCAGCAGTCAGTTTAAGGGGAAAAGGCTTGAGAAAAGTCAACAGTTTTCCTTTGCATGGGTTAAGTGCCCAACTCATGTCATGGAAAGCTGCTGACCTTCAGCCTGTTGGCTTCATTGACACAATATACAATTATCATTTGAATTGTTTTCCATTAAATGTTGAAATTTGCCCAAAACATTGAAGTAGACGACATTTGAGCAAGATTCAGTTTTTGGCAGTTTCAAGAGGGTTATTCTGCTGGGTTAGCAAGTCACTGCTTCTCTTAAAATGTTCACTGAGAGTTACAAAGCTACACTTGAAGTTACGCTACATAACAGAATGCCATGCAAAATCATCAAAACCATTTAGATGCAAACTCTATTTCGCTCACTCAGAAGTTCAAATTACATCACTGAATACCGACCCACTGCAAAGTGTGAGAAATCAGTTTTTCATACCTTCTGGTCACAGTAGGCCACTGCTAGGATGGGCTGAACAGGGTTGAAAGACAAGGCGCTTGGTTGACACCTGTAGGTCGGCAAGGTAGCCACGTGCTGAAACAACACCACAAACATGTAAACACTTCTGCGAACTGGGTCTGAAAATTCCTTAACGTTTATCTTGATCCAAACTGTGCCTGATTAAGTTGACAGTGGTTGGCCTTGATATGACGGGCTAGAGACAGATGGCACCAGACAAGTGAGGTCAAAGGTCAGTTGAACCACACTCGAAAGTTGTCACACATCACTACATACATGATACAGTGCCACTCGTGTTTGGGTTACAATATTATACCTTGATATGGCATTTTATGCTGTACAAATAGTAACTTAACATTTCTTTGTTTTTCACCACAAGAACAGAAACTTACAAATGTTGAGATGTGTTGTGCTTCCACACTGTATATATAGCATTCCAGAAATAATTTTTTTTTTGAGGGGGGGGGGGGCACAGAGTCTTAGCCAATTAATCACAGGATGTGTTACCATTATTACGGACATTACCTTGTACTTGCGAATGTCGTATATGTGTACTTGATGATTGTGCTCCCCTGTGGCTAAATAACGACCATTCTGGCTCACTGCCAACAGACGTACTCCTGTCTGCTCACCTACAGACACAAAACAAGTTGTTGTTGTTGCTTTTTTTTCATTTCATAGATTTGCCACAAAGTATTTTCTTAATTCTATTCACAAAGTACTTATTTTTGCTTGTATGAATTTTCAAGTCTTCTCTGTATTTCAGGCATTTTACCCTTTCCCCCCTCAATTAAAGATGAGTAAACAGCTTTCTCTTGCATGGGGATGCCCAACTTACACCAAGGAAAGCTGTTGACCTGGGGCATGTTACCTTGACACGTCTCATCTACGATTCCTGTTCAAATTACTTTCCATACCATGGATATTAGCACAAAACATTGAAGTGGATGACGAGCTATATAAATTGTTCCAACATCCGTACAAGTCTATTTCATGAGAGCTGTAGTCCCCTTATTCGAATTGATAGCTACACATGAAAGAAAAGTCGGAAACTTCTTAGATCAATTCAGTTATGAATCTTGTGAATTGGCCTGGATGGATACACCATATCATACATGGATTTATCAAGTGCTGGAGTTCTTCATTCACAAAAATCACTTTTTTGTGTGTTTAATTACAGTCATAATGCAATGTACAATGGCAAATTCTACTTGTGTGTTGTACTGAGAAGACCATTTGTGCCTCAGTTGCCTCGGCCTAAGTATTTTGTGCATTATGGATAGTAGCCAAGGTGTTTGCTACCATATCAATGAAGCCATGCCTGTTCTAGAATTCCTACTGTCATCAACATGGTCTGGCTGATTGTGTGTTATTGCTAATCCACAACATTCAATAATCATTATTTGATTAGTAAAAGTCATATTAATTATCTTTTATGCATCTGATTATCAATCCTTTTATGCATTTTTTAAAATGAATTTTTATTTCTATTATTGATATCAAAAGCACCTCAAGCAATATGCTGACGCTTGTGATTTTAATTACTGCTATGAAACACTTGTAACTCTACAGTAATATAATAGTTAATTGTTGTCACTAAACAAAATTTGTAATGCAAATATATTTTGTGGCTTGAATCACTCTCATCTACATGGAACCACGGTTCATCCCAGGTATGGATATCAGCTATCCAACTACAGTCACTAATCAATAATGGACAGTAGAAAGTAACTAATTATTTATTTTACTGTCAGCGAAAGTTGATTATTAGAGATAGGGTGATGGTCACACTTTATGTTCATAGAGGAGTGTTTGATAGATTTATTTCGGTCGCCTCTTCATACAGATGCATTTATCAACTGGAGCAGACCGTGGGAATTACTATTTGGTCTTGAGTATAGGTCGGAAATGAATCCAAACAAACTTCATGACCCTATGCTGGTTGTGATTCTTTTCTTTTTCGTTTGGAACAGTTATTAATTTACATTCTTTTATCAAAATAAAATGAAAATTGGTATTAAATCTATCATAATAAACCTTCCCAATTATAATTCTTGTAATTACGTACTTATATAACATATGTAAATGTTATATGTTATAAAACAAACAAAAAAAAAAAAAAACAAGAAAGAAACAACAAACAAAAAAAGTTCCTCATAAGCATTCCCTATGTGACCTTAAGAAAGTAGGTCAAGGTCATCTATATTCTGAAATAGCAAACTTCCTCACATGTGGTACATTTGGATCAATAGCCTTATTCTTTCTGCACACACATGTATTGAATTTAGTGTCCTTTTACTAAAGTGCTTCATAACCTTGAAAAATACGTCATCCTCACCATAATTTAACAAAAGTTGACCATTGGTCTTAAGCTTATTTGGTGCACATTTTGTGATTCCATCTCAATTTATTCTCACAATAATGAATTTCACATGTTTTTGATACCTGCAATGTTACTTCCAATATTAATGCCATCATGACTCTTTATATCATAGACTTTTGGTCTGCATGATGTTCCCGCAATAGTATAATGTATATGTGCACAAGTTAAGATGTAATGACCATCAACAAAAACAAGAAGAGAGCTGTGTGAACAGCCCATGCTCAGCTGACCTAGACATTCATCACACTTGCAGCTCTGTGAACTTGGGATAGGATCAAGGTCACCCATGTACTGAGTAAGTCTGACCTTTATAAAAGAACACTAACATGTGCAACATCAAAGTCCTAGTTCAAGTAGTTCTCAAGTAATAGTGAAGAGTAAAATTCATGTATGTTGCACTGTGACCCCAGAAAAGAGGTCAAGATCACTTATGTACTGTTTAAGGATCAGCTACATAGAGAAACATTAACATGTGCAACATCAAGGTCCTAACTCAAAACAAATCTCAAGTTATCAAGTGAGCAGTAAATTTCATGTCAGTTGTCCTGTGACCTTGGGAATGAGGTCAAGGTCGAAACATCACTGGAGTATGACCATTTCCACAAATATGTAGCCACTTATAAAAGGTACATCCCTACCATGTTTGGCACAGATCTGGCCAAAACTGTTAAAGAAATTCCCATGTTAAACTTTCCAATTAAGACTTTTTAAAAGACTTTTTAAAAAAATCACTGGAACATGACCATTTGACCAAACTTGGTGGAGACCCACCAAAGGAACATTGTCACCAAGTTTGAAGTAAATCTGACTGATAGTTTCTTCACAGAAGTCCAAAATGTGAATTACCATTAGAGTGCCCATTGACTGGCACAGTGAGCAATAGAAAAGGTGCATTTACTGATAAGTACCCGAATTGAAATAAATCGCTAAAAATCAGGAATCCACAGCAGTCCTACCTTGTGAATATCTTTGCTTGATCCTTTCACGAGGAACATATCCACAAAGTTTCAACTTAATCTGAAAGACGGTTCTGGAGAAGAAGTTACAAGTTACGAAAACACACAAAAATTAAGGAAAAAATTTGAAAAAAAAATTGCAGCACTACCTGGTGAACAAATTAAGAACTAGGAGTCCCTACAAGTGTTCTTATGTAATATCAAAGCAATTGTGTGAGCAGTTGTGGAGAATAGGATTTTGTAAAATTTGTCCAAAAAAATCATAAAAAATCCAAAAATCAATGGAGCATGACCATTTGAACATATATTGTAGAAACCCACCCAAGCTACATTGCCACCATGTTCAAAGTCAATCTGGATGACGGTTTTGGAGAAAATGTCAAAAATGTGAATTAGCATTAGAATGCCCATTGACTGGCATAGTAATCAATAGGAAAGCTGCATTGACCAATCAATACCCAAATTGAAAAAAATGGTTAAAAGTTAGGAATCCACAGCAGTGCCATCTAGTGAAAAATTTTGTTTGACCCTTCCACATGGAACATATCTACCAAGTTCCAGCTTAATCTAATTGACCGTTCTGGAGAAGAAGTCAAAAATTGCAAAAACACACAAAAAATCACAATAAACTAGGAAAAAAATCACAGCCCCACCGGGTGAACAAATTGAGAACTACGTGTCCCCCGGAGTGTCCCTGTGCCATATCAAAGCAATTGGGAGAGCAGTTTTGGAGAAGAAGATTTTTTAAGATTGCCCCCAAAAATGACAAAAAAATTCATGAAAAAATCCGAAAATCACTGAAGCATGATCATTTGAATAAACTTGGTAGAGACCAACCCAAGGCACATCCCCACCAAATTTTTTAAGTGAATCTTGCTTATGGTTTTGGAGAAGAAGTCAAAAATGTGAATTGTTGACGATGGGGGAACGAGGGCTGGCTAGTCGTAACATAAGCTCAGCTGACTGACAAGTCAGATGAGCTAAAAACAAAACCCTCACTAAAATATTCTTTCATTTAATATACTCCCTCCATGACCTAGAGAAAATAAGGTCAAGGTCAACAATATAATGCAGTATAAAACACATGATACACACTTGTGTTACATTGGGTATCATAAAACCTTATTCTTTCACAAAATACTGAATCAAATGGGTTTTTTTTTTTATCACACTTGGTGCCACCAAATTTTGATACATTCTTGTGTTTTTTGTCTGATCAACATTCCTACTATGTTACATGATGTTATACAAAAAAACTCTTCAAAAAACACCATTCTCAAAATTTTCACATTTTGGCACATATATAACATAATAATATAGGTGGTGCCAACAATATCAAACTTGGCCTAGATTTTTATACTCTTCACAAGTGCCTCTGGCTGTGCCCAGAAAACAAATTAAACTGACATCAAAGTAGGTAATGTGTAAACGGGGAAAGAACATCCATTTTAAACATGTTGCAACAAATGTCTAAGTTACCTAAGGCCTAACACAAATATATTTGTGGTTCCAATAATCCATCTACCCGACCGAAAAGGCCCGAGTCCCAACTCTAAACAATTTTTATGAAACATAAGATAAAAAAAAAAGTTACATGCTGCCCTTCCCTAATAAAATTGATCGACCCTGGTGGAAAGATTTTATCGAGAAAGTGGCTGTTGTGTGCCGTTATTTTGCAATAAAGTCAACTCAAACACAGTGTTTTATTTCAACTTGTCTGGAGTGGACCCCCCGTTAACTTGGGCTGGGGAAAGAGCATAACTGCATAGCCACGATTGTTCGGTGAAAATAGCATAGCCATAGCCCTGGTTGAAAGATTTTACTGAGAAAGCTGCCATCATGTGCCGTTATTTTGCAGTAAAGTCAACTCAAACACAGCATTTCATTTTAACTTGTCTGGAGAGTTAACTTGGGCCTGGAAAACTGCATAGCTGCATAGCCAAGGTTGTTTGGTGAAACAGCATAGACTTAGCCACGGTTGTTCGGTAATCGTTACAGTGATATTTCGCTAGGTGCCAGGTGTCCGTTCTCCAATTCATCCAGGTAAACGGTCCTTTAAGTACTTTCAAACCAAAACTTACTATCTCAACTTTAATCCGCCTGATCAGCTGTATCTGACTCAGTTATCCCCATCAGTACAAATCCAAATGCGACACGAGACCTTGGGCCAGGGAACTATGCACCAACATTGTGGGACAGTCGCACACAAATGCAGTTGATTTGGATATCAAAGTGAATCGTGGCCATAGCATATATCATATCATTATTGATGCTCTGAAATATTTGAAAAATATTTTCTTTTAGTTTCATATATTATAACCCCTCAACATCTTCCAAATGCTGTCCTCATTTACAAACCATTGGGTGCAGAATCCACAATTTTCAACATGGCAGCCAAGTTTGTGGGTTAGTCCCAATTCCATATTTTGAACAGGTAGTACCCAAAACATATGTGATTAGTGTTAACAGAAGGTTTGTTTATCACATAAATGAACGTAAAATATAAAATGGGACTTTTTCAGTGTATTACCTAAAAATACAAATACAACAGCTTGAAATTACCAGTTGTGGCCGATGTTGGACCCCAGAATAGGGCTACTGTATCAGACACTGAAGTCTCCCCCCCCCCCCCCCCCCCGGCTAAGAATTAGGTAGCAGCACTAATAGCGCCTGCCATGCTCCACCACTGAGTGAAAGATGAAGCTATGGGAGAAGGTTGCCCCGATGGTGGATACAAGTCCGAAAGTACCCGCGGGTTTTTATATAAGTGGTAACAAGTCCTGAAAAGTTATATGGGGTTACCTCGAAAACTGTGGACTGTATCAAGTTAACAAGCACGAGCTCAAGGAGGGACAGAAAGATATACTGAAGGAAGAATGGAAGGATGGACAAACAGACATATATGAATGACACTTTAAGCTTGACAACCTGTGGACAGCTGAGCTAAAAAATGGCTTCTGATATGCCACAGTGGCATCTTTGTCTTCCATAGACTAATCACCTTAGATAATTCTGTGAAACAATTATGAGATTAACAAAACAAAAACCAAATTAAAATGCAATCAGAGATAGCTACACCTATGCCCCTCCCGCCTCTGTAACCATGGGATTTGGGCCAAGGTCATCCATCTTCGAACTTGTTTCAGACCGTACGTGGGATTCAAACCATGTGCACTAAGAAATGACTATGTTAAAAAATTTTTAACTTATCTTGTGAAAACCAAATTCACTGAAATGGCTCTGCAGCCTTGGGAAGTGGGTCATGGTTACCCAATTTCAAACTCCTCTGATACCTAAAATAGGACTATAAGCATGTGCAATACAAAAGCCCTATGTGCAAAACTTTTCAGGATGTCACCTGAGGTCACCCATCTTCAAACTCATCTGAGACCCTAGGTAGGACTGTAAGCATGTGCAATATGAAAGCCCTATGCAAAAAACCTTTCAAGTTACCGCATGAAAACCAAATTAACTAAAATGGCTCTGTGACCTTGGAAATTCAGTCACGGTCATCCATCTTCAAACTCCTCTGACCTTGCGTAGGACTGTAATCACCTGCAATTTGACAGGCCTATGTCAAAAAATTTTCAAGTTGTAGCATGAAAACCAAATTCACTAAAATGGCTCTGTGACCTTGGGAATTGGGTCAAGGTCACAAATCTTCAAACTCGTCTGAAACCTTATGTAGGACTATAAGCGTGTGTAATACGAAAGCCTTATGCAAAAAACATTTTATGTTATCCCGTAAAAACAAATTCACTAAAATGGCTGTGTGACCTTCGGAATTCGGTCAAGGTCACCCATCTTCCAACTCGTCCAAGACCTTATGTAAGGCCGTAATCAACTGCAATTTCACAGGCCTATGTCAAAATCATTCAAGTTATCACGTGAAAACCAAATTCACTACAAGAGGATCATGATGATCCTGTGCTTTGCTGACTGGGATCTGCTTTTACAGTATTGGAACACATGGACTGCAGTCTAGATTTGTACAGCTATATACATGTATGTAGAGTGGTAGCAAAGTTTGTCCTTAAAATAAATTTTGCGGAAGGACGGATGGACGGACGGACAGACGGACGGACGACGGACGCAAACAGATTCTATAAGCTCTACTGATGGTAGTACATGTATTATCAATTGACATACCTTGCTGTTTCAATGCCTGCCGGTGTACAGTGGCAGCACTTACTTAGAGTCATAAAGTCTGATATCGCATAACTTTGTCAAAAATTAACATATCCACATTATTTTCAAAAACTTTCATTGTCTAATGTCCAACTATATTTTGATAAATTCTAAGCAATTCTATCATGCTGTTCTGGAGAAAAAGTCGAAAATAGCCTTGACACGCAAAAATTCATAAAAAAAATAAGGAAAAAATCGCAGCGCCACCTGGTGGCTAAAATGAGAACTAGTTGACCCCAGGTGACCATATGTGCAATATCAAAGCAATTGGCCAGGGAGTTCTTGAGATGAAGAAATTCTATTTTTTTTCAAAAAATAAATTAAAAAATTCATTAAAAATAGAAAAATTATTGCATCACCATCTCCTTCGCAACCTTGGTAGAGGTTTACCTGGGCAACATCCATGTGCAAATTTAAAACATTCCATACATCGGTTTTTGAGAAGAAGTCAAAAGGGTAAATACAATAGTGTAATATATGCACTGTATTGCCATATATATATATATATATATATATATATATATATATACAGCTGCAGCACTTCCTTACAGTTGCGAAGTATGATATCCCATAACTTTGCCTAAAATAAACATATCCACACTATTTTCGCAAACTTTCATTGTCTAATGTCTAACTATATTCTGATAAAATTTTCCGCAATTCTGTTCAGCCGTTCTGGAGAAGTCGAAAATAGCCTTAACAGGCAATAATTCATAAAAAAAAATAGGAAAAAATCACAGCGCCAACTGGTGGCCAAAATAAGAACTAGTTGACCCCACATGACCCTATGTGCAATATCAAAGCAATTGGCTTCGTAGTTCTTAAGATGAAGAAATTTTAATTTTCAAAAAATAAATTAAAAAATTCATAAAAAATAGAAAAATTATTGCATCATCATCTCCTTTGCAAACTTGGTAGAGGTCCACCTGGGGATCATCCATGTGCAAAATCAAAGCATTCTATGAAGGGGTTTTTGAGAAGAGGTCGAAAATATAAAAAGTCTAACAACAGACGGACAGACGGACGGACAGACGGACGGACAGACGGACGCAAACGGATTCTATAAGCTTTGCTGACTGACAAGTTAGCAGAGCTAAAAATGGCTCTGTGACCTTGGGGATTTGGTCAAGGTCACCCCAGTTTAAACTCATCTGTGACCTTGTTCAGGCCTATAAGCATGTGCAATATGAAAGCCCTATGCAAAATGCTTTTCAAGTAACCACGTGAAAACCACATTCACTAAAATGGCTCTGTGGCCTTGGGATCTAGGTCAAAGTCCTGCATCTTCAAACTTGTCTGAAACCTTATGTGGGATTGTAAGCATGTGCAATATGAAATCCCTATGCACAACACATTCCAATTTACCTGTGAAAACCAAATTACAAAAATGGCTCTGTGACCTTAGGAATTGGGTCAAGGTCACCCATAATCAAACTTGTCTGAGATTTTATGTAGGACTGTAAGTATGTGCAATACGAAAGGCTTATGGAAAAAACATTTCCAGTAATTGCATGAAAACAAACTCATAAAATGGCTCTGTAACCTTGGGAATTTGGTCAAGGTCACCCACCTTTGAACTCTTCTGAGACCTTATTCAGGACTACAAGCATGTGCAATATGAAAGCCCTAAGCAAAAACACTTTTCAAGATAACACGTGAAAAATGTTTGTCCCGACACACAAAGGCACAAAGCAATAGCTATATGCCCCCTACTCCTTCAAAGGGGGGGGGGGGAGCATAAAAACAATACTACAGTATTTCATTATAAGAGGAGTGGCGTGTGATGTTGTAGTAGATAAAGTGTCGCATGTGATTGTGCTATCTGTATCCACTGACCTGATGCACTGGGCAAGGTGTTCAGCCTTGGCTGCTGCACCTTTAAACATATCACCTGAAGACTGCCCTCCTTTGTGGCTGCCAACAACGTGCTGCCATCTGGTGTGAATATAAGGCGATGAGCTGGGAGCAGACCAGCTGGCAAAGCTGCACACTTGGTGATGCTCACACGTGGTGATGCAACCTCGGTCTCTTGCTGAATGCAGATGAACAAACAAGTTTTGTGTGAAGATCGATGGTGCATGATTGGTTTGGCCTAAATCATCAGCCACTTCAAGCCTTGCTAAACAACTGCTGATCCAGACACATAGCCACTTGCTGTACCCAGAAAACACCCAATGATTGACATTAATCAACATAGTCTACCTATACTCCATAATAATCACTAACATGGCACACAAAATTAAAACAAGAGGGCTGTGTGAACAGCCCATACCCAACTGACCTAGAGATTTATCACACTTGTGGCTGTGTGAACTTGGGGAAAGGATCAAAGTCGCCCATGTACTGAGTAAGTCTGACCTTTATGGAAGAACACTAGTATGTGCAACAGCAAGGTCCCAGTTCAAATAGTTTTCAAGTTACAATGAAGAGTAAAAATTCATCTATGTAGCACTGTGATCCCCAGAAATGAGTCATGGTCATTCAACAGTAAATTTCATGTCAGTTGTCCTGTGACCTTGGGAATGAAGTCAAGGTCCAAACATCACTGGAGCATGACCACTTGCACAAAATAGGTAGACACTTATAAAAGGTACATTCCTACCAAGTTTGACACAAATCTGGACAATATTATTGAAGTAATGACCACTACAAGAAATTAATATGTTAAACTTTCCTATTAAACTTTTTAGAAAATTTTCCCAAAAAATTATCATAAAAATCCAAAAATCACTGGAGCCTGACCATTCAAACAAACTTCATAGAGACCCACCCAGGTAGCATTGCCACCAAGTCAATCTAAATAACAGTTTTTTCAGAAGTCCAAAATGTGAATTAGCACTAGAATGCCCATTGGCTTACATAGTCATCAATAGGAAAGGTGTATTTACTGATAGGTACCAGATGTGAAAAAATGTTAAAAATCAGGAATCCACAGCAGTGCCACCCACCTTTGTTTAACCCTTTCACATGGAACATATCCACCAAGTTTCAGCTTAATCTGAGTGATGGTTCTGGAGAAGAAGTCAAAAATGGCTATAGCACACAAAAAAATCATAAAAAAATAGAAAAAACATGCAGCATCACTTGGTGAACAAATTTAGAACTAGGAGTGTTCCTGTGTAATATAAAAGCAATTGGGTGAGTGGTTTCAGAGAATAAGATTATTTAAGATTTGCCCCAAAAAACAACCCAAAAATTCATTAAAAATAAAGAAATCACTGGAGCATGACCATTTGAAAAAACCTAGTGGATGGTTTTGAAGAAGTCCAAAATGTGAATTACCATTAGAATGCCCATTGACTTAGTATACATAGTAATTAATAGGAAAGCTGCATTGACTGAGAAGTACCTTAATTGAAAAAAAAAAAAAAAAAATTGTTAAAAACCAGGAATCCAAAGCAGTGCCACCTAGTGACCAACTTTCTTTGACTCTTCCGTAAGGAATATATCCACCAAGTTTCAGCCTAATCTGAGTGATGGTTCTGGAGCAAAGGTGGAAATTAGCGAAACCACACTAAAAACCACAAACAAGAGGACTGTGCTCAGCTGACATGACATATACCCCTGAGATTTTTTAAGACTTGCCCCCAGAAAGAACAAAGACATTCAGAAACAAGATATGTTTGTAAAACATAGATGCCCCCAGGCCCTCATTACCCTTGCCCTCGCTACCCTATTGATAGTGGTAGATGGGGCACTCGTGACCTTACAAAATTAGTGAAGGTTAATCATATAACAATGTCACATATCTTAAAACTTTAACCTAGCCCTTAAAAAATGACTAAAAACCTGGACAATATAAAAATTAGCTGAAAAATTAGTCATTCTTTAGAAACCATATTCAGCAAAGTGGCTTTATGACCTTGAAAATTTGGGCAAGGTCACTCATTTTCACTTGACCTTCAATTATTGTACAAAAACCACAGGAAGTCTACTGTTTGTGTGTGACCCTCAAAACTGGGTCAAGGTCACCCATCTACAAACTCAAACTAGCCCTTATAGGCAACCATAAAGCTGTGCAATATATAAGTGCTACCTCTAAAATGCAAGTTATAATGCAGAAACAGTATTCAACCAAATGGCTCTGTGACCTTTGAAATTAGGTCAAGGTCACCCATCTTCAAACTTGACCTAGCCCCAAATACGAACAATTATCCAGTGCAATATAAAAGTCCTACTTTAAAAACCTCTTCAGTTATCATGTGGAAACCAAAGTTAACTCAGGGTAACAATGTCACCTTGGAAATTAAATCAAGGTCACCAAACTTTAAACTTCTTCTAGCCCTTAGCAAGAACTACACACCTGTAAAGTATCCCAGTCCTAACTTCAAAACTTCTTGAGTTATTGTGCAGAAACTACAGGAATTCTACAATCTCTCTGTGACCCTGAAAACTGGGTCAAGGTCACCCATCTTCAAACTCAACCTAGCCCTCACAGAGAACCATAAAGCTGTGCAATATAAAAGTTCTAGCTTCAACATATAAGTTATCATGCAGAAAGCATGAAACCATATTCAGTTAAGTGGCTCTGTGACCTTTAAAATGATGTCAAGGTCACCCATCTTCAAACTTCACCTAGCCCCAACTATGGACTATAATCCTGTGCAATATAAAAGTCCTAGCTTTAAAATCTCTTCAGGTATTGTGCGGAAACCAAAGTTTACTCAGGTACCACTGTGACCTTGGAAATTTGGTCGAGGTCACCCATCTTCAAACTTTGCCCTGCTTTTGACTAGAATAATACATCTGTACAGTATCAAAGTCCTAGCTCAAAAACTTCTTGAGTTATTGTGCGGAAACCACAGTCTACCGACCGACCGACCAACATGTGCAAAGCTATATGCCCCACCTTCTTCGAAGGGGGGCATAAAAAAACAAAAATCATTGGAGTGTGTCCATTTGAACAAATCTGCGAAAGACCAACCCAAGGTACATTGCCACCAAAGTTAAACTCAATCTGACTGACAGTTTCAGAGAAGAAGAAAAAACTGTGAATTAGAACAGGCTGATTTTCAGACAGAAAATCAAATGTCTCCCTTTTTATTGTCACCCTTATTTTATAAATAGGTATACCGATTCCAATGATCTACAGATATGGTGAAGGTACACTCTTTATTGACATTTCAAAACGTTGATTTTTGACAAAATGCCCACGTGACCTTGAAAAATATGTCAAGGTCACACATCTGCAGTCACAAGCAAGGCTTACAAAAGTATTACATAGAAACATAATCTCACAAAATGTCAACCTCTTTAAGTCAAATATTTCTCGAGTGCATCTGCAATGATTTTTAAAAAAGTGGCCATGTGACCTTGAAAATAGGTCAAGGTCACCCATCTACAATCCTAACCTAGTTCATATTATGGTACATAATCATGCAAAATCTCAACCTCCTGAGTCAAATCCTTGCAGAGTTATTGTGTCTGCGTCAATTTTACATGACGTGACCTTGAAAAATATGTCAAGGTCACCCATCTGCAATCCCAAGCAAGGTTTTACATAGGAACATCTTCACAAACAATTTCAACTTCCCAAGTCAAATTTTTCTTGAGTTATCGTGTCCGCAATGCACCCAACAATGTGATTATCATGTGCTCTGCTGAGCTAAAAAACAAGAGGATCATGATTATTATGTGCTCTGCTGACTGGGATCTGCTTTTATATTGCCACATATACATATACACTGGCAGCACTCACTTACAGTTGCAAAGTTTTTTATCCCATAACTTTGTCAAAAATTAACATATCCACATTATCTTCACAAACTTTCATTGTCTAAAGTCCAACCATATTCTGATTTTTTTTTAATCAATTCTGTTTGGCCGTTCTGGACAAGAAGACCAAAATAACCTTAACACACAAAAATTGGTGGCCAAAATAAGAACTAGTTGAACCTAGGTGACCCTATGTGCAATATCAAAGCAATTGGCCACGTAGTTCTTGAGATAAGGAAATTCATAAAAATTAGACAAATTATCGCATCATCATCTCCTTCGCAAAGTTGGTAGAGGTTCACCTGAGGAACATCCATATGCAAAATGAAAACATTCCATGCAGCAATTTTTGAGAAGAAGTCGAAAATGTAAAAAGTCTAACGACAGACAGACGTCTCCTTATAAACTTGAAGGCTTCATACACAATTCCACCATACCGACACTGATATAACCAGGTAAATAGTAATACAATTTTTAGCACCATAAAGTTGAATAGAGGTGTCATGAGGTAAAGTGTACTAAGGTATTAGCTGAAAGCCACCTCTTCCACTGTACTGGATGAAGATTGAAAAGAAAGAAATCCTACAAAAAGTGAATATGATCATGGTTTTCTGACTTAAGACGGACTAGAGAAAATTCTCCAGGTGGTTGACGGACGGATGGATGGACAGACACAAACAGATTCTATCAGCTCTGCTGACTGACAAGTCAGCAGAGCTAAAAACACAGCCCCAGAAACACCTACACATGGTCCAAAGATTTTTCATGTACTCACAATTATCAACCATTGTTTATATGTGACCCTCCACCACAAAATCAGTGACATGTGGGCAGATTTCATGAACAGTGTTTTTGATGTTTTTGAATAGCTCATTTATTTCTGAACAGTTTGGTGTTTAAATCACCAAGATAGGACAATAATTGAGAAAGTTACAGTATTTTTTGCAAAGCAAGTCGGACCCAATTTTCTTCTCATAAATGTGAGAAAATTGAGTTTAAAAATTTCCATCAAGTTTTTCAGACATCCAGAGATGAAGTCCTTAGCAACATGCATTTCTAATCAACCTATCATTATGAAATTTGGCAGACTTCTAGTAGGGTATATGAAAAATGCAGTGAGAAAAGAAGAGACTCCCAGCTTATATAGGTCTGAATTCACAGGGATCAGAAAATAACCTTAACGTGTCATTGTGCTGACCAATATTAGGCGACAGGTGAAAAACAAAGTTTTCAAGTACAGTGGTACCTGCTCGAAAAACCACCACTCATGAGAGACCACATTAGTTTTTAAGACCACCCATACCACACTAGACACTTGTTTCTTTGTTAATCTACCTGCAATTCAAGACCACCTGCTATATGTGACCACTTTCGTCTGGCATTAGGGGCGGTCGCAAATGGCAGGTACCACTGTATTTTCAATAGGGGTTGGCTTTTAGATCTTAAATGAACAAAAAAAGAAGTCATTTTTACAACACTAATTTATTCTAAGCTCATAATTGATCATTTGAATATAATATATTAAAATTGTGTGGTTACCATAGCAACAATAAAACACAATGAGAACCATAATGGTATTCGAAAGCATCGCACAACTTCATAACAGCTGCCTTCAATTCTATTGCACAAAATAATATGAAGGTCTGCTTTTCACTGTTTATTTGATTGTAGGTTTATTTTGTTGTGGGCTAGGATCTCCTGGCTCTTTTCCTGCTACCACCAGGTACTGGTGGGGAAGAATCATCATTCACAGATGTCACAGACATCCCTCTTCCCCTACCACGACCTCTAACACGACTGCGACCTCTGCCTCGACCACGACCACCGACTCTGTAAGCACCTCTATCCATTTCATCTTGTGGAGCATACACCTGCACTTGCAGTGGTTGATCAGCTGGCCGCCTTTCTGCTGTTGGTGGCAGTACTGCACCAGACTGAACCATATTGCTCGGCCTAGGGCATACAATGTCCTGCACATCAGGCCGCACAAACTCCCGTATGTGCTGAAACAAGTATTCCTGTCGCTGCTGTGATAAACCTGGACTAGGCACTGCCGCTGGTTTTTGTACTGGTACTGCATCTGGTGCCACCTTCAGCAGGACAAACTCTTTTTCAGTGCTGTCCTGAAATTCTCTAGCAAATACAACACCTGGTTTGCTGGCCATAAACCTGAAATGGTGGAATGACTTGATTCCAGGTACAGTCTTGAAATATGGCTCAAGGAAAGTGTGCCAGTTGTATGAAGGCACAATCACCTCCCCATTTTCTTTGCCCACAAGCTGAGGTATGTTGACACCAGTCACTGTGCTTGAATCAACACACTTGGCCATGTCATCCAAGCAAGACACTTCCATGCGACGGAATTTCTGTTTTAGTAGTCCGAAACACCAATCAGGTGAGAATTTTGTGTGTCCTGTCACAAGAAAGTTCAAAGTGATTTCTTTGTGCTTGTCAGTCAACACACGCCACATGAGGTACCAGAGTGTGCAACGATTCTTGTTTTGTCCGGCACAGTTATCACAATGTAAGTCCACTTCTTTTTCACCCAAAGAAAAGTTATCAAAAAAGTGGTCCAAATATGAGATAACTGCGTTGGATCCTTTGCTGGTGCAGTGGAACTCATCCACAAGATAGTTCACTTGGCATGGAAGCCCCTCACAACAGACCCCAAAAATACCACACTTTCTGGGAGTCAGGAAGTACATGGGGCCTGGCTGCAAGGGGTTTGAAGGAATGTGGACCTGCTGAGCAAAATCAAAAGAGTAGTGCCCACGAATATCTGATGAGCATGGCAAATGGGGTCCCAACACTGGCTTCTCTACCATTGCATGTATAGCATCTTTGTTCTGCTTCACCATGTCTTTATAAACATCTCGCTCTTGGTTCACAATTCGAAGATGCTCCTCTTGTTTCTTAAGTTTTGCTGACTTTACTATCTCTGGGAGATTTGATGATTTGCCAATTTGACTGTTGTTTTTTTTGACATTCCCAGCACAGATCTGTCATAGGCCTCGAAAGTACAATGTGCGGCAAGAGATTTTTCCACAGACTGCGAAAGGAAGAGGAACCAACACAACGGTGACCTGCAATGACACAGTTGAAACCACAACTAAGTTATTGTTTTATGGATTTTTTCAGACTTTACCAGTAACTTATTTTATTTCCTTTCATATCTATAAAAAGACATCACAAGTTTTAGATTTAGCAGTTGATATCAAGAAAAAATTACAAGTTATGTTTACAATAATACATGTTTCCCTCTTATAATCCAATAACATACCTCATTAACTTTATCCCTTCATCATGCCAATATAAATCACATCTATTTCCTAATTAGATAATCAAGATAAAAGTCCTGTTTGGTAAATCTTAGATATGTTTTGTACACTGGAAGACCAATTTTCTTAAAAATTTAACATGAAAGAAATACAGCATGGTGTAAACATGAAAAATCAGACAATTCATACATAAATGAGTGAAGAATTACTTTGTGAATGAATTTTTTAATTTTGTTTTCTTATCATAATTGTTCATAATAATAACTCAATTAAGTTATATTACACACCTAATGAAGTCATACTTTGCTCATAAAGCCTGAATATAGATGCTTTGGTGTAGCAGGAGGGCAGAAGGCGAATGTCGTCACGTTTGTACCCAGGTATCCTCCCTGGTAATACCATAGCATGTTCTTCTGCAAATGAAGTGATGAAGTTTATGACTCGCTCACTGTCTTCAAATTTGATGGCTCTGGTATTGTTCTTCCTGCCACCTGCATTCTCCTTTGGAACTGACAGACCATACTCCTTGTAGTGTTTACAGAGGCGGGTCAGCTTATCATTGGACACACTGAAAGCAACAGGAAAATAAATTAAAATCATCCTTTCTTTTTTTTTTACACTCCCTAATTATTTATGCGCTGATGTCGTTGTGTTGTTACGTCATTAGCTATGTACAGCGGACACATAAAATGTTTCATATGGAAATTTATAGATATTGACCTGTATGCTCTATTGTTATCATAATAAAACATTGTTCAAACTGCATGGCTTTTCAAAGCTGTAATATTTGGAAGGCAAAAAACTCTTTTCATTTAAATATTTTGTTGTCATAGTTATCATGATGAAACAATGTCACTGCAAAATAAAATTAAATCTCAGCAGTGTCATTTCTTTTACACAGAAATAGATTGATGTCTGTCTTTCTATTCTTTTTCAAGCTGTTTCAAATAAACCCAAGGTCATCAGGAATCACCTCAGAAATTTAATTATTTAAGTTGAAAATTTTATTGTCACAAAATTAAGCTGTTTCTCACATACACGTCCTGCATTTATGTTTCCAGAATAAAACTTCCATCAAATGTACTAAAAGCAAAATTGATAATAATTAATCCATGGCATGCTTATTTGTTTTAACGAGTACTTACGAAAGCAAGAATTGGAAGGTTCTTCTACAAACATTCTTTCCATCTATCATGTAGTCTGATCGCTGATGTTGCCTTTCTGTCTGTTCACCCCTCTTTGAACAGTTAGTGGTTTCACTGTTGTTGGCTACGGTACTGATAATTCCCAGCAAAACACAATCTTTTTCAGCTGAAATAAAGAAAAAAATCAAAGCATGAATAAATGAAAATTTGATTTTACTCACAACAGTATGCCACATATTACATGTATTATATTAAAAAAAATCAAGGAACACGTATTTTGTCCAAAATATAATCAGTCTGATGGGATGCGGTCTGTATTAATGGCAATATAAATACATACAAAATTAAATGTCAAAATAGTGTACATGTATGCATGCACCCCTGCACTTTGGCCATTTTTTACTAAAATAAATTTATGAATGATTTAGCCTTGTACAGTAATACGAATCAAGTCTAGCTCAAATAGAAATGGGGAACCTATCTGGTATTAGCACACAATTTTGTAAATTCATTTCATAACCAAAAATTGTACCCTACAATTAAGGGAAAGGAGAATTTTCATTTTGACAGTAATATGACTGCCACAAATTGTTCAGTTACAGTTGCAGTGTTGTGGGGGATTATATCATTAATAACATTTAAAACTGTCTATACTGAATTTGCAATCATCTATATTCCCTTCAGTACTCTTGTAATACAATTTTCGCCTCATTGTCACTTTTTTTAAAATCATTGATAAAGTACACATTGCTTTTTTCAGTAGACTTTCAATTATCCCAGAATTACTGATACTCATTTTTACATTACTAATGAATGCTTTTTTTTTTCAAACACCCACATGTAAGCATACATCTCACGAAAACAGTGATGATAATAAATACAGTGCTCCTTCTTTATAACACTGGTGTTGGGTCCCACAGGATATAGTGTTATAACAAAACCGCCTTATAACAGAGGGACTTTTAACATAGAAGAAATGGGAAAACTGTGTCATTGGGAACCATGGTACACACCGTGTTATATCAGAAACCGCCTTGTAATGAGGGGCGTTATAAAGAGGGAGCACTGTACATGATAATGACAGTAAACATACTTCTGTTCAATTCCTTTTGTATCAATCTCTTGTTCAGCATCTCTTCCACAGAAAACTGTTTGTAACAGGGGGATCCATTGAAACGTGCACATCCACACCTGCAAAACACAAAATTTCCTCATTAACAAAGCTGTATGATGAAGATTCTGTGATCAAAACATCATGATCTTGACCCATAACATACATGTAATTTCAATTTATAATGTTTTTACGATCTCGCCCACTTTTTTTGTTGCTGTTGTTTCAAATAGATCCATCCACTGCCAAAGAGTTAATTACATGGTCAGATTATTATTCACTTAATATTAAGGAGCTTAAACATTCATAGTGACTTCAGAAGTCCCATTTCATAAATAGCTTGAACATTCATAGTGACTTCAGAAGTCCCATTTCATAAATAACAACACCCATATTCCAACCTTGCATACACATTTATCTGGACTTGCTTTATAGCATTGGCATTGGTTTATAAGCTGAAGATTGTAGCTTTTACATTTTATAAGCAGTGATGCATTGTTACACTCATAACCAGTTAATCTCTTGTGACCATCAATTGGAAATGAAAAATGCAAGCACTTGACAAAATGTAAACAAACACGCGATCACCATATTATCGCCCACATTGCTTTCGCATTTTCGGCAGTTTGTTCACTGTTTACGAAATATCTATACTTTCATTTCCCTTTACTAACATGAATTTAAACATTTGCGTACATCATTTCATAGCAGGCCTGCAAATTTACCAATATTTCAATCTTGGCTCGATCAGCAATCATAACAACACACATACCTGTAATTTTCAACTTTCACCCTCTCCTCGTCAGGAATACTGACTGTCTCCTGCGCTGCCATTTGTGCTGCTGTCTCCGCATAAGTATCCAAAAGAGGTGCATTTACATTCTCGTCTTCTTCACAATCTATTTCATTGTCTGACGATTCGCACTCGCTGTCTGACTCGGCAAAAAGGTAGTCATTTACCAATGATTCCAAGTCGCCACTTTGTCTGCCAATTCCCTGTAAGTTTGCTTGGCGTATACTGTTCATAGCCTTCGCTAGTCCTTCAGCACGATTTTTCTTTTTTACATTGCTTTCCATCGTAGAAATTTTATCCACAAATAATACTAAATCGTTTCCAAACCTTTGAAATCGCTTTGAGTAGAAAACACGCACAATAACGGAAGATGCCCAAATTGACTAATCTGGGCATGCGCAGCGTCTCTGAGCCAATCAGAGGGGCTCTTTTTTCCCGTTGTTAGGGATTTGTTTACAGCCGAAGTCGTTTCATAAACTCTTCTCCATTGGTTTATTTCAAATTTGAATCGTGTGGCAGTTCCATATTTGGAAAGTAGACAACGGGCGCTTTACAATGATACCCATTGCTGTGCTGTGCCGGCGATCACGGCAGAGCATTGAAATTGTGAAAAATGCTTTGTTTTGGGGCATTCTAGCAGAAAATTGAAACAATACAGCCTCAGGCCTTGCACAAAAACGCTACAAAAAACACATTTACATTTATTTTTCGGCAGAATAATCAACAATGGATGAAAATACACATGATTTGGGATAGATTTTTACACAAAACAAAAAATGGCCCAGATAAGCCTACTTCAACTATAATTGGCTCCCACAGCCTTTTGTCTATGTGCGACATGTCACCGATTTCGTGGTGCAGGGTCACATATTAATGTAACATTTACATGCAATCATTTTGTTCTGTTTTAAGATTTAAGATTTTGTCACCAAAATGCATGCTGTTTGATGAGAAACTAAACTGTAACATGTGCAAAAAATGGCAGAAATAATTTCTCACTGGTTCAGCCAAGTTCAAAATCTTTTGTCTGGCCTCATGCATTTCTTTTTCACAGCCTTTTGTACTACAGTGGTACCTGCTCTAAAGACCACCTCTAATTTAAGACCGCATATCTTTTTAAGACCACTCTTTCAAGACCATCTACTGTATTTACAGGTTAAATATACCTTCAATTTAAGACCACCTGCAGTTTGAGACCACTTTTGGTTGGCTGTAGGGGTGGTCTTAAATAGCAGGTACCACTGTATACCGACTTTGCTTAAATTCTGTGTTATCCTGTGGTCCAGCTATTCCAAACCAAAATACATACCAGGTGAAGCTGGAAAAGGCGCAGGTTCTGCTGATCTGAGTATGCAAGCCAGGTGGCGCTGTTGTTCACAGAACTACACACAATAGGTTCCCCTTTGGAGTGCAGCTCCAGTATCTTCATGCAACTGGAGCTCAAAGGCAGAACCTCTCCACTTTTACCTGAAACTGAAATGCATTCATACATGAGCTACTACTGTTCACTTAATTTCCATCACCCATGGATTCACACAACAGTAATAACTGCTTGCCTTGGCATGAGTTTGCTTTTTATGACATCAAGTAACCTCAGGAAGGTTGTTATTGTGGGTTATAGAAGAACATCTTCAGCAATATATTATATATATTGTACATCAAAACCTGTCCTTGTGGACACCTCCGTAATCTGGACACCTCTGTAATGTGGACAGATTCCCAAGTCCTGAATACCTTTAAGTCATTTACATCTAAGGGACGCCTCCATAATGAGGACACCTGTCTAAGGTGTATTAAGAACACTTTTCATTGTCCCAAATGCAAAAATAACCTGCCTAATGTGGACACAACATACAGCAAAAATGCCAGTCCCCACAAATTCTCAACTTTCAACAGACAGTTGCAGAGGCGTACACAATGCTAATGCCTGAGCAAATGCAGCCAGTTGAAATCTCAGTCACAGGCCACTGACCTTAGCACCTTTTACTTGACTGAAGTTATCAATAGTCAGTGAACCAAGTATCCTGTGGAGAATGCATAAACAAACATCTGGGTCTTAATCACCAATCAAAAAGGATTAACTATTCAATTGAGCAGGGTTATCACAGTAACTCAGTCGATCAAAGAAAACAAACTCAACTGATAAATCATAATCCTGAAACAAAGCTTGGCACAGCTTGCTGCCTTTGCTCTTATGAAGTCATTCCTTGTGTACAACAAACATGGTACAACAAAGGGACTCGAGAGTAAACCCTACTCAAAGAAGCATGACATGCAGTTTGTACATGTTTGTGTTTTTTGATCCTGATATCAAAAACTTTGCATGAACATGTGATCTACCAGAAAAACAAATTACTCATCATGCACATATACATGTACTGTAGAAAAAAGTTAAGCCCCCCCCCCCTTTAGTGGCAAATGACTCTTGACATGCCACACATTGTGCTAGTCTGTCCACCTCAAGGGGAGGGGGGCTTAGCTTTTTTTGTGCAGTATGTTATGTCAATGCAATCATCAAAGTCTTGTCCATTCACCCGCTTTAATAAATAGTTAATAACGCATTGCAGGTAGAGCGGTACATTGTTTTGCTGGATGCGTGGTGCAAATGACCCCTAACATGTCATACATTGTGCTAGTCTGCACTCCACTCTGAAAGGCTGCATTGACTACATTCATATCCCTTACCTGATGTTATGCGAGTTGATCCCAAGCGCCATAGTTCAACTTTATTTCTATATTGAAGTAACACCATGCCTGCTTCCTTGGCTGTGGACACCAGTGCCACCTGTCACACAAATGGACAAACTGATGAATGGATCAGAATCACAAAATGCACCGTAATCTTTGACACACCACCTTACAGTATGCCAGGAGTACACAGACTACTTTGTTGTCGATAACAGGTGGAAAGCACCAGGATTTACGGCCAAGTCCCAGTTAGCTAATCTCAATCCACCCTTCTGGCAGCCAAATATTGTGACTGTGCCCCAAACATATATTTTTAACCTTGCCAACTGGTTAAGTAACTATGGTAACATAAACGTAAGCATGTACTTTGGCAGCTAGCCTCATGTATATAAACTGGCTTCCTGCAACTTTTATCAGTTCCTGATGAGACAGACAGACTGTCAAAACTGCAACTGAATTTTAATCATTTTCTGCTATCCACGGACACTTGCTATTGCTTTTAAGCTGATTAATGATAATTCATGTACAAACTGCCGCTTGGATGACCAACAGGTACCTCCAAGCGAGAGGGTGTGTGAATAAATCTTGAACAGTGACAAGAAGGCTGGTGTAGATACCTGAGGAATGGGGTGTACCCTGCGCCAGGTCTTAATGCCGTGCTGTCCCTGGATTCTGTTAAAGATGAGCTGACAGTCCACACCTAGTACAAAAAGGTAAGTGTCATATTCTCACATAGTCTTGGACCCAACACACTGCCCCCGACCTCTTCAGATGAAGACTGGCTCCTCTTAGCTTCCTTGGTGCAGGTTGGCTGCATTGTGCCGAACCCATAACAAGGAAAGCTATTGACCTATTAACTTGGGGTGTACCAGCATAATAGATATTGTTAATGATTCTCAGCAAACAGGTTTTCCAATAACCTGAACATGAAATTTAAGTAACAGCGTAAAATCAGACAACTAATTGGTGATGAAAAGAATAACTTGCTTGCCGCAAGACTGTTTTTCCCCTTTTTTTTTTTTTTTTTTGGGAGCAAGAAGGGACCTACGCAGAGTTAACATCCCATCAGATACACCCCTTGTGCAAGTCAGCAAAAGTGGCTAAGAGATAAAACAGTCTTGCTATGTGCCTGTCACATTACATTGATAAAATCTGCATAAATAGTGCAATTATTAAAATTTATAATTCACTGAGTAACGGTCGAAATTTATAACACCGTTGGGTGATTTATACTTTGGAAGCACCAGACTCTTCGAAGTCCAACAAAAGATCTAAACACCACTGCAACAACTCTAACAATCCTTTTGCAGGGTTAACTTTGAATATACTGAAATGCAACCAAGACAAGTGTCATAACAGTGCTAATAATGAAGATGAATGTTGTAGCCATGATAATTTACATCATGGATTCTTAATCCACACTGTAAGAGTGGTGCCACCTCCAGGGATCAGAACTTACCTGCTGACACCACGTGGTCATTGGCTATACAGGTAGCACGGACATCGTTTGTGTGCTGAGAGTGCACCGTGGACCTGACCCACATCTTCCAGTCACTGCTGGCCTGGGTAGATATGTACTCAAACTGGACCACAGCTGGGTCCACCCCACTGGAAAAGGCTGCTGTGCCCTCCTGGTGGACAACACAAACAACAGGAAATGCACTTGTATACACCCGTGTCTCACGGACACCAAATATTCTCCAGTGACATTTTCTTTCCTGACATCCAATGAATTTATGCTGCTCTTTTTGATGCAGTGCGACATATACTTCACAGATGAAAGTCTGGTTTCTGTTTACTTTAACACCAGGAGACTAGTATCTGTATAAGACATTACCAAAGTCTATTTTCCTTCTACTCTACCATCAGGAGACTGGTCTGAGTCTGTGTAGTATACAATACATTATATTCCGTCATCAACATCAAGGTATTGAGTACTATTTACTGTGTGTCAGTAGTCAGTTAGCAACAGTCCCTGCCGAGTCCAAGACTGGTAAATATTACTGTCACAGAATCCTGTTTATCAGAGAAGATAAAAAACACCTTTACGCCAGACAATCTGTCGCCAGATGATACTACATGTACAATCTTTTAAATGTAAAACATTTGTAATTTTTTTGCTGCCCCGTGGGATACTTACCTTATTGACACACACTGTCAGCACATCTGCCTTGTGGCTCTGATAGCTCTGAATGATAAAGCACACAAAAGCACAGGAGACATAAAGCATGTACATTTGAAACAACTGCAAACTGGTTGCAATTCAGTTGTTATGGCATCTGTGCATTCAATATCTCTCAAGTATCTTCTCTGAAATATGTCCTCAAATATGTGTACATAAATATGCCATCACATATGCGCACCCAACTGTCCTTAAATAAGGATATTTATAGAAACAAGTTAATGAGTATTGCAGAGCAATACATAGTCCCCCGCTCGTCGCCCACGAGGTTGAATGGACTACTATATAGGGGTGTGACCTAGATGAAAAAAAAAATTAAAAGTATGGCACATTCTTAGATTAAGCTTCACATTTGTGTAAAATTTCATTAATCTAAGTAAAAGGACAAAAAAGTTACGGCCCAGACAAGATTTTGAATGGATTTCACAGTGACCTAGATATTTGACCTAGTGACCTACTTTTGCCATGTGACACAACAACTCCTCAGGTAGTATTGAAATAATAAATTTGGTAGCTGTAGGTATTATAGTAAGGGAAATATGGCATGGACAAGGTTTTACATGGAGTTTACACTGTGACCTAGATATTTGACCTAGTGACCTAGTTTTGCGTCGTGACACACTTTTAGGTCACAATACATTATCAGTAAACTTTTACAACAAGAAGTCAAAATTTTTTAAGAATTACAGTAAGGACATGAAAATACTGTACATTTATGTATTACTGTGACCCAAATATTTGACGGATGGACGGACACACGGACGGTGCCCATTACCATATCCCCTCTAAGGTCTACCCACCATAAAAAAAATCAAAGGGCTGGCATCAATAATTTAGAAGATATGGCCCGCACAAAATTTGTATTGTATCTTGAGCTTGCTTAATGAACTTCGTTAATTAATTAATTAATGGAAGTAATTAGCCACAGAAAACAATGCGTATGCACACCAAGGTCTACACACCATAAAAAATTCAAAGGGCTAGCATTAATAGTTTAGAAGATATGGCCCGGACAAAATTTGTCTTGCTTAACGAACTTTGTTAAATAATTAATTAATGCAAGTAATTAGCCACACAAAACAATGCCTATGCACACCTACTACCTATGGTCTATCCACCACAAAAAATTCAAAGGGCTAGCATTAATAGTTTAGAAGATATGGCCCGGACAAAATTTGTCTTGCTTAACGAACTTTGTTAAATAATTAATTAATGCAAGTAATTAGCCACACAAAACAATTCCTATGCACAGCTACTACCTAAGGTCTACCCACCATAAAAAAATTGAAGAGGTAGCATTAATATAGGGAAGATATGTGCCGGACAAAATTTGTTTCTGTATATTTACATATCGTGGTGACCCAAATATTTGACCTAGTGACCTAGTTTTGCTTTATGACACTTTCTTAGACTAAGCTTCACATTTGTGTAACATTTCATGACTCTAAGTAAAAGGACAAAAAAGTTATGGCCCGGACAAGATTTTTCATACATATGTATTCTGTGACCCAGATATTTGACCTAGTGACCTACTTTTGGCACACCATACACCTCTATCCTAGGAAGTACAAACACATTAAATTTGGTAGCTGTGGGTGTTATGGTGTTGGAAATATGGCCCGGAGAAGCTTCGGACGGACGGACGGACGAGGTGCAAACCTATAGTCCCCCACCAAGTGGGCGGGGGACTAAAAACTAGACATACCTTCAACGTAAGTGCTGACTGAAGGGTCCGCCATTTGCTCAAATTAAGTCATGGTGACAGCAAAATCCAATCTGTTCATCTTGGATACTTCATACTACATAAGCATACTGCCAAATTTGAGCACACATAATTAATCCCTAAAAATTGTTCACAAATATCCACCCTCTTTATGTTGTTTGCACATATGTACATTATCTAATCTCAAAACACAAAAAACAAAATGATGATGATGATGATGATGATGATGATGATGATGATGATGATGATGATGATGATGATGATGATGATGATGATGATGATGATGATATTTTGAGGAGGCAACAGTTTAGGAACCGAGGAGGCTATAGGTCCATCAAGAGTAATACTCACTTTTATCAAAGTGCCTTGCCGTCCATTCCAGAAACATGTCTTGCCACGAGAGTCGCCACTGATGATCGTGAAGTCACTGTAAAATACAACAACACTAATTTACCACTGCGATCTACAAACATCAACATTATATCCAAAAGCTGAACTTTCAACAACCTTTTCGCCACTTTTTTCCCAGTTTGCCACGAATTTCTATTTAAATAGTAAGATTTTCTGCGCAGAACCAAGATAAGATTTGTGTAATGGTGTTACATCAAATGACAAAGAGCTAAATGTATCAAATGTATAGGTAGACAACCAAATATCTGGTTACAAGCGAGCTCCAAATTAAATATGGTTACATAAGTAGTTCCACACCTGGTGACAGCCAGACTCCAGACGATGGTCTCTTGTTGGCTCTGTTGGCGGCCAAGACTTAGTCTCTGAATTGCATGGCCTGAATGCAGACTCCAGATGCGAATGTTGTCGACACCTCCCGACACAAGCAGATCTTGTAGAGGGTGCCATGCAATGGATAGTATCCTACCTGCAAGCAAAGTTTTTTGTTTCTTGTTTTTGTTTTTCTGACAAAAATATCAACACAAAACTCACTGCAAAGCATTTTTCTTTATCTTTCCATGTGTTCATAGAATGTTGCTCTTGTGGACACCTGGTAATAATCTTGATTAATCGTGGAGTGGATCCACAGCCAAATCTTAGCATCACAATAGGAGAGGCCACCATGATTGTATTCATTCCATTGAATACACAACCCTATACATGTACACTCATTTCTTGTGGGCTACCTGTGTGCATTCCCCATTGGACTGTATGTTAAAGTTGCCCTGACATGAATGAAACAAATCCTTTGCAGCTAAAATTTGTAAGAATGTTTTAGTCGTATACTGGCATTTACAATCAGAATTTTCTTTTTATTTCAACATTCATTGTTTTTTAAATTATTGGAAAGTACATGTAATGGGAACCCATGAGCTCCATTCTAGCCTTCCTGACCAAAGTGACGAGAACCTTATATTTTGATTTACTCTTCCTTAATGCCCTGACATGAATGAAACAAATCCTTTGCAGCTAAAATTTGTAAGAATGTTTTAGTCGTATACTGGCATTTACAATCAGAATTTTCTTTTTATTTCAACATTCATTGTTTTTTAAATTATTGGAAAGTACATGTAATGGGAACCCATGAGCTCCATTCTAGCCTTCCTGACCAAAGTGACGAGAACCTTCTATTTTGATTTACTCTTCCTTATTATGATCGACTACAGAATTGCCTGGGTATCCCCTTGATGTATTCTTTTTTAATAGGCCAAGAAAAGCATGACTATACATTACAAGCAATGTCTTGATAACCAGCGATACGTATGTAAATTATTATTTGACGTTTGACTTATGTAATAAGTCATACTTTGGGGTCAAAATTTAACTGACAATTCTTGATGAATGCATGGTATCCTTGATTGAACTTGCCATTGTGTATCTCAATCACCTACATGTAAAATTGATATTCCTATTCTCAATTTAAGAACATTAAATATCAAGCATATTCAAATTTATTTACAATGATTGCCCAAATAATAGGTTAATAATTTTAAACAGCATACATGTTATTTGTTGCATAAATTGTGGATTTATATGATAATGAAATAAAAATGTGGAGTATCTATTACACTATATGCATAAAACCAGCAAATCTGCTTTTAACAGCACATATTGAACACCATAAAATAAATGCTGCACCATCTCTTGCAAAAGTTAATCTTTAAAATAAATCCAAATTACAAGCAGATTGCTCACCTGATATACCATTTATACATTCTGACCTCATGTTCCAAATACATTTAAAAAATATATAAAAAGTGAGCAGCTTTATTGACATGACTTCTTTTGTTTTCACTGTTTATACTGTGGTCATATTTCAAGTTTGTGTGTGTTTTGAAGCAACTGCCAGCGAAGTGTTTATCTACCTTCTTGTTTGGTCAAAGCCTTGGAGTACTGGACGGTCTCTGGCAGTATGTCAAACACCACAATACACCCCTCTTCTGTTCCAGCCTGTCAACACAACACTACAGTGAATCCTCTGTAACAATTACACCTTGCACTCCCACCCAGCAACAGGGTTCTCACCCCAAACACCCATACTGACAGATAGTTCTCCCTGTTACAGTGTTGGTTTTTGTGCAGTACTAATGTCTAAGTAAGATGCACTTACAGACCAAATATAACCTGAGCTAGGGTAACTGTAACAATATATTTACGTCTATGGTCAACAAAGTTATCTGTAAACAAAATTCTGATAGTACTAACTGCATGACGTAAAGCCTTATATGAAGTCAAAACAGTTTAACTTCAAATTTACCTGATAAAACATTCCTGCTTTTTCCACATCCTGACCTACAGCTAGTCCTGTTGTATTTTCAAAATACAGAAAACAAATAATTTCAAACATTGGTTTGAAAAGTCTAATAACATGGTAACCACAGCTGACCTAGCTTGTCGTATTTGTTTATAAATACATGTGATATCAAGTCAGGTAAGCATTTTCAAGCTTGGTGATTTCTGCCTTGCTATATCTTGCCTAGTACGTGTACTACAAACATGTAGAGACAACAGGGGCGATTGTGTGTATATGTCGTATACTTACTGCAATCTGACTGTGTGAGGGAGAGACGCACAAGCACCACACGGCTCCACTGTTACATGACCACCAGTTCTGTAACAACGTAACCAATAGAGTCACAGTCACCAATTGGTTTGGACTGAATTGAAATTTTACTTGCACAAATGTACAAACAGCACGACAAATGAAAAGCAGGTGCGCAGGGCTCCGAGGAATGCATGAGCACAGATGTGCCGTATGTAGCAACGTACTTGTCACCCCTCATTATAAATACGGAGCAGCTCTGAGATCAAATGGGGCAAATCCGAGACCATAATTGCGCATGTGTGATTTTGCTGTTGTGAAGTCTATGTCGTGAAGTTTTATGTCGCAGTACTTGGTACAAAATGAGGCAAAAACAGGTGTACACGTATATACAAAAAAGACTGGTGTCACCTCATTAGGCCTATATGAGCACAACCGCAACGAAAAAGTTGAGATCAGAATAAAAGCCGTAGGCCTAGGCCTACACTTTATTCCGTCATACCTGAACAGATGCGCAGAGCACTTGTGCCCATATATGGAGGTTTTGCCAAAGAAATATTGCACAGGCTGAAAAAAGGCAAGGAGCATGCATGCACCATGATAGTAAAATCTTTTCTTCATGCCGTAAAGCTTTCTACGTGGTTGTACATGTATTTGGAGTGACCTTACAATATAAGAGGTCTTTCAAAGTAGACAGTTAACCGTACTATGGGGAATAAGTCACCTCCTGGAGGTACATAACAGTACCCAGCTTGCACATGGGGGGGGGGGGGGTACTGCATTGTATGCAGTGAATGCAGCATAAATTGAATTTCCTCAACTTTTGTTTGCATGCCATATGAGTTGCCTGTAACACAAAACCAGATATCAAACTGAGAAAAACACCTCTATTCATAACAGTTTTGAAGATATTTAACTTTAAAAAAGTTAGATTCCCTAATTTAAATTTCACATCTTAAGTTTGTGGTTCATTGATGCACCTACAGCACAAACCTATGAACTAAAGTTGGAATCCAGGCTTAATATCTGTTCTTTTTATGTATGTGGAAAAGTATCGACATTGAGCCAGGATTTAAAACTGATCACTCTTTGATTACCTTGAATTTAACAATGGAAGCCATAGAAAGGAGCAATGGACTTTGGAAACTGAATTGTTTTAAAGAAACTGGGAAGAAATCTAACATACAGAAAATAGAGTTATCACCACTGGTGCATGAGAGTGAATTTCAATTTATCTGGATTCTGTATCCCCCATATATCTGTAAGACCACTGTGTTCCATCATGTTGCTACTACTGCTTGGGCTCTTGCATACAAACAAGGATGACCACATTTAATTTCCATCATGGATTCCTTCCTCATTCGCAATTTCATCAACAGCTGAGAATACTGTTTAAAAAAAAACAACAGTGCTTTATCCCAATTTGGCCCATATATATGCTGGTGATAATATTTTACCCCAATCATCATAATAAATGTACCGTCCCTGGGGATCAATAATGTGCCGTCCGTGAGGACCAATAATGTACCGTCCCTGAGGATCAAGCTTTATGTTGTGAGTGTCCAACAAAAAGGTGTTAAACAGTATACACAAACCCCTACTAGAGTTCCATGTGCAAATCTTCTATTCCTATTCAACCTTCTACTGCTTGTGTACATCTGGTGCACTGTACATTTCTTGTAAAAACAAAATATCAGCCTCACCTTTTTTTTTTTAACATAATGAAACTTCATGTCTTTTTCTGAAGTCCCTCAAACCCCTTATGTTCAGAGAACTAATTACTTACCACTGCCAGACTGTATCTGTTAGTATCTGTGCATTCTCTGGACTCTTTTAGTCACATACATATATATGTTTACAAAGAAAGTTGCAAAGATATTTGCCTTTAAATTGCAGCCACTGTTCTACATTGCTACTACAGTGGTCCCCCTTTCATAAGGCCACTTCAAGTGCACCAGAAATCTGGTCTCTCGTGAGGGGGGAATCAAATGAAAATACCATACTTGATGCATGGAGAGGTGGTCTCTCATCAGGGGGCCTTACAAGAGGGGTACAACTGTACCTTAAAACACAAACTCATAGTCTCACACTTGGTGATATTTTTTATTCCTGAATTTTTAATTGGCAGAATAATCTGAAAGGTGTTCAGAGAGTAAAATAAGAAAATATTAATTTTCCAATATACATGTAACAAAAGCGTCTCCAAATTTTTAACTAGATTCATTTTGGTAAAAACAAATAAGATTGGACTGTGCAAATAAATGCTATGTAAATGTAAAATTTCACTTTTGTTGTTTTGATAACCTTTACTCACTATAAGCCAAAATAAGCTCCATGTAAATTATCCACAAATAATTTACAAGCATATACATATACATGAAATAATAAATCCCATTAAAGCTTAAAAATTCAAATATGGTCCACAATGTATAAGTCTACGTGTCCCTCTTTATCAGATCTAAGGAAGACCAGGTTATGCAGAGTTTGGAATATTGCCACGACAACCTGCCATTCTTACCTTAGGTCCCAGAGTAACTAGGTCTTGTTCCGTAATGTTACCATGGAGACCTGCACTGAAGAGTCTTGCTTGGCACCATACCAAAGCTTCCACTGTATGATCGCTGCTGCCTACCAATACCTTTTGTATAACACATCAGATTAGTTACTATGGTAATACGGGTTACTCATACTGAGAACGAATGAGCATGAATACTATACTCCTCCTTAAATAAGGGAATGCTTCCATTGGTTTAACATAGTGTATGACAAATACAATGTTTTTGATTTGATTTGTTTATCCTTTCACCAGGGTCACTGGCTCAATATGGCAATACTGGTATTCCGATAGGCCCTGGATGATACGTGGTAAAACAATATGAATGACACGACATAGAACGTTTTTAACTGTAATTTTATGTAACGTAGTCAAGGAACATTAGTTCATGTTTGATTGGGTGCAGCACAGCTGTCAACTCTCTCATTTTCACCACTTTAGGCACCATCATACATATATTCAGCACATAGATAGTACAACAACACTGCAAAAAGTACAACTTTACAGCCACCGATGGAATAATGCTACTTCATTTTAATTTTACAAAAAGCGGGAGTCAGTAAAAAAAGTGCGAAAAATCGGGAGATCTCCCACTGGGGGCAGGAGACTTGGAGGCTGTGCAGATTATACTAACATCAGAACTGGTAGCAAAGAACACAGGGTGTGTACAAAGCATTTATGAATTTCTGCCAGTTACCCTTATTAGAATCTGGCATCATCTCACCTTTTCTTGGTACCAGTTATCTTTGATGCTCCAGACTTCGATGGATCCATCAGACCTGCAAATAATGCAAAATGTCAAAAAATTCATAGAATGATTGTAAAAGTTAATCAGAATGAACCACCACATTTCAGTGAAAAACAATCCTTTCACAAACCTGCACTTTTGTTTCCATACAGAAAAAGATAGTTTAGCAATTATACAATGATAAATGCTGTAAAAAGTAGCATTTATGAGATCATATGACTACTATTGCTATTGCATGCATCATAATTTATCTCATTCACTCATCATTACTGTTGACATGATATTTGTTGAATTGTGGGAAGAGCTTACAGAAGATATTGCACATAATGGGAACCCTTTGGGGCAGACTCAAAGAAATTATTGATACAGTGGCCCCCAATGAATTGGTACTGGTAGAATCTGCTTCACTGTCTGCCTTATCACTATCATTTTAAGATTGCATAGTGGAATATAAGCAGTATATTGAATTATTAAAGTGCCCAGAATTGCAGCGGCCAAGGCGGCCAACCTACACTTAGCGGTGCAAGAGTTAATTCACCCAGCTGTTGTGCAAATAGGATTTAAATTGACTCCGCTTACTTTTCCCAGACATTGTGCCAATAGGATTTTGTCAAAGCATCTATGCAGCCAGATGTTCTGCTGATAGGGTTTGGCACCCATATATATTTGCACAGTTGTTGGGCATAGAGAAGCCAGTTTCTTTCCTCAAAGATGGGACCACTAGCATTACATCCCATATAATTCCTCTTGATCAAAGCTATGAAAAACTTTCCTGCATATTAACAAGGAAATGTAGACATACCGTGACAAGGCGACTCGTTCTGTTGTCTCTTCAAATGCCAGGCAATGAATTGCATTGGGAACAAACTCAAAGAATCGCACATGATGCACTTTAAAATCCCCCATTGTGTGACCTGCAAGTAATTAAACAAGGGAACTGATAAAGCATAATAATTCATGCATTAAAAACTTCCATGTGCTGTACAGTATTACACAAAGACCAAGGAAATTATTTTTTTCTTTCATTTAGGTTCCATGGAGGGTTCCACACTCTAAAGGTCCAGCGCTATTGTCAAATTCCTGATCACATAATTAGAACTTTGTCAACAGGCACTTTCTGTCAAAATCAGTTTGCCCCCCAAAAATTTCATACTGTTGAGAATTTTCGTTGTGTTTCGTTTCACAGCAGTCTGATTCACGATTGCTAAGGCCCTAGTAAGGGTTAACATATTTTGAACATGACAGTGTTTCCATTAACCACCAAATGGGCGTATATTACCCCAGGGACGTACTATAGATGGACTGGCAATGGCCGGTCCCCTTTGTACCATATATGTTGCCGCTGCTCAAGTGATCGGGTGTGTAAGGGAGCACCTTTATTGCTGAACAAACACAACTCCCAGTCAGTACTGGCTGCTGGCAGTATCATGGGGCCAAGTCACGCCATGAAAGGTGAGAATACTCGTATCACTGACTGAAGTGTACAAAAATTTTCACTATGTTCCACATTCTAAAGTCAAAATTTAGTGTTATGCCAGACTGAGCTACGAGAAATGAAACCACCATCATGACTCCACTTGTACACTATCCATCTGAAACTACAATTTTTTATAGCTCACTGTGGTATAAGGAGTTATTCTAGTTATTATGCATGTAAATTGTCTAACTTTGCAGCATTTTGGGCCAAAAATTGCAAAAAACTTACCTTTTTATTGGCCAATTTCAATGAAAAACAAATCAATGGATTTGCAGAGTTCTGTGGCCGTATTCATAAAACAAACTAAGTTCACAAATTGAACTGTAACTAGGGTAACACTCATTTTGCATTTTGTGAAGAGAAAAAAACTGTTAATCATCCCCATTCTTTATAGGACACCTGATGCAAGTAACCTGATACATGTACAACCAAAAGCGGCAACATCGATGGAACAACAAAGGGACTGAGCAAAGGGGGATTAACTGGAGCAGCATAACTGAACACGGTTATTAGTCGTCACGCCCAGTTGGCCACTTAATGGATTGGTGCTCCCACTGGGAAGTGCACCTATAGGCTATAGCCCCTGATTACCCTTTCAAAACCTTAAAATAAAATGGACGATGCTATTTTCACCGTACGGTGAGAATAGCGTTGGGTCTATTTTCACCGTGCGGTGAGAATGGCGTTTGGAAGGAGTTTTGTCTATTTTCACCGTACGGTGAGGATAGAATTTTGTCTATTTTCACCGTATGGTGAGAATAGCGTTGGGTCTATTTTCACCGTGCGGTGAAAATAGCGTTTGGAAGGAGTTTTGTCTATTTTCACCGTACGGTGAGGATAGAATTTTGTCTATTTTCACCGTACGGTAGGATAGGGCTTGGTCTATTTTCACTGTATGGTGATGATGGTACAGTTTGGTATATTTTCACGGTGACGACAGAGGCGGCTCTATTTTCACCATCTGGAAATTGAAATTAAGAGCCTTTTCGGAAATTCATGGTTATGGCTTGTCACATAGAACTGAAGCAAATTAAGATAGGAGAAAAATGCTTACTTTAGGCAGATAGCTAGCTTTATAGTATAGTCAATAGGAAACGGGACCAAAGCAAAGTGCCCAGTTACTGAGGGTTTACTGTAAGGCAATTTCCTTTTAAACACCGTGACACCATTAAATGTTTGGCTTTCTAACATCTCAAATTGTTGCATATTAATGTACTCTACCCACCAATCAGTCTTTCATTTTCGTTGCTTCGTGGCTTTTTTTTCTGTTTTTTTCTGTTTTTTTTTGTTTTTTTTTTTGTTCGTTTTTCTTTTTGGTTTTTTGTTTGTTTGTTTGTTTGTTTTTTGTTTTGTTTTTTTTATGCGATCCTTAACTAAAGTCATAACGAGAGAGATCTATATTTCCCTCAAGTTACGCTACTTCCATCTGTGGCAATATTATAATAGTTCCTACTTTGTCTTAGTAATAAAAGCAACTGGTTTTCAGAAATAAGTATACTACTCCAAGGTCTCCCAAAGACATGGAAACATATTTTAAATTCACAAACCTCAATAGTTACCTCAGTTCGCGTTGATTCTAATTTTTACATATTCCATGGAAAAAGAAGTTTTGAATTTCTTTCAGTTAAAGATAATCTTTGTTATAAATTTTTTTTAGAACATAAGGTTGAAAAAACATATGTTGAAAAATTGTGGGTTATCAAGTACGATATTAGTAACTTCAGATGGGATGCACTGTGGAAATTGATATTTTTTGGTTTAAGGGAAAACAAGTTAAGCAATTTCGGTTTAAACTGACACACCTTATATTACCATGTGGTCAGTTATTGCACAAATGGAAGCTTAAAGCTACTCCTCTTTGTATATTCTGTGATTGTATTGATTCTTACGAACATTTATTTTTCAATTGTAAAGATATATTATGGCAAAATGTGAAAAAAGCATTTAAGTTGCTAGGATTTGAAAATTTAGACCTCTGTTTGAAGACACTAATTTTAGGCTACAAAATTGGAAATGGAAGTTACTATTGGGTAAATGAAATTATAACACTTATTTGTTTTGTCATTTTTAAAAGTTTTTGTATCAAACAGGATGGAAAAAATGTGGATGTTTGTATATTATGTAAATTAGAGGTAGAAAATCGAAGTACTCAAACTCAAACTCAAAACTCATTTATTTTAGCCAATCAATACAATGACGATTTCAATATTGAGATATATGTACATAATGATAAAAAAAATTGATGTGGCTAGGGGGACTCCTATTAAGACAAATACATGTCGCTCTCATAGGAGCCACCTTTAAGTCTTAAACATTTGAAACAATATAGACGGCAGTTATTTTAACAATAAATGTCGAAATAAACTTCAAGATATAATACAGTTTACACAAACAACATGGGTGGGAATATATAATTGTTAATTATTTTGACAAACATAGCAGTTATATATATTACAACTCTGTTCATAATTATTCAAAAAAAGTATTTTTAATATACAAGGAAAACCCTTGTAAACTATGAGTATGTATTTTCCTTATAACATTCTTATCTGTATGATTCACTGTGACTGGAATATCATAGTTTAAACTCTGTTTTGCAAATATTTTATTGACTCTATTAATAAAAAGGTTATCATAATGTCTGTTGTTATAGTTGTTTATTTCATTTATTGGGATGAATTGAAAAGAGAGTAATCTTAAGGGTAGATCATTATGGATAAATTTATAATAGAATTTTAATTTAGCTGATGTAAAAATGTCTTGAATTTTTAAAAGTTTGAGAGCTTTCAAAATTGGTTCTGAATGGGCATTGTATTTACTACAATTTATACAGCGTACTGCTTTTTTCTGAAGTTTTTCAATTTTTGAAAGTTTAAATCCCCATAGAAGTATTCCAAAATTTATATGTGGAAGTATTAATGAGTTATACATAGTTATTTTAACTTTCAGCGGAAGTTGATGTTTAAGTTTATTTAGAATTGCGATAGCTCTTGATATTTTACTTGAAATTTTGGTAACATGCTCCTTCCATGACAATTTATCATCAATTGTAAGCCCTAGAAAGTTAAAAAATGAGACTTGGATTATTGGGATATTATTCATTTTTAAGTGTGGTTTATTAACTTTTTTATTTGAATGATGAAAGATCATAAATTTTGATTTATCAACATTTAATGATAATTCATTAACTTGAAGCCAAACACAAATTTTTTTAAGTTCTCTGTTAATAGTTTCTGTCACACCATCTATAGATGAGTTGACATTTAGTGTAGTTGATAAGGTAGTATCATCTGCATACAGTATAAAATTAAATAAATCACTGGCATTTGATATATCATTTATATAAATAATAAACAGTAGCGGCCCCAAAATAGAGCCCTGAGGTACTCCAGTTTTGATTTCTAACAGTTCGGAGTTAACACCATCAAGATCCACATACTGTTTCCTATTATTCAAATAACTCTCAAACCATTTTAATGCTGGACCTCGGATTCCATAATGATTTAATTTTTGTAACAAGATTTTATGATTTAGAGTATCAAACGCCTTCGAAAGATCAAGAAAAATACATAGAGGTACTTCATCATTATCAAGTTTGCTTATCAAGTCATTTACAAGTTCTATAGCGGCAAATTCCGTTGAGTGTCCTTTTCTAAACCCATATTGCCCTTTATGAAATAAATCAAATTGATCAAAGTATTCAACAATTTGATTGAATATTATTTTTTCAAAGATTTTTGATATAACAGGAAGTAAAGAAATAGGACGATAGTTTGTAAATAATCCATCATCATCTTTTTTATATAAGGGAATTACTCTAGCTATTTTAAGTTTGTCTGGAAAAATACCGTTTTTTAAACTTTGATTTATAATTTTAGTGATAGGTTGAATCAAGACAGAGCTAATTTGTTTAAAAAGTTTCATAGACATTTGATCATATCCAAAACTAGTTTTGACTTTCAAACTATTTATTACTTTGTTTACATATTCACTTGTAACTTCCTGGAATTCAAAATTATCATTTTCAATATTGTTCAAGTATTTATCAAAACTAATGTCCTCAGGTTTGTTGATATTTTTGGCCAAACCAGGTCCAATATTTATGAAAAATTCATTAAATTTATTTGCAATTATATTTTTATTATTAATAGGTGTTCCATTTAAATTGAATATTTCAGGGAAAGATTTCTTTGATTTATTTTTATTAAGTATATTATTGATAGTTGACCATGTTTTTTTCATATCATTTTTATGTTTGTTAAAAATAAAGTCATAATATCTTTTCTTTGCTAGTCTTATATTTTTCTTAAGGATCTTATTATAGGTAGATAGATTTACTTTTAAATTATTATATTCAACACTATTAGGATTTGTTTTTCTCAAACACTTATAGAGGTTGTCTCTAAATTTTATTGAATTAAGTATACCTTGTGTGATCCATGCATTGTTTTTGTGTTTATACTTATCAAATTTTACAAGCTTCAATGGCATGAATTTTTCAAGTGCATCTTTAATTTCTTCACTCAATAAGTTATAGTTATTATTTGGATTACTGTTTATATCAAGATTTAGTTTATCCATAATATTGGCATTTTGCAAATGCAATTTTATATTTTCAACTGATTCAATAGTTTTTGGATAACATTTCACAAATTTAGGATTTTTATCTTTATGCAGATCTGTTTCCAAACAAGTAAAGTATGGCTGATGATCAGATAATTTGCGCATGAAAATACCTGATGTTGTATTAATTGATGCTTCACTTATTTTGCAAAATATATTGTCAATGAGAGTACCATTTTTCTCTGAAAACCTGGTAGGTAAAGTTATTTTAGGAAAGAAACTATGCGTAATCATCTCTTCAAAAAACTCATTAAATATTGGCTTTTCATTTATCTTAAGTAAATTTATATTAAAATCACCTAATAACATTATTTCTTTATTAACATCATCAAAAATTCCAAGCGCCTGTCTAAATTCCTCCAAAAATACATTCAAGTTTTCACTAAAATTTCTGGGAGGTCTGTATATATTCCCAAGTAAAATACTTTTCTTTAATTCTCTGTGTGATATTTCAATAAACTGACCTTCCCATATTTCAGAGAGGTTATAGATATCATTTATTGTATTATACTTATATTCCTCATTTAAATATATAATTAATCCACCTTTATTGCTACATTTTTTCCCTTGACTGATACACTGATAACCGTCCAATTGGCAAAGTGACAAAATAAGTAAAGTCTCAGAAGTAATTGATAAATATAAAAGTGCGAAATATATTAAGTGTGTTTCGTTATTTTAAACTTATTTCAAAATGCTGATGAAATGAGGAAATATTGTAAGGCAGATATTAAAGAAATAAACAGTTGATGATAATAAAGAAAAATACTTTGTCTTGTCACTTAAATTTTGGCCTTTGCACACAAAAAAATACAGAGTGTTGGCTCTATAAAAGCTATTAGATAATATTTAAAAGCTGAAATAACACCTCAACAGATCTCATTATAAACCATGCTCAAACTGGGATGTTAGTTAGGCCTGTTTATTATTTCAGCAAATGTTGGTTCCAATTCTCTTTGTGTGCAATATAATGACACAATGCTTTTCCAAAATATTTTTCCCTGTTTGACTTTTATACCATCGCCGTACGGTAGAAATAGAGCGGCCACTATTCTCACCATACGATGAATAGACCAAACTCTATCATCACCGTACGGTGAAAATAGACAAAACACTATTCTCACCGTGCGGTGAAAATAGACAAAACACTATTCTCACCGTACGGTGAAAATAGTCACTCCGAAATGAAATACTTAACCAGAAAATAGAAAAGAGTAACTTGTCTTATTTCCATGTAAAATTGGTGAAAATCTAGTTTTCTCCCCTGAATTTCCCTTTTTGTGTCCCCCGGACAAAAGTCCTAAAGCAAACACTGCATGGCAAACTTGAGTTGAGACCTAAAATGTTGACATTGATGAAATCATGACCCTGCCACTGCAAGCTGTTCCATGAAATGGCATAATCATGGTAATGAAATATTCTTGTGTCCCCCGGACAAAAATCATAAAAGAAACACTGCATGCCAAACTTGAGACCTAAAATGTTGATGAAATCATGACCCTGCCAGCTGTTCCATGACTGGCATAAACATGATAATGACATTGGCATATTAAGCAACTATTTACATGCTAAATTCACCTATTATCGACCTACCGAATGTCATTACCTTTTCATTTAGCAGTACTATGACATTTTGCTTACATATATGACTAGTATTGGATCTTGTACAGTTAAATGCGTTTTATAGCAACTTACCTACATCAAGTGTACGTGACAATGAAATGATTTGAGGAACACAGAGCAAACCGTTCGTCTGCACATGGCGAAGCGAAGTGAAATGTGACCCGACACGGATGTACTTAAGGCAAAACAACTCGATCAACGTAACCTAGGTCCAAGTCATATTTTTTTCATGCTATTATGTTTAATTTTGTTTGACATCATAATGTCAAATGACATCACAGAATTATAATCTAGTCTGCTGTTTACTGCCCCGTCTCTGCGATTTTTTTTGCCCATAATTATGATTGTCATGACAAACTGTCTGAACATCGTGGGGTTTTTGATCATCAAATACTCTTGTCTAGTTTACCTTGTTCAAAACTGAAACCGTAATCTAGGACCTGAACTAGTATTTCCATGATGATCATGGCAGTTATAATTCTTTGACTTTGCGATTGGGACTTTTTAAAAATAAATTTACACTATTAGTTCAAATGTCAAATAATAAGAACCTATCGCACATAAAATCGTCTAAAATAGAAATTATACACGTTGTTATTTGGAATATTAAGTTTAATTCCATTTCCGTGCGAAAATCTGTAGGGTTACGTTTTAGTGTTCACTACTTTTGGCGGCGAAAGGAAAGTCAACACAAACAGAGCAGTCACAAGTATCACAGCTTTTGCAGGAAAGTACAGGCATATGAGGACTTAGATTAGAAGCCAAAGCTGACAAATACATATATATGAATGGCGATGATCACTTAGCAGATGTTCCTGCAGTCGTCTTGATCAATGACTGAGTTGCCGCTGGTTCCATGCCGCTATATCATTATCACTTGTCAACAACACTCCAGTGCAGTGGGTGAACTATATTGCACTTCACGCTTCAGTCGTTCAGTATTTTATTAATCCAGACTTCAAAAGGATCATGCAGTTTTTCGTGAAGATGTGAGTGTGTTTACCTGCAATTAGCAGTGATTCGGCTTTGAGTGTAAAGCAAGGTTTCCGATGTACCCACTTTTTAGGATATTCGCATATCTCTGTTGCTCAAAATGACATGAGACTGATGAGTATGAATCATACTATGATATATATATATATATATATATATATATATATATATATATATATATACATCTCTGGTACAGGATGTACATTGTTGCAGTCCTTGTTAGGATTTTCCTTGGTTTATACAGGTGGTCTAGCTGCAACTGTTTATTTTACAATCACTGGGACTGAATATAATGCCCCAGCTTGTTTCCACTTCAGTTAAACATTGGCGGATGGTTTAACTAGGAAAAGCTGTCCAGCTAGAAAGGGTACATTTTGGTTCAGGGGTAAGTCAAATTGTTCTTATCTGAACCTGTACTATGAAAATTTGGTAATGATGATTTGTTTGACAGGTATTCTTCTTTGATATGAAGCTCTGCATTTACAAGCAAAACTTCACATATTTAGCTAATTCATCAATTGCCACATTCATATTTATTCATTGTTATGTGGGTTGTCTTTGCTGGATATTTAGCTTAGGCAAGGAGCCGCTACTCAGAGAGACATGTACGGGTAAAAGGCTCCGAAACATGTTGAGTAGTTACCCGCTGAAGACCCTTTAATTTATTTGGGCTGATACAGCCTATGTCAAAATTTTACAGAGGAACGTGTGCAATATAGACAATAGTAATTCCATATATATACAGGTTAGACAGGGACAGGTTAGCTTATGGAGAGTAAAGAGTTCGAACTGCGGAATAGGATATTGACTACTAGGAAGTGGTTCTGGGCAAAAAGACACAAATACAATATATATATATATATGTATAACAGTACAGTGACAATTGTAAAATTTATAGACATGCCTGGAAATAATTTGATCCAATTTTGATTAAGAATTTGAAAGTAACTAAGTTACTAACAGAGACCGTGTTGTAGTGAAGCCCAAAGTTAAGTAGCCAAAGCAAAGTGTGGATGTTTTGGAAACGGCATTATCCATAATGTGGACAAAGATAGTATCAATCATCCTGGAGCAATCTTTCCTCCATGGTATCATTGCAGCAATGCTGTACAGACTCGTCAATTAAAGCTGTAATGGTATCTCTGTAATAGTTTTGAAAGCATCCATCACTATTCAATACTTAAACTTTGTGTATTGGCAAAATTTGTATAATTTTTGTTTCTTTTATGCAGCGGTATGTCACAAACCTATAAAATGTAGTTGGAATGGTACCTATATAATAGTTGTAAAGCTATTAAAGATTTAAATCTAATGCATTCACCTAATTTGCATAAATTAAAATGCTACAACTTGGATTCATAATTCACTGGATGTGGGTATATTGCAAACCTATAAATTGAAGTTGGATGGCACCTCGTCCTCTGTATAATAGTTTTTAAACTGTTCAAGATTTAAATTTTATGAATTTGCATCAATTAAAATCCTACAGCTTTGGTTCATGATTCATGGCATGTGGCTATGTCACAAACCTGTAAATTAAAGTTGGAAAGGCACCTTTATCTGTAATAGTTTTGGAGATATTCAGCTTTTAAATATTTCAGTGCCCCTAATTAGCATTTATTGTGCAACTTTTATTGACTGTCCATTATATTTGCAAGTGTCACAAACCCATGTGCTCAACTGGAAGATATTGAGATTTTGAAATTTAACTTGCCCCTAATTTGCATAATTATGGACATCATAAATATACCAAACCAGGCATACAACTTCAGTACTAGGTCAATCACCATGGCAAGTTTGAGAAATAAACACCCTTCTCTCATGGGGCGAGGAGACTTCCAGATACTGCAAAACCATTTTTGTTTGAGGACCATGGAAGAATAAAGACTGGAGAGTCATTCATCTGTGCCCGCAGCAAGACATGATAGAAATCACTTGTACCACAAGTCAGCCTGCAGATTTATGACTTAAAAAAAAAAAAAAGTATAGACCCGTATCTTTTACATGGATTGCGAAGCAGGCCAAGCCTATATTAATCACTCTCCATGGCACAGATCGTGGCGTATACTTCCTACCTGCATGTTTGGTGGAGGAAACCGAAGGACTCGGAGAAAACCACCGTGCACAGTCAGAGTGGTAGGAACTCTTTCCACATGTTTCCCCGGCCGTGAATTGAACATGGGCCGCAGAGGTGAAAGGCGAGCCTGTTGCAGCTCGGCCAACCGTGCACCCTTTATGACTTAGATTTAAATAACCAATTAATGGTTATAATATTAGATATCTGCTGGGAATGATCATATTCTTTTAAATTTTTGGGGCAATCTAACTGTATTGTGGCTGTAAATCCCTGGACATACTATACATGTATACTCAATGACCCAGCTTGGAAGACTTGCTATACGTATAAAGGCTCGAGAGCATGCACTGGGCATGCTCTGTCTTTGGACATCATAACCTTCATGCGCCCAGCAAGCAAACCCTCTCAACCACCACCATTCTAGGTTGATGGTCAAAACGAACATTGCAAATGTCAATATATGGAAGTTCACAATAAAATGTCATGTGCAAATATGGTGGCGATGTTGATGTAACTGTTGCCCGTGGATGTGGGTGGCTGTTAGCATGCCTGGTAAGGTAACGAATTAGGGATCCTAATATAAACTGATGATCTATCAGTATCATCTTTATTATAAACAGTGCTTTACCGAAGCAAATTTAGAAGGGGAATTCTCCCTGCCTTCATCATGTGGCTCCCTTCTGCCCTTCTGATATGTTCTTCATATTTCTTTATTGAAAATAAAAACCGCCCTTCCTTCTATTGCCCTTGTGAAGGTATAATGCCCTGACAATATGGAATTTTCCCTACCTTTACAAAATCCTGGGAAAAGCACTGATAAATTGTACATGTACTCAACTTGTTTATGTTGCACCTTCGTGTTTTGGTCTGCTTGGAACAGTGTGTTTCGGTTACAGGCTACCATTCAAACTCTGTTGACATGGTCACTGAGCATGCATGGGGAAATCCCCCTTTGTGAGCGGGGATCCCAACTGATGTCGCAAGTCTATCCCTACATACAGGTCAGGCTGAGTTGCTGAAGGGAGTCTGAGCACAGGGACTAGAGACTATTTACCCCCCACCCCACCCCAAATGCTGTCACAAAAATTGGTTGTTGATATAGAATCCCCGCACTATAACAGGGTGCTTTTTATCCTCTAACCTTTCCGCTCAAGACCGAGCCATAGCGTACAGTTGTTCAAGGAGGAATCTGGTAGGCTGGAAACAATGTGGTGTTGGCAGAGATTCCAGCAGAGTGCTTTGCACTTGCAGATTTCTTGTTTAAGTTTATGTTGCACTTCATTGCTTCCAAAGCATACCAAGTTCCATGTTATTTCACATACACTTGGTCTGCCCCTCTTTGACAGGATTTTATTTATAGTAAGGGAAATGAAATAATATGGAGCTTGAGTCTGCTTCAGAGGCAATGGACTACTCAATTCTTTGTCTTCCTAGTCTGAAATATAATATAAGGGAGAGAGCCAATTTCACCACAGTTTCCGTAGATCCTCCACTTAAATCCATAGTGTTATTTAGATTGTTTTAAGGTTGGTTGCAATTGTAAGGTTATTAATTGAGGTAAGTGTTTATCACCAATTCTGGACAGTATCAATGACAAGGCTTTGTTCTCACCATGCACACAATCCTGAAGTCCTGCAAGTGTGATGTGACCTGGGGTAGGTCTATTGATGAAACTCTCCACGATCAGGCAACAATTTGTAATAGTATAGTTTCAAATGGGATTGCATACACACCAGAGCCATTTTGGGGCAACTACTACATGCCAAAGCTCATATAGCAAAAACATGTAAACAATATATATTTTTATACTATAACCCCAAGATTCTAAATCTCACTTTAATTTAAACTTTGTCATCTAACAGTATAAGCAAAGAGGTAGACTCGGCACAGGTGAAAAAAAGGAGGTCACCTGACCTACTATGACCAGTACTAAGACCAGTGTGGGTCATGTGATACCTCTTGATCAATGTTATTGTCTGTTATTTCGTGTCCCTTGGCATATGCCAATATTGTTAAATGAACATTCAGCTTTGTGGCAAACCTATCGCATGTCAGAGCCCTATACAAATGTGGAAATAACTGCACAAGTTTAATCAAATTGTATTTTTATTTTATTTTTTTTGAACGCTGTGCTTTATTTATTGCACAGTGTTCATGTGTATCTGTCTGGCATAACCCTTTCCCCCTTGAATTAAGACTGAGTCAACAGCTTTCATTGGCATGGGTTGGGCACTAACCCATGCCGAGAAAAGCTGTTGACCTGGGACATGTTGTCTTGACAAGTGTCATCTTCAATTCTCACTCAAAGTGTTTTTCATTGCTGTTGAAATTAGTTGAAAACCCTGAAGCAGCCAACATTTGACCACCAGCCGGTTTTGGCCGGTTTAAGGGGGAAAGGGTTAAAAGTGTGTCATTAATTTTTTCATCAGTGTTTAGTGGTAATGAAAACCCCAAATTGAGGGTTCCATATTTTTGGGCCCCCTCTGTTTTAAAGTGAATATTTGGAAAACTAAACAAGATGTAAACCAAAAAAAAAAAAGTCACTGGCATGTATTTGAAGCCATAGTAGTGTTCATATTTCTGTTGAAAAAAAATGTTTTCCAATTGCAGCAGCAGTGATGTAGGTGAGTGGGCTATTGTGGAGCTACAGGGACAATTGGAAAGCAAGCATGCAGACAGTAGCATGGGAGGCAAACTGATCGGGGATCTCCACTACAATAAAAAGGTAGCCACATATTGTTGCTGAACAGAACTGTCTTGTAGTGACATATTATTTTCCAAAGCTGTAATATGTCGATTATGGCATTCACGAACACATTACCTTTATTGAACCATGTTACATGTATTTATAAATTCTCTGTGCAGGAGACAAAGTATTATGTAATATACATCATTCTTTCAAACATGCAGCCTTAATTCATTACAGCAAAATATATACATGTATATTATTACAATTGTATTTGTGTCTTTTTGTCCAGAACCACTTCATAGGAGTCATAACCCTATTCTGGCCATTGTTCAGATTTACATGTTGTAAGAGGGAGGCTGCAGTTGAATTGAGATGCTTATTCTACAGAATCAAATGGCCTGAAACACTTACATGTTGATTAAAACTAGTGATCTCTTCATCAAGTTCTAAACTTTGTGTGCAGTTTTTGTTTGTTGGTTGGTTTGCTTATTTTATTTTATTTTTTTTCCCTTGTTATTATTTTTCTAGCCCAGACATATACAAGCAGGCTTTATTTTATGTAATGAAGACTCAAAAAATTGCTGAATTCTAGGTAAAGATATCATTTGTTTTATGTAAAATGTGATGATTGGTGTGTTTCAGGGCGTTCCCGTGCTCATCATAGGACATCACATCCTTTATGGCAAGGTGGTAACGCTGGAAAAACCTATGTTGATACTTACCAAAGAACTACCAACTTCCTTGTCACATCACACCTCACAGGCTCCACAGTCAGACTTGGGGGATGTTGCCATGGAAACTTCGGAAGTTACATCTTCTAATGACTATTTGGTCAAAGCCATTGTGAAAAGAAAACTTGTATTCAAGACCAGACCTAAACCTATTATTGTCAATGCATAAGACAACTTATATTTAACATGTTTATGACTAGATCTGGTCTGATCATCAGTAATGAAGAAAACAAAACGATGACACTGAAGGGCAGTCCAGCTGAAGAAAATTAATGTGGATGAAAATACGTTGATCATCACAGGACAGTGGGCCCAAACAAATTCATGGTCAAGTCTACTCCCTTGCCATTTTTAACGCATAAAGAAAAACTGTTCCTGCAGAGGGGTTTGTCAACAAATTTTCAAAAGGTGTTGAAAATAATTATTTACAACACAAGACAAGGCCTATGGAGGCTCATTCATTACACTCTTCTCTGTGAAACAGGCTTTACTGACATATTTTATATCATAAGCCTTATGTTGAATTCTTTTCACAAAGAAGTCGTCAACTGCCAATTCTGGCATGTCAGATTTCAGTGCTTGGATTCAAGTGCAAATCCACATAGTACATGTAATGTTATTATTGCCAGGAAGGCAGTCTTCTGTAGACTCACGTCCCCTGTGAGATTGAGTTCTCCATGGGAAATTCTTAACATTTAGTGAATAAATTTATTTCATACATTTTTATTTTTTGGTTGAATGAAATGTGAAAATGCATTGATGATGATGATGATCATCATCATCATCATCAGTAAACGCGGAACGAATTGGTTTACCACGGAACAGGTAGAGGACTCGTCAAATTCCCTAATCCATTTGCACAGAACTGTGCTTGGTCTTGACTTCACTTGGTAACAGACAGTGTCACAGGAAAGTACACATGTATGCAAAAGTTAAAAAATTAGTATAAGACTAGGCAAAGTATGCTTATATGCCATGACATTCAGACCACAGGATTCCATAATGCGAAGCTGATAAATCTAGAAGTGTCTTAAAAGTTCTCAGCTCAGATACAGTGGGAATATGTGCCAGGATCTGTAGCTTAATGCGTTAATACTAAAGGTCTGACGATCCCACTGGCAGAAATGTCTACCCAGGGGCTCATTCTTATCCCCTTTTTGTGATAAAGTGAAAACACTCATGTGGCCTATTTATCAGTCACCTGTATGTCTGGCCCACATATTGCTTGTGGCAGATACTAAAAGTTAATTGACTAGGTTTTTTTGTACTTGCACATTCCACCCATTGGAGAGTGGTAAATCAGTCCAGTGGTTGTGTTTTTTTTCACTATGCCCGTGATGTCAATCTTCTCGCAGTATTGATCTGCAGTCAGTTTTGTTACAGGGATTCTGCTCTGTGACTCCTGTCATACAAGGAGGTTGTGATGCTGGGTATTGAGTCTTGATCTCACGAGAATGTCCGTGAGGGGTTCATGGGTGACATGAACAAAGATTTAGAGGGATTTTTCAGATAAATGACATTTCAAGCTTTCTTTGAAAGGAGCACTTTAGCTTCCGGCCAAAATTCATAACAGATAACACAGTCAGTCAAAACCAACCTACCTCCCCTGGTAGTTTTACTTATGCAAATTTAGGCCAATACGCAAAGTTGATGCATGGAATTATGAGGAATACATGTACCTTCAAAACTATTCCGGATAGAGGTGCTAGTCCACCTTTAATTTTTAGCTCAGCTTGTTCGTCTTTTGGTAACTGTCCATCAACAGGTCACATTTTCAACTTCCCAAAACTATTAGCATGATTCACTTGAAACCTGGAGGGGATATATCTTGGGTGGGTCTGTACCAAGTTTGTTCAATTAGTCGTGTGCCAGTGATTTTTGGATTTTATGTGAATTTTTGGTTCTCTTTTTTTGGCAAAATCTTCTCCAAAACCACTTTAATAGCAAATTGCTTTGAAATTGCATAGGTACACTTCAGTGGAATTCCTACCCCACCTTCACTTGTTCAACAGGTGGTGCTGTGATTTTTTATATTTTATTTTATTTTTTTACACTCTTGTGTTTTTCCTATTGTTGACTTCTCCAAAACTGTCATTCAGATTGTTCAGAAACTTAGTGGAAATGTACCTTGTGGTAGCGGTAAACAAAATTGTTCCATAAGATGGTGATACTGTGGATCCCTGATTTCAAACAAATTTCTCAACTTTGGTACCTGTTAATGCATGCATTCCTTTTGATTACTATGCAAGTCAGTGGGGATTACAGTAAACATTTACATTTTTTACTTCTCCAAAACTGTTAGCCAGATCCACTTAAAGTGAGTATAAGCGCTAAAATGATTTTCCGGAGTGTGCCTAATTTTGGTATCATAAGGTACATCTTATCCCTGTGGGACTTGCTTGCACCTTCATTACAGCAAAAATATTACTAATTGCATGAAAATTACGGGTAAATTTTGTGAGTTGCTTCAAGTGAATATGCAAGACTTGTAACGTTTTTTTGTTCCTTAGCAACCATAAAAGTGACAATTTGTCAACAAAGAACACATATAGGTGCCATATCTGGTTCTGTGGGTTAGCCCCAGCATGTGGTCTTAACACCCTTTGAATGTGTTATCAGTACAAATTAAAACTGCAGACATGGGACAGAGGGCAGGCCAGTCAATACTGTCTAATGTTACAGGCACCATGTTGGAGAATAGAAAATTAAAACCTGGCAAGACCAGTGACAGGGAACCAAAACTAGTAGAGAAAGCCAGACCAGTTTCGTATTGAGTGATACTCATCAGTGGCAGTTGGGATCACCGTGTCCCGCTGCTTTTATAGGCAGGGGTAACGTTGCTAATTGACGTTAGGTCAACATCATGGTGGTCGTACGTCACGACGCAGACTGAGACTACCAGTCAACTGTTGGATTTAACGAGTTGGGGTGACGTCTCAGAAAACGAGGACATCACGAGAGTAAGAACTAAATAATGGTTGCTATGCACAGCGTGAGCTCTGTGTACAAGGCCAGTTTTTCAGCCTTAAAAGGAAATGGCTTTCCATATTTAGTGGGAATAAAGGACGTATCAGACTGATAGCAATTGGAGCTTTACGGTGTTCCTAAGGTCAACTTTGAGGAAAGGTTGACAACGAGGTTATGTGGGGGTAGATAGACTCAGAATGTTGGAGAATAGGGTCACATTTATTTGATATTCCAAGTGGCATCCAATACAGAATAACAACATGAAAGTTCTGGCTTCTATCTCTCATGATCATTGAATCAAAAAGGATTCATGGGGGGAAACAACACACATTAATTTTTGTGGTCAGGCCGTTAAGTTCCTGTTACACCAAAAAGATTAATTTGGTGACACAGTGCCTCCTGTAAGTCCATTCCAAATGCAACAGAAAAGTGGCCTTATTGGGAAGGGGGGGCTTTCTAGAGGGGGCCATATGATGGAATTGTCACACTTTCTGCAAATGAATGGTGGAGATTCAAGACGGGGTGGTGTCCGGTGAGAAGGCCGGGCCTCACAAGAGGGGTACCACTGTAAAGACACATCCTCGCAATAGATGATCATGGTCTGGTAAAATGGAAACCAGCCGGACCTTTGCCTCATCAGCACAAGTGGATGAATAGGGTTATGTTACATAACTGTACAACCACAGTCATGTCCACTGGATGCCCCTCCACGGGTGGGCCCCTGTCTCCCCCCCCCCCCCTCTCTGTCTCTGGTATCAATTAACTAGCGATTCATCAAAACATTCAACTCCACCCACATACCCATTTGTAATTTTAAATCCAGGGTGGTTTTGGTGATCACCGATTGAAATATCTACTATTTTAGCCGTGAGTAGGGAAATAATGAAGCTATATTTTGCACACCCAACTTGGATATGTTAAGACTGAGGTACAACACAAATAATGAAGTGACAAAGATTGAGTTGATGAGATGACCCCATTTACAACGCGTAAACTGACTTTAACACTTGGTTGGGATGTACCCTGGGTGTGTTTCTACCAATTTGTTCCAATGGTCGTGCTCCAGTGATTTTTAGAGATTTTTCATGAGTTGTCTTATTTTAAAAAAAAATCTTGACAAAAAAAAGAAAACTCTTCTGTGAAACCACTTAGCCAAGTGCTTCAAAATTGCATAGACTTCTGGGTAAGCCCAGACTCCTAGTTCTGAATTTGTTTACCAGGTGGTGCTGCAATTTTTCCCTATTTCTTTATGTGTGTTATTGCTATTTTCAACTCCAGAACCGTCACTCATATTAAGTTGAAACTTGGTGGATATGTTCTTTGTGGAAGGGTCAATAAAATGGTTCACTAGGAGGCAATGCTGCGGATTCCCGATTTTTTCAATTTGGCTACTTATCTGTACATGTAAATGCATCTTTCCTATTGATTACTATGCAAGTCAATGGGCAGTCTAATGCTAATTCACAGTTTTGCTTTCTTCTGTGAAACCGTCAGTCAGATTGACTTTTTACCTGGTGGCAATGTACCTTTGGTTGGTCTCTTGCAGATTTGTTCAAATGGACACACTCCATTGATTCTAGCAGTCCTTAGATTGTTGTTCCTGTGTGATATTAAAGCAAGCGGGTGACCAGTTTCAGGGAAGATCTTTAAGATTTGCCAAAAAATAAAGTCATAAAAAATCAAAAAAAAAATCAACGTAGTGTGACCATTTGAACAATCTGCTAGAGACGCATCCAAGGTATATTGCCGCCAAATTTGAAGTCATTGTGATTGACAGTTTTGGAGAAGTCAAAAATGTGAATGGGCATTAGAATGCCCATTGACTTACATAGTAATCAACAGAAAGGGTGCATTTACCGATAAGTACCCAAATTGAAAAAAATCATGTAAATATCAGGAATCAGCAAGATTGCCTCCTAGGAAACAACTGTTTGATCCTTTCACAAGGAACATATCCACCATGTTTCAGCTTAATCTGAGTGGCCACTCTGGAGAAGATGATAATAGCAATAACACACAGGAAATCATAAAATAGAGGATCAGGACTGATCCTGTGCTCAGGTGAATCATAAGCTGATGGTTTGAACAAAGTTGGTAGAAACCCACTAGAGGAACATTGTCACCAAGTATGCAGTAAATCTGGCAGATTATTTCGGAGCAGAAGTTGAAAATATGAATCTCTGTATCTCTCATAATAAACAACAGGATTGCATTCATGTACCGACAAGTACCCAAAACGAAAAAATCTTTAAAAAATCAGGATTCCATAGTAACACCACTTAGCAAACAAATTTATTTGGGCCTTTCACAAGGAACATTCCTGGTACATTTCAGCAAAATCTGGATTCAGTAGGGATTCAAAAATAGTGAAACCACACAAAAATACATAAAAAATTTGAAAAAAAAATTGCAGCACCACCTGGTGAACAAATTAACAACTAGGTGTCCCCGGAAGTGTCCCTGTGTGCATAGTAACACCACTTAGCAAACAAATTTATTTGGGCCTTTCACAAGGAACATTCCTGGTACATTTCAGCAAAATCTGGATTCAGTAGGGATTCAAAAATAGCGAAACCACACAAAAATACATAAAAAATTTGAAAAAAAATTTGCAGCACCACCTGGTGAACAAATTAACAACTAGGTGTCCCCGGAAGTGTCCCTGTGTGATTTCAAAGCAATTGGGTGAGCAGTTTCAGAGATTTTTCAAGATTTGGCTTAAAAAAAGGACAAAAAATTAATAAAAAAAAAATATAAAAAATCACTGTAGCGTGACCATTTGAACAAACTTGGTGTAGACCCACTAGAGGAACATTGCCATAAAGTATGAAGTGAATCTGGCTGACAGTTTGGGAGAAATTGAAAATGTGGATTTCTATTAGAAGCCTATTGATTTACATCGTTAACAATGGGGATTCATGTATTTACTGACAAGTACCCACAATGAAAAATTCGTTAAAAATCAGGATTCCGTAGTAACACCACTTAGTGATCAAACTTGTTTGGGACTTCCACAAGGAACATTCCAGCACCACTTCAGCAAAATCTGAGTCTTGGTTTTGGACAAGAAGTCAAAAATAGTGAAACCACACAAAAATTCACAAAAAATTGGATACAATTCGCAGTGCCACGTGGTGAAAAAATTAACAACTAAGAGTCCCCAGAATTGTCCCTGTATGATTTCAGAGCACTTGGGTGAGCTGTGTCGGAGAAGTAATTTTAAGGTTTGGCCAAAAAAAGAAAAAAAAAATTCATAAACAAGAGGACCATTGGCTAATTGCTCTCCTGGCACCATGGCTATGTTGCACCTCTTCATTTCAAAGTTGCCAGTCCTTCAGTGGCTTTTGAACATGTATAGCGTATGTGATTTTAATGTCTTGTTTGTCCACCAGATGGCACTTCGCTCAACATGTAATCATAGTTTATTTATGCAATTCCTGTGATGTATATTGTTCCATGTGTCGAGACAACAATGAGTGGGTCCTTAACTTTATGTCCTCAGTGACCTTGGGACAGAAGATCAAGGTCACTCATATTATGTAATACAAGAGGCCCATAGGCCTGATGCTGTCCTGACATTGCCATTGATGTCCAAGCTACACCCTGCCATTACAAAATCACCTCTTTCAACTTTACAGGCATGGTGACCTCACAAAAATAAATCAAGGTCACTGATATTATGTATGATTCTAGCTTTCGACATTGTCTATGTATCCTATAAATTTGGCAAGTCTAATCCAATTACTTTTCAAGATAGGGAATTTTATATCTTAAAACACATTTTGACTCATAATTTCCATGAAATTATAGGCGGAACCACCAGTATCATTACCAGCTTAGACTTTGACCTCCCCCACAACCCCACCAAATTTGGTGATCTGCCACAAATTAAAGATGCTAGAGTTCACAAGATTTTAATATTTTGACCCCTATATTGCATAATATTGTAGGTGGCGCCACCAACATTGATGTCGACAAAGATTTTTATACACTTTAAAACTCCTAAACGTAACATGGGCCTTTCTCAAGAATTGTGAGTAATAACTTTTAGAGTTATTGAGGAAAAACAGTAAACTTGGACAAGCGCCAAACTCCATAATTGCTGGGTCACAGTGCCCCAAAAAGCATGTCACCAAGGCGTTTTATGTATTATGTTATCAAGTGCAATTTTGATATAGAGGCCGAATCCTCTTTTCCATTGATGTCCAAGCAACACTGCCATTACAAAATCACCTTTTCAGCTTTACAGGCATGGTGACCTCACAAAAATAAGTCAAGGTCACTGATATTATATAACATTCTACCTCTGGCCATGGTCTATATATCACATAAAGTTGGCAAGTCTAATCCAATTACTTTTCAAAATATGGAATTTTACATCTTTGAACACATTTTGGCTCATAATTTCTGTCAAATTATAGGTGGCGCCACTAGTGTCATTAGCAATTTAGACTTTGACCTCCCCCACAATCCCACCAAAGGTGTGAAGATCCGCCAAAAATTAAGATGCTAGAGAGTTCACAAGATTTTCACATTTTGACCCCCATATTACAGAATGTAGGTGGCGCCACCAATATCAAACTCGGCCTAGATTTTTAACACCCTATAAGTCCTGAAAGTTATATTGGGCTAACTTGAAAACTGGATGGTATCACGCTAACGAGCAAAAATTTACAAATGTCTCTACTATGATACACTTATGTAGAAAAACATGACCCATATTCATAAATATCAAACCCAACAATGACAGCAAAGAGATTCCAGAGTTACCAAAGCATCAACATTCATCTTCCGATACCAATGTGAAGAAACGAATTTCACTCCTGACTTGAGACAGGCAGTCACCCACAAAAGGCAACTGATGGTTTTAAACCGGTCCTCTCAACCTTTGAAATATTTTTCATTAAATACAGACTAGACAGACATGAGCAGTCGCATAAGCTCTGCGACCTTTGGTGAGCAGAGCTAAAAATACAAATATCATTCGACTGCAACTGTTTGAACAAACTTTGTGGAGACCCACTAGAAGAACATTGCCACCATGTATGAAGCTTAAGTGAATCTGGGTGACGGTTTAGGAGAAGTTGGAAATGTGAATTGCTTACGACGGATGGACGTCAGTCTTGGGACTATGGTATAAGCTCAGGTCACCTGAGCTAAAAAATAAAAAAAAAATTGCAGCACCTCCTGGGGAGCAAATTAAGAACAAAGAGTCTCTAGGAGTATCCCTGTGTGATATCAAAGCAATTGGGTGAGCAGTTTAGGAGAAGATATTTTTAAGATTTGTCCAAAAAAAAAAAAAAATTCATAAAAAGTCCAAAAATAAATGGTGCGTTACCACTTAAACAAATTTGGTAGAGACCAACTTAAGGTACTAGGTTTGAAGTCAATCTGGTTAACGGTTTTGGAGAAGACGTCGAAAACGTGAATTAGCATTTGAATGGCCCTTAACTTACATAGTAATCAATAGGAAAGGTGCATTTACCAAAAAGTACCCGGATTGGAAAATTAAAAATCAGGAATGCACAGCGATACTACCTAGTGAACAACTTTTTTTTACCCTTCCACAAGGAACATAGCCACCAAGCTTCAGCTTAGTCTTGAGTGGCAGTTCTGGAGAAATCGAAAACACATAAAAATTAGAAAAATGTGGCGCCACCTGGTGAACATATTATGAACTAGGAGTCCCTAGGAGTGTTCCTGTGTGATATCAAAGTAATTGGGTGATGAGCGGTTTCAGACAAGATTTTTTTTTCAGATTTGCTCCAAAAAAAGAACAAAAACAATTCGTGAAAAGTCCTTAAATCACTGGAGCATGACCATTTGAAGAGGCTTGGTAGAGACCCACCCAGGGTACATTTCTACCATGTTTAAAGTGCATCTGGCTGACAGTTTTGGAGAAGAAATCAAAAATGTAATTGAACGGACGGACGACTCGGCATCCTAAAAGCTCAGCCTGACTTATAAGTCAGCTCAGCTAAAAAATTCATAAAAAATCTAAAAACCATCAGAGCGTGACCATTTGAACAAACTTGGTAGAGACCCACACAAGGCACATCCCCACCAAGTTTGAAGTGAATCTAGGTGACCGTTTTTGAGAAGTCGAAAATGTGAATTGTTGATGGATGACGGACTACAGACCCACAAAAGCTCAGCTGTCTGACAAGTCAGATGAACTAAAAATGGCAAGGGTATAGGTGCATGTCAGCTCAGCACAGGACTGTCACAGTCCTCTGCATCGATCTTCATGAAATTTAGTGGGAATGTAGAAGAGGTAAAAATCTTGGTTGGTTATGATACTGGTAGCCCCAGCAGTAATTTGACAAAAATTATGAGTTAAAGTGTCTTGAAAGATGTAAAATTCAATATCTCAAAAAGTAATCAAATTAGACCTGCTAATTTATAGAATATACAGGTCATGTCCAATGTAAGATCAGTGACCTTGACCTTTTTTTGTAAGGTTGCCAGACCTGTAAAGTTGGAGGAGGTGATTTTGTAATGGTAGGGTGTAGTTTCAGTGTTGTAAATGTATATTTTCGGGAGATTATGAAATGGTGCGTGGTGTAAGCAGCAGAGTCCTCCTAGGGGGCATGCTCCATGGAAACAATTTATAAAAATAGACATCAAAATATGCATTTTTTTGCCATTTGATGATACTTGGATTCAAGTTTCAGTATGCCGCGAGAGGCACAGCAGCTTAATTTGCCTCAAAAATGTCACTGTGAAAAGATTATTTGTTAAAATTTACCATATTATGTTTTTAGAATGCCATTTGTGGTGATTTTTGCGAGATTCTTGAGGTAATTGGTGAGTCGGGAGGGTAGAGAGCACATGCCTGAATTTTCGGGAGACTCCCGGATAATTTGGGAGGTTGGCAACACTGGTAGTTTGGACATCAGTGGCAAAGAGAGTTGAGCCTCTAGATCAAAATTGCAAGGAGTACATTTTATATAAAACTACATGGTGACCTATGTTTTGGGTCACCATGACCCAAATGATTGTGCGACCTTGACCTATTTTTCAAGGTCATTAAGCACTTAATAAGAGGGCATTTAATTCAATATCTTGATAAAGAATTAGGTGAATCGTGCCAAATGTGCATCATGTGGAAGTTTGAGAATGTATAATGTGGCTAACCTTGATTAATTTTTCAAGTTCCTGGATCAAATAAATTTCAGAAAATCATTTTTTGGCGGTGGTCAGCAGAGCAGGAGGTCAATGGGCCTCTTGTTCTGTTCTATGTGTGTGCATCAGATAGGGTTTCCAAAGGACTCTCCAGACTGACTGGCAAAATCTACAAGGAGAATTCACCTGCAGCTTTCCATTGACAATTTTAATTTGCCTGAAAGCGTTTTGTTGGGCAATGGTCTTTATTAATTTTGAACATTGTCAATAAATGTTAAAAATAGCAAAATCTGGCATTTTTATTGGCTTATTTCAATGCAACATTGGAAAGAATAATTGTCTGGCCTTTAATTAGTCATGCTAGTGTTATGTGGTGAAGTTTAAAACCATAAAGTTAAATTTGTTGTATAAAATGTATATTGTGGTTGCGGAATTAAGCTGCAGCAAGCACATTTTGAACTTAAAAGTTAAAGAAGTTAAAATGCCAAGTGTCAGCATGCCAGGAAGTGTTGAGTGATTGCCGATCTTGCTTGGTTTTGATTGGTTTACTGTTGGGTTCAGTGAGTGAAAGGCGATCACAGTGGGGACAGGATTAGGCCTTCTCTCCCAAATAAAAAGGGCCGTGTACTGCTGTTTGGGGTCAGACATCCGAAATGTCTGATCCGTGCACATAGTGAACTGGGTACTGTTAAATTATTGGTAGTGTTCCTGCTGCGGCCAGGCGTTCAAAGTAAGTATTGATTAGTTGAGAGCACCATGCTCCAATATAAATGTATTATTGTGGATCTTGTATAATCCACCAATTGATGTAATTAAGGCTTGTGGTTAAGCCATTTTTGAGCACTTGTGTGCTCCAGTTTATTTCGTTCTGGGAATCTTGTGTGTTTCCCCAATTCAGTAAGGTAGGCTTCGAGTTAAGCCATTTTTGAGCACTTGTGTGCTCCACTATTGGATCAGTGACTCTTGTTCACTGATTAAATGATGTAGCCAGTTTTGGAGAGGAAACCAGTGTAAATGTATTCGTCAGAGCTTTGTTAGCTCTCCAATGTGGTGTTTTGTGTGATATTTGTCAAGTGTTTGTCGTGAGATTGCACAGCAAATCCTGTAAATTAATAGGTCTTATTTTTGGTAATTGATAAGACCCGAAAATTGAAAAAAAAACTAAAACCACAGTTTGGGTCTGACCATGTAAAACAGGTTTTTACAAAATTATAAGATAATGTTCTAGGTTTTATTTCATTTTTCTGATACTGCCCTTTGATTCTGAGTTGCAGCCCGGAGGTCGATTGGACAAGCCAGGACACCAGACCCGGCCAACCACTTTGTGTACGAACATTATAGATGAACTGCCAGTTTCCATCGTGCTGTGTTTTTTGTGTAAAATGTGAGTCAATATATATTTGAACAAAAAGCTTTGCCTTTGTGTTCTGTTCACGGCAGTAAATGTGTAGCGTTTCTATTTTCTTTCTGTTATTGAGGGCCAGGTTGGCACAAGACGTGCTAGGTAAAGCCAACTCGTAACAGTAGTTATTAACACTTTTCTCATTCAAATTAGCCAAGTTTAAATTGTCTTCTTTTACTTAAATTTCAAGTTAATACGGGATAATATGTTTTTGTTGAGAAGACTTATCATAATCACATGAACCAGGTCAAGAGCTTCCAAATGCACCCAAACTACATTAAGGAAAGCTACTGACTCGGGTCTAATTCTGACAACAGGATTACACAGTGATAAAGATAACTATGACCGATTCAGTGCAAAGTAATTTATTTAAATACTTGTATACAAAGAAAACAGTCTTGCTGCAAACCATGTGTGTTTAAGCAGATTATGGATGTATGAGAACATGAATTATGCTCAGACAGTCAGCAATCAAGGCCCTTAAGTAAACACAAGTGGACCGGCGGCAATTAAATCAGAAGTCGTGGTCATAAAGTGGCCTCTGTTTTCAAAAACTACTGTGAATTCATTTAACTTCGCTGTGTTTTTATTTTCGCTTATTTCGCTGATGTTTCAAACCCGCGAAAATGAGAACCCGTTGAAAAAGATTTTTAACATGGCATTCATAGGAATTATAGCAAAATTAGTTAATTTAAAATTTCAGTGAAAGGTCCAAAATGCACAAACCATGAAAATTAAAACCCGTGAAAATCAATGTATTCACAGCAACTTTCGGGGCACAGCAGTCCCTTGGAGAGGCCACGTTCAGAACGGGTCTGAAAGTGGTTACATAAAGCAGGTGGTCTCATAAAAGTTAATATGGAAAAGATAGCACAAGGGGTCTGATAAACGTGGTCTTAAAATGCAGGTGGTCTTTCACCACTACTGTACTGCTTTATAATGTCAGTGTCATTTATATTACATAAATGTACATCCCTGGAAAGATGACTGACCATACTATCCCTTTTTACCACCCGGACCCTATTAAGTTCCTCCCCTTTTAGTGATTAAAAGAAAAAAGAAAAAAAAAAAACTGAATTTTTCTAAAATACTCAACGTTGTGCCAAAGTTAAATACTGCTATACAATAAAAAACCATGAACACCCCTTGCTCTCTTTGGCATAATTTTGAAAGTGTCCAGCACGTCAATTATGGACAACAGAATGCTGTTCACCTGTGATGAACTAATTTGTTGATCTCTGGACCAATGAAAACAGGACTAGTGCACACCCTTTTCCCTTTAAACTGGCTGCAGGTAAAATGTTTTCTTTCTCCATGATTTTTACAAATTTGAGGTAGAACAGAAGCTTGTCGGAATAGCATAGGCTGGGGGGGGGGGCTGTTCCTCCTGCCCCCCCCCCACGCCCCTAGGAAAGCTGCTGACTCTGTCCTAATTAAAGGGGGAGGGGGTTTAAAGACCATACCAGGGTCCCCTCTCCTATTTTTTTACCAATATTTGCTTTAATTGCACTTGCCAATAGAGACCTCTTTGGCTTGGTAGTCTTTACGAAAAAGGTAGGGAATATACACTTCCATCTATGTGATGGACGGCGACTCAAGTAAATACTTGACATCTACATGTAAACCAAACAAAATATTTTTGTACTCAAAACCTGTTTACCCTCATATACGCAAGCAAAAAGGGCCCCCCACAGCAAAGCTCCGAGAAAGCAGCAAAGTACATGTACCACAAACATGAATCTGATGCAAAATTCCTTTACATGATCAGCATAACCAGCACCAATACTTGGAACTCAACAGCTGGAACAAACCGCAGCTTAATATTGCTTTAGCGTTTGAACCTTGTATTAGCAAAAACTGCCCTGATGTCAATTGGAGAAGGCAGCTTCACTGCTTTTACTTGGAATTCCTCTTCCACAAAAAGCATTTCTGGCCACATTGTCAACAAAAAATATTCTAGCATCCTGTAGATCAAGAGATTTCCCTGGCAAGGGTTAGGTGTATTGGCTGCACCAAGGACAGCTGTCGACACAGACAGGCAAGGCTTGAACTCATTCCATACTATGGTGACAGGCCTTGGTCAGTGGTTCTGGCACTGCCTGGCAAGTCATGCTGCCGCTGCCTTTGTGGCAGCTGCAGCATGGCCAACCAGGCAGTGCCATAACCATTGACTTAAGACTATAAGCATGTTGGTAATTGAATGAAAGCTCTTTTTCATGAAGAATTTAAATATGCAATTGTCGTCTTAAATCTAGGTACATGTACATGTAAATATATGGATATATCAGGGTCTGGTACGGAATGAGTTATACTGCACTCAAGCTGCTGAAATAATCTACAGCCTGGTCAAGATCCAGAACAACTGGGCCTTTTTAGCCAGCTTCAAGAAACATTCCCTCCCTCAGGCATATAAATGGCAGGGTTTGTTGGCTGCAAAACATTTGCCCTAATAAAATCAAGGCACAGCTCATGTGCTTGAACAAACAATCCGTTTAAAATTTAGTGGAAGTCCATATCACTTTTTTTAATTTTTCATTTTTTTTCAACCATCAAAATGAACCATGATTTTAAAATTGGACATTAGCTGTGTACATATATTCTACTTGCCTGTTAAAAGCTAAACTTCACCCCTGCCATGTTAAGATTAAAGCTTACATTTAAAAAGGTTAATGAAGCACCTGTTATGTGCACACAAGTGGCTCCATCTTGTGATCAACTTAAATGAACAGATGTGGATTACTTCAACAGAAAAAAAAACAAAAAAACTGAAATGTGGAAGAGGGGAGGAATTTCAATCATAAAATGCTGGTTTTCAAAAGCTCAAGTTTACAACAAAAAGCTTGAGAATTAAAGCAAAAACAAAAAACCTTCCAATCTGTAAAAATTGGGTTGCCCTATGGCAAGATAAACCCTTGTCAGCCAGCCCTGAACTCATTAATGCAGGTCTGTCTCTTCATTCAATGAGATGATTGTTACACCAGATCAAAGATGCATGGTCCTGTTGTCCGGAGTGACCTCAATGGGTGGATTTTTTTTTCCCTTCTTTTTTTTCTTTTTTTTTTCTTCTTTTTTTTATAAAAATATGTTTATGGAAGCATAAGTACAAAAGTATTCCTGGTCAGTGTGCTAAACACGGGCCAATGTGTTACAGCAAACAATTCGGTGAAAAACCTGGAGCACAGCCAAGTATTATAATGACCACACTCCATCAAAAATGAGGGGATGCATTCAGGAGCATGGGGGCAGAGTCTATTCCGTAGATACCGCTCCACTGCTAATGACACCTGATTGCTTTTTTCTAAATGTCATGCTCCCCTATAGAATGCAGCTTACTTTGCTGTATATAAGGCACTCTGCCCTGCTTCTTTTACTCTGCCTCTGGGGGCCTCTGTAACAAAGTCGCGTCCCTGAAGGTAGGACTTCCCTACTTATGGGATCACAGCAGTTTAGCCTTCCAAGCCACAAATACCAACATTTGATGCTTGTCCAGATGCAGGAGTCACCAATTCACATGCGTGCTAGTCCAAGGCAAGAGGAATTTCGATCAGGGTGGGTGAAAATCATGATGCACTTGCCCTGGCGGGCAAAAGGATCTGAATGGAAGGAGGCGATTTAGAATGGGTCTAAGACTAGTAAAATATCCAAACTAGCCCTCGGGACATGCACATAAAAAGAAGCCCATGGGCTTGACGCTCTGCTGACATATAATTTGATGTTAATTGGCAAAAATTCATGTCCTCCCTGACCCTGAGAAATTAGTCAAGGTCATCTACCTTTGGTATTGAGCGTCTCACAGTAGCGGCAGGTCCTTGTCTCACACGGGTTCTGCCCGGTAATGCCAGTGACTGCAGGCCTCCTGTCAGTCTAATGCATATTTGGCATTATAAGTTTTGCAGTTCCATCTCAATTCATTCGGTCATGAATATCAAAATGAAATCATTTCCTCGCATACCTTCCCTCCATGACCTTGAGAAAGTAGCTTAAGGTCGCCCATATTTTGCAATATCAACTTCCATACTGGATACACATTTTGTGGTACATTTAGTATTGTTGTTAGCCTTCTACTTTCTCAACATGTCAAATTCAGCGTCCTTCACTGTATCCCTCAAGGTCACCCAAACTGTTACAAAATTTGATGACTGGCATAAAGTACATTTGTAAATTCAGATGTTCCATCTGGATTTCTTGACAAAATAATGAATTTAATGTACATTTAACACCTATGATGCTAGTTCCACTTAGTGTCAGCAGAGTTAAAAGAATTAGCGAGTCCTAAGGTAGTCTACTTTGCTCAGGTTTTCTGACCCATCTGGTCAAAGAAAGTACAATGAAGAAACAAGACAAGAGAGGCAGCTTTTGACGATGTCTCCGTGACACCTGGAGTGCCTTGGCTGATGAGCCACCTGATCCATGCTGGTCACCATAACCAACAAACGTGTGCTCTTCACCTCGTCCTCACAAACCCTCCCGCCATACTATGTTTTGCGTCAAATCTTTGGTAAAAATTGCCTAATGCATTCCTTAGATATTGTTCCATCAGGAGGTCCATAGACAGATTACAAACGGTCTGTATACTGACTGCCCATAGTCATCTCCACAGAATATGTCAATGCCTCTGAACCCTCCCCCACATGATAATGCCCACATGGGTGTGTGGTCTTGCAATTTCAAAGATTTACTGTCACATCAGAACTACGAAAATAAGTTCAACAAAATGTAAGGGCCACCCATCCTATACATCTGATTATATCAAATTAATAAAATTCAAGACCCATACTGACAAATTATGCAAATTATGCAAATTATTCACTTCGTGAATTTTCAATTCCTGTGAAAATAAAGTATAACAATGACGTTGCTCTTTTGATTCTTATTACAGGCTAATTCATCTTCACAATGAAGTGATATGTAAACTTTCTTCACAGTGAGGTGAAATTTTGACTCATTTCTTTCATTGAAAAGAAATACTTGAGTTTATTTCCCCCTATTTTTTCTTCTTTTTTTTTTACAAGTGTGCTCCTTACCAATTTTACCATGGTAACACTTTCAGTCAATAAATAAAAGGATACATAATGCATGACCTGCACAGCCATGTATAACATGATAAGCCATTCTCATTCAATAAGTCTTTTAGTTCATGCTCCACACAGGGTGCATATATCACATGCCTCTACATACACGTAGAAAAACTTAAATATATTTTTTGCATCAGTTTTATGATAATAATAAAATGTACTAAGGCTGACCTGTGTACTGCCCTCAGTTAAGAGCTGGATGCTGTCTATAGGTAGCGCTAATTTGCATATTGCCAGCAACAGCACACACCCCAGTCCACCTTATCGTAAAGCTATACACATCAAGTGTACATTTGTTCCCAAAAACCAATCTTTCCTGTAGGTGTTTATGGATAAAATGGTTGTAATCACAATCACCGAACACCAGCAATTAATGAAAGACTTTGCATTGAAACAGTCATCGCATGACGCCCCACCAACAACACGAGGTAACAAAATGTTACTGATGGGAATTATATACATGTAGCATACTATGGTTTAAAGGACCAGGCGGTGTAAGACCGAAATATTTAATCTAATAAACCAGTCATGATTGCTCTTAAACATCAAGACCCAACCACAAAGCCACCCACGTCTAAAACAAGGATCTGGAGTCTTCAGTTGTTTGGTCCTTGGTCTAAATTATATTATGCACCACAACTGTCTCTAACTATAACTTATAAATATGATACTTTGACTACTCTTTAGTTATATAGACACGGACCTTGTCCCAGTGTCTTTGTACATAATATCCACCATACTAGCATCAATATCAATGTAAAATGCATAGTGGGCACCTTCCCCCTTGATTGTTGTGTAACGCAAAATATGTCAACATGAAATAGACTACAAGTCCATGACCCTTCTTTTCACCATGGACGGTATACTGACAAATGAGCATGATGCCCATCCATGTTGCGTGAAGGACCTCTACCACAAGTCACAAGGCACTCGTATATCAGATGCTAGCAGCTTTGAACAGCAGTAATGTACTCTGCTATCGCCATCATCAAACACTTCTTGCGTCACACTCTTCTGCTTTTCGGTTCAGCATCCACTGATACTACAGGTACACAGTATCTCCTCGGATAACAATGTCACCACTAGATTTTTTTTTTTTTCAGGCCTCAGATTTAGCCCTCTGCAACCTGATCAACACCATAAGTACATTGTACATGAATGTCCTTCCACAGTCATAACTTTAAAATCTAAGCACTGGGCAGCAAGCTAGCACAAAGTCCCAAATATGACCACTAGGTGGCAGGCTGGTACAAGGCCTGAGTTGAATGAGCTGAGTGACTGCTATTTTTCCTGGAGGTTCGTGAGTCTTTGCTCTTCATTTTGGACATCTTGACATCGTCACCACCGTTGGACGCTGCATCCCAGTCGCTGCTAGGGGTTATTGACACGACATCTGGTGAGGTCATATGTGAACTGCAAGCAAATGTAATTGAAATTCCTGTATGAACAAAACCAACACATGTACATGCAATCATGGATTCCATGAGAAAAACAGAACAGCCTGAGTTTTCCATGGTAAATCTAGTCTCCTGTGTGCACCTTAACAGTTTGCATGTAATATAATCAAATATGACACAGAACTTAAAGTTAGTGTTCTGACATGGTACTACAAAATGTAAAATTGCATAACCTGTTTAATAGCTTACCAGGCAAACAAGATGACTGTGACAGTCCTGTGCGACCCGACATGCACAGATTGAAGTGGTCCTGTGAACTTCACAATGATATCTTGGTCACCTTTGTTAAAGACCATTTGAGTAAACTTGGTAGACACCCAGCCAAGGTACATCCCCAGCACATGACTCTTAAACAATAAAATCTCCCAACAAATTGTACACTATCCTTCATCACTGAGCAAAAATTTTAAGGACAACAATTTTGGCTCCATCACTGAAATACATCTTAATATTTCATATTGATGTGAGCATATCAATAAGCAGCACACCCCTGGCACACCGTTGTTGGGCACACCCGACATGTATTTGAACATCGTTTGCCACTGTTGTCTATTCGAGCCGCATGCAAATGCAAGCCACCCTTCTGCAGCTTCCCTCTGGTCTGCAATGACAATGTGTGTAAGCGTGTGCATTTTTATCATAGACAAACTTGAATCCTTGCAGATGGCTAGGCCTATTTTGATTTTGCAGCGGAAAAAAAAAAAAGTATATTCTTGTCAAATGGATAAAAATCAAACAGCTGTCCACTTTTCGCAACATTTTGAATGATACAACTGCAAAATTTGCTCCAAAACTGAGTAACTTTGTATCTTTGCGGTCATGTTGTTTTGCGCCATCTGCCATTATGTTTTGTATTCCTCCAAAAATAGCCCAGAATGGGCTTGGAGACATAATTTTACCTCATTATAAATGCACTTTAATTACATGCCCTTCATTGTCCAATCAAACTCATTCCCTTGCCATGTGCAGGTCATAATATGTCTGCAATGTTAGAAAACAGATTTGTATTACGCAAGACTGTTGGACCAAGATGCTACATTTTTACATTATATTTTCACAAAAAGACTTTGATTGAACAAATCTAGACACAGATAAGGCAGGAGTCAAAATTCCTTTCAGAAGGCAAAGAAAATACGCAGATTAGTCACCGCATAGTGACTGCGGCAGATGAGCCGAGAGTTACAGAAGATTTGCGTAAACACAATGTGTTGTTGAACGCTGTCTGCGATGCGTCACGTCATTGTTGATGCTTTGAACAAAATTGTGTTGTTTTAATGTTATCAAAATGTTTGAATGCAACAAATCTGAATGACAGAACAAAATAGGAGTGAAATTCAGGATTAAAGGCCAGAAAAAATATACATACAAAGTCTAGTGGAAAATCAGGCCGGGCAGCATGCCTGTGAACACTGGCTTATCACCCGTGTGATCATTTAGCATACTGTGGCAGCCACATACATTCATACACGAGTGTAAGGAGGTCAGCTTTCTGCATCAGTGAGGTCCTTTTAGGGAAAGTCATGTTATGTGAATTTACCTCATCAGGGCTAGACAACTCATGTGTCTGATTGCCCAGGACAAGTCAGAAAGCAATACACAGCCCACATGCCCGTGGTATGATGCATCTCTGGTATAAATTTCATTGTTCTACCTCTTAGGGTTCTGGAGAATCGGGCGTCGGACGGACAGACGGACGGACACGGCCCCTATCCCCACTAACTCTATGACCCCCTATGCCATCTTCGGTGGCGGGGGACAATAAAGAATCCAAAAATCAATGGAGCATGACCATTTGAACAAACTTTATTGATACCCACCCAAGGTAAATCTGCATGAAGTTTGGGGTGAATCTGGCTAAAGATTTTTAGAAAAGATATAAAAAATGTCACTTGTGGATATGGACAATAGACACACCACATAACCTCAGCTGAGGTAAAAATTCATAAAATTAATGCATCAATATCTCTTCTGCGAGCTTGGTGGGGGACCACCTGTGCAAAATCAAAGCATTCCTTTTAACGCTTTTTGAGAAGTTGAAACTGAAAAGTCCAACAGACAGACAGTGGATGAAAAGGGATTTTATAAGCTTTACTGACTGACAAGTCAGCTGAACTAAAGAAACTGCCCCCCCCCCCCCCCCCCGACTTATGACCTGTAAGCTGTCGGTACCTGATTGAAAGCTCATTTTATGAAGAATTTTTACTTTCATCAACAAAAACAAGAAAATCCACCATCCAAATAGCACAGATATAACTTAAAATGTTGCAAATAGTGTGTATTGTGTACCTGGTTTTACTGACAGGTGTCTCTCGGTCAGCTTCCACACAAGACGCCTGGTCCTGTTCAGTCAGTGAACACTCACTAGGCTGAGATGAGGGTGAGTATCGAGTATTGTTAAGAGATCGTTCAATCCTGAAAATAGACAAGACAAAGGAATATATGTAAAGAAAAACCTTCAGTCACATATGCTGATGCTCACTTAATTAGTTCTATCCTGAACAACGTGGGAATTATTCAATACGATGTGCATGAAATGGAGACCGGAAAATACACATGCAGATTTGTTGTGGCATAGGTCTGTCAAGACAGATGTACTGATTACATTGGGACAGTCACCTGTACGAGTTTGATATGCTACACTCATTCAAACAACAAATGATTCGAATACAGATCAGTGGAGATGGAGAACCTGAAATAAATGCAACATTATAATCACTCAAACTACAATTCACCTCCTTTCAGGCCTACACAAATTGTGCAACTAAGAGTTTCGTTCACACAGATGTTGCGTAGTTTAGGAGTGGCATGCCCCAATTATCGCTTGTGACTTAGGCACCAGGATATGCAATCCTGTTGAAATGGGATAAGCAAAACACAAAAAGTTACGAATTTTTTGTTTTGAGCATAACCAATTTTATGAATTGCATTAAATTTTAATATGTGCATCCCTGTCAACACATAACTGGGAACTTCCTAGAGCTCATTACCAAAGATGTTAATCATTGAACAGTGGGTGTAGTTACATGTGGTGACATTTTAGTGACATTGTACGAGCACAATGTTACACCACAAGATTTGATTGTTACAGCACATTTTCAGGATCTCTTTGTGCACTCGCATTTCTTTTCCCCTCCATTTGAATGAGTGTGTCCCAGGAAGAGATTGTCACTGACCAAAACTGACCGGGTTTGGAGAGCAATCGTGTCATTACGGCTAACAATGTGGGCAAAAAGGGCCTCAAATGTTTCAAAGCTGATCGGAATGAAATTTCTGCTTTACAAACAATTTTGTAGACAGCGTTAATTAAAAGGTAATTGATTGATCTGCTTCAAATCATTGCCTTATGAAAGATAAATATATTATCTACTGTTTTCTGTTTCCTCAGATGCCTCGTGCCGAGACTTTTGTAGCTCACAAAATGAATTAATTGTTGATGTTTAGAATGATCAAAGAATTTGTTTATTCTGTAATTATGTATTTTATTTGTAAACAAAAAATATGGTTCTTGCATATTGGTCTATATTTTAATTTTACATATGTAATACACTTTTCCATCAATTGTTTTTCAAGAAATGCTGAAAAATGTGCTATCTGATAACCTCTTGTAAACCGGCTTACAAAAATCCTGGAAAGCTGTATCAATATGAAACTTGTTTCTAACAAATCTATATGTCTGTACAATAAATAAAATGTATGCTTTTTATGGGTAAAATGTGAAACATAGTTCGTCTATGCAATGTCAAAGTCGTGTTACCTTGCACGCAGCCAAATTCCCTCTGCTACCTTAAGCTAGAAAACAGTTTGAATTAGGAAAGAAGATTTGCTTCACTGCAAATCTGGGTGCAATCAAAATTAGAGCAGTTTGAAATGCTACAATTTGCCATGTTGTTCAACATCATCTAAATTTCGTGTATTAGCCTAATTTTTATGAGGTTAAATGTTACAACTTTGGTTCTTGGTTCATTGGATGTAGCCATGTCATGTATATTGTGACACACATGTATATTACTATTTTCCAAGACAGGTTGATACACTTTTGCAAACCATCAATCCTAAAGGCCCCATGTTTTAAATTGTTGCTCCCCCCCCCCCCCCCCTAAATTGTACTCGAGGTCAACTCCTTTGCAAACCTTTGCCTGTGGTAGTTGGTAAATATGTCAATACAAGCTCCCAAAGACTCCCCCTATTTTCCTATTGATTCAGCTCCCATTAGGTCTGGGTTTCATACCATCAGTGGAGTCCACCCACCCTAAAATATGGGTAGGGCCCCCCCTCCCCCCAGGTGGCCACCCCAATTTGACATCAACCAAGATCTTAAATGAGCATGCTCAGTAAGGTCAGGTCCCTGAATACAACTTTCTTGTTACATAGGGGGAGAAATAACAGTGGTCAAACTTACAATGGAAAGAACTATTCGACGAGAAAGCTTCACTCATTGAAAGCTTTGCTCATGTTCGTTATATTAATTACCAATAGTCATTTTTTGTATTAAACTGGTTCACAGGGGTGATTTTAAAATGAAGTTTGATACTATAGCTACCAGAATAACATATCATGTTGAAAGGTAAAAAGTCACTTCTGCATGTTGAATGACCTCTGACCTCAATCTTCCTGTGGCCAGCTGTGCTGAGATAGGATTTGGCTAATACAAAGAGAGGGTATGGTGTGACGTCCAAAGAGAAGCACTCACGTCCTGAAGGCCCCCAAACTCCACAGGGCCCAGGAGAAGGTTGAGGCTCTAACCTCATGAACTTTGCTGGAATGCACATCCTTGAGCCCAGCAACTTCATCCATTGCATTGCGAGCTTTTGTAAGCCAACACGAGACCCTGTCCTTGCAGCCAATATCGGACTCCTTCTCCTGAACAGGCAGCAAAAGTGGCTTCTGCTCTTCCCAACAGTTTTCAGTTCTGTCCAGGCAGAACTTCAGAGCCCTGATAAGGCAAAGAAGCCACATTGGCTCTGACGGTTGGATGACAGTGGTCAGAGTTTTGACAGAGATCCCTGTAAAAGGGCAGGTTGGGATCATAGTTCTTTAACCAGGGCAAAAGTAAACGGTCTAAAGAATGCTACTATCTTGAATTTGTTCCGTGTTAGTGTTTACAAACCAAACGTTTGGATCTCTTCATGCGTTGCATCTGAAGCCAAGGTAAAGAGATCAACTACCTTAAGGCCTGATACACTTTCACAGGACTTTACACAGAAAATATAACTTTGTTCCTGATATGCCTTTATGTACACCAGACTTCTTGTTTTGAGATCATATAAACTATATATTTTCTAAAACTATACATGTGGATTAAGCTATTAATAATAACAATGTCTCAGTAAATGTTTAGAAATTTAATTTAATTGCTCAATAAAAAACCTGTAATTTTACCCATTTTGCTTGAAAAAAAAACCAAAAATAGCGCCCAAAAAAAAAAAAAAAATGGGAAACATTATTTTCTTATGGGAAATGAAAAAGTACATTTCTAGCAGCAAAACAGTGTTTTAAATTTTAGATTAGGGCTTTAGGATTTTTAGTTTGTAAAATGCCACTTCAAATTTTATGCAGAATTTTTAATTAAAATTTGATTACATGAATAGCAATAGTAAAATTCTATATTCAGTACCAAAATCAAACTTGATGTTATTTTTTTCTTTCAGAAAATATATACTTTTTAGGAGTATCAGATGGCAACCACAGACAGCTGACATTAAACATACAAGACAGTTACTGTCTGCGCATGCATTAACTTCTAGGCATCCAACAGTAAGTAGGTATTTTCCATTGTTGTAAGCAGGGCATCAATACCAGGCTCATGCCTAGTTCCATGTGATTAGGCCCTATCATAGTGCTCCCTGCTGGAACTACTTAACCCTTAAAGTGCAGATTTAAGATTGAGTCAACAGCTTTCCTCGGGATGCATTGCGCGCAAAGTGTCCCGAGGAAAGCTGCTGACTAAGACTACTTTTTCCTTCAGACAAGGCTTGCTGGTATTTGAATGAAAGGTATCTTCATGAGGAATTTGAATCTTTTAACCACTTAATGTTTAATGGTAATAAGAAAGTAACTATAGCAGTGATTAGCACTTTAAAGGTTAATCAAGAAGCAAGTTGTCTTCTGTTGGGCCTACACCATCATCGCTGATGCCCACAGTATAGAGATTCTGTCTTGGGGAAATTGTATCACCTGACCATTAAAGGGTCAAATTCTACCGATCTTGCCCTTATTGCATCTAGATGTACCTCCCATAGTGGTGAAGTAAAACTTGGAGACAAGGTCATACCACAATGTCTTCAGGTCGTACATGTACCCCAATGCCTTCTTGTTACAAGGCTTGCTGAAGGTGTGTCCCAGCTCCGTGTCCACCCCCAAAGTTCTGGTATTGACGGTGGTGTTGGCCCTGCGTCCACACAGTGCTGACCTGGCCTTGCTTCTTTAGTTTCAGGTTTGAGGCCTGTGCCTTGTTGTCCTGTCTGGCACCTGACAGGTTCACCAGCATGAAGCTCACAATGTCCCTTTTTGACGAGTTGCTTCCTGTAATCAGGGAAGACTGCTGCCTACCAGACAGTCATGGCAAATGGAGGATGACTTGTCAGCACATCAGGGGAAGGTTGCCATCCAGGCTGATGGTAATACCGGTGGTGCAGTATACTTAGTACCCATTTTTACCACCAGGATCGCCCGACGCGAGACCCTGTTACTTTGTGACAAGTAGGACACCCAGCTGTGGCTGTCATCGCGCTACATTGAGAAGTTCATAGACAACTAGAAGAGGGTTGAGAAACGTTGATAATGTATTGCTTGTATTGCCTGCCATATCATCAAAATGCCTGTGTACAACTGCAAGGTACCAGGCTGTTCTGTGACCACCAGGAAATATGACAACAAAATGAAGTATCCCTGGATGGCAGGGGTTACTGTTCATAGTTTCCCCCACAAGAAGGACAAGCAATGGAGGAAAGAACGGTTGAACATGGTCAGGCAACTTGCAGATTGGGAGCCGTCTAAGTTTGCTAGAAACTGTTACAGGCATTTTGTTGGAGGTGGGGGGGGGGGGGGGGCAACACAATAATATCCTGTGCCAACGCTATTCCCCTACAATAACTGGAAATTACCAGCAACACCATGGACTTCCAACCAACATCTCCAGATAGCAGGTCCTACCACAGCAAATAGAGGCCAGCATAACTATGTGGCTGGACATGCCTGCACCCTGCGAAGTTTGGAGTTGTATTTTGCACCAGCAGTACTGACATGGTGTGTTCAATCCCTGACTGGGACTGCTCAAGCCCCAAGAGGATGTTCAGGAGATTCTTGCCGGCAGGGATGGTACACACTAACAACTTCAATGTTCCTGTTAAAAGTCTAGTCACAGTTTCCCCTGCAACATCACAGAAAGATGTTGCTTTTATAAGGGTCTCTGATGCCCTCCTCCACTCTGGCCAAGTATTGGCAGAGAACAATGTACATACATTGGCACTTTCTTGTGGCCCAGTGGCTCCACCTCCAGTCTGTCCGTGTCAAAGACAGACTGAAGGAACATGACAGCCTCCAGAGTGGAGGCAACAGGGCGCCCTGCTTCAGTTGTTTCTTGGGTTTTGTGGAAGACTACCCAGGACTCTGACATGCCACCACTTAAAGGTAAAGAGAAGTGTGATGAAAAAGTGGTCCACTTCTGGGGTAGCAGGCAGACCCCTTTAGCCAGTTAGCTGTGAGGTCATACTACAGTGACCATGTTTTCCTTTCATCTTCCAGTGAGACCCAGTTCTGATAGGTTTTCTCTGGCTGAGCTGTTGGCCACTTCCTGGGGTTGATCAGGGATTGTTTAGACTATATCCCACCATAATGCAAATGACTGACAGGCATTGGCCACCTGGTGGACAAGCAGGATGGGCTTTCCCTCCTTTTGACTTAGCTTCTAATGCTTTGAATCCATGAATGTGGAGACCACCACTGGTAACTTGTCAGTCCTTTTGCTTTGGTACTGACACATTTAGGCCCATGCAGTGCCTGCTTGTTTGGGATGGCATGTCTTCTAACATTATTACGAGGTCACACCAAGCCACAAATGCCCATCCTTCATTATTTTATTTTGAACCGTGTTTGGGACGGCATGTCTTCTAACTTGCTGAATCCATTCAAGTATTGAATGTTTCCTTCATGGTGTGAGTGTTTCCAATGAAGGAAGCATCAGCAACAATGAAAGCTACAATGCATTTCTGAGACAAAAAAGACAGTGGATTCGCTTGACACACACTATCAGCTGATGGCTAAGGCCGGTAGGTTGACAGTGGATTCGCTTGACATGCACTACCAGCTGCTGGCTAAGGCCGGTAGCAAAAAGGTCACACAACAGGTCTTCTGGGATTATTGCTTGCAGTGAGGGACAGCACAATGCTTCTTACTTTTACTCTGTAATTGGAATGGGAATTACTTTTAATAATGATCAATCAAAAAGATGAACAGAAAATACCAAAATTCTATATCTGTTGTTCTTCTCGGAAAAGTCATCAAGTGTTACCACTGTCAAGACTACGCAGTCATTTAGCCATTTATCAATGTAGCGAGACCTACAAAACTAGATGGATAGAAACCTTATAAACCTAAGCGCTGCTCTTGCAATCTTGCTCAGAAGTGCCCAGGTTTCTTTTATCTCACCTTCAGAATTAAGATGCAAGTGCAACTAATTCTTTCACCTTGAATTTTATTGTACGCTCGATCATTACCAACACCAACACAGGCTCCAGTTGCAATGTCTATTCAATGTGTTGTACCACTACCAGGCCAGGTCGTCCAAAAAGCAAAAGCCTCTCCAAAATGCACCAATTTACTGCTAATTGCAATCTATTTCAGACAAAATAAGTTATAATTGATTGATATTCATGGTCACTCTATCCACACAAAAAGGTAGTACATGCCATATTTATACCTGTCACATTTATAGTTGTTTCAATGTCTTTTCTGCATCCCCATTCACAGGTTACGGGCATAGGCTTGTACAGGACTTCCGTGTGAATGTGAAGGCACTGCCCCCATTCATTTAGTACGATAGTGTGACCGACAGGTGGAGCTATGTTTCAAAAGTTGTATATAACACATAACAGTAATTCAGAACCAAGGCCAAAACTTTTGTATATCGCAGCATAAACATTCACATTCAGAACCAACGCGAGGGAAAAGCTGGCATTTCTGTTTATGCATTCAGCAGATGGCACAAAGGGTTGGATCTACCTGGCTACAGACAGTATCCACCTACAACTGGGCAGTTTTCTAGGGCAGAGACAATGTCAGTAAAAGATCAACCTATTGGTAATGTACGGTGACATGGCTATTGGTTTCAAACTAACTTTATCTGACAACCATTTTAACCCTCTCGTACATGTAGATTGTCAAAGCAAAAGGTTTTTGATATACATGTATAGTAAATCTTTCACAATCTGTTCACAGAATGTGGTGACCATCTCCTGAAGCAGGGTAACCCTGAGTTCACATAAGTTATTGATATACTTGTATCATAGAGTAAAACCTATTTTGGTGGGCACCTCAGCACAGTGGCCACCTTCACATACTTGTGAGCCCTGTCTAGGGTACACAAATTTGATGGTGAATGTAAAGTCTGCAACCCTGGAAATACAGAACTCTCTCTCTCCCATGTAACACATTTAATTACACAAGACTTTTGATAAAATACTTCTGTACAAAAGAATTACATCATTACTTCCGTGTTAATGTTCAAGGTTAAGTTCTATTGGTGATTTTGCAAAACGAGTGTTTTATTATGTGTTCCTTGCGATCAATTCTATATTAGGATCACTGTACTTAAGCAGGGGTAGTGGAGGTAAGCATTAGAAAGCTCAATGCGGAACACGCATGCATGCACGCACACACACACACAGTGTCAAGCAGCACAGAACAATGTGTCTTCATTACCCATCACTGCCACAAAACCAACATAAAGCTAGAACAGGCTGATTTTCCTGCAGAAAATCAAATGTCTTGCCGTGCACCCTTACCAGTTGTCACCCTTATAGATCTTGCAAGTTTTTCGTAGTAATAATGGCAGTGACCCACACATAAGGATGTGACTCCTGCTCTGGGACCTTGGGTATAGGGTCAAGATTGCCCATCTTCGAATTTGACCACACTCTTATAGAGATAGCGAACTATCATCTTGTGCAATATATGCCAGCCCTGGCTCAAAAACTTGGGAGTTATTCACTATGTTCACATTGATGTACTGGAAAAACAAGAAGAAGAGGCGGAAGAAGTGGAAGAAATGGAGGTAAAAACAATATGTCCCCCCATGGGTACATGGAGAGACATAAATAGCTTGAATTTATATCCTCTCATTAACAGCAATACCCACCATTTAACACCCCCCCCCTAGCAATATTTGGTCTTATACTGCAGGTGGTCTCACACAGAGGGTAATCTGAACAAAAAAAACCCCATAAAGATCTTCATAGAGTGGTCTTAAAAGAGGTGGTCTCCCAGGGCAGGCGGTTTTTACAGGAGGTATCACTGTGTCAGCCCTGTATTTATATCACATGTTAAAAGAAAGTACATATTTCTGTTTGCGGTGTGAAAGGTAACTTATTCTTTGCTTATCAGTTTTCCTGATATTTACGAGTCCTTACCTGTAAGAGATAATCTGCTAAAAGAGATCATAAATTTGGGTCATCTCAAGGGGTGGTCTTTCAAGATATATTTCACAGGATATCTCCACCTGACACCCCCCCCCCCCCCCGAACTCTTCAAATACCAACTGCAACTAAAGTCGAACTACCTAACAAGAACTACTCTGAATTATAATAAGAGTGTTAGATTCACATTCCTTGTAAAATGACCTTTCATTCAAGTAACAGCATGCCCTAAGTTACATAGAATATAACAGTCCAGGTCTACAGCTTTCCTCAGTGCACTCTGGGTACATTCCATCCAAAGCAAGACGAAAGAAAGCTGTTGACTCAGTCAAAAAGTGCCACTGAAAGAATTAGAAAAAAAAAATCAGTAGTTATCAAAATATCTTGTGTGATTAGTTTCAAAACTGACCAGCTCTGACAGAGGTTGAAATAAACTCTGAGGACGTACCAGTCCACAGGACGGACACTTTCTGATGCTTGTCAGACTCTGGTCAATCCTGTCTGGTCAATTAGTTCATGACTTGAGTTGTTTAAAAAGCCCCAATGAAATGCAGTTTCCATGCCAATGTGCCAATGTTAGCTGTACATTTCTGGACAAAACTGAAAACACTGAACCCATTAAACCCTGATGACATCTTTAACAATTCAGATTGTTATCTTATCAAATCTCTTGTCAAAATGTTTCCCGTTAAGTCCTGTCAGTCTACAGGACTCGCAGATCACACAAATTGTCAGTCCTGCCAGAAAACTGTCAGTTCTGTGTTTATGGATTGGCATTATTTCGACCCCTGTCTGACAATACCAGCATACGCTGGCACTGCCAGGTAATTTTTTTCCATCGCTACTACAAGCTGAAAATCTTACCAAAAAAAAAAAAAAAACAGGAAAAAAGGTCAGCTGGTTCGCAAGCTCTACCACTACACTTTTGATGAGACCAGAAATGTTGTGTTTGTTAGTTAGCCCTTACTGCATTGCATGGTCTGCCTGACTTAAGCTTTGATCCTTTGATAGGAAAGCAAAGTTTACGCGAGTTGCCGTACCATTGCTGCAGTTAGAGCTGCGACCTCTCTTGTCAAGCATATAGCTGCCACCCCCACCCGCTACCCACCCCCTGCCACAGGCGCCTCATGTCCACAGTCCCAAACCAAGTGTCTGTAGCAGAGGTCTCCAGTCTATTACGATATTGATTATCAAGTGCGCACACATCACACATTACAATATGTGAACTGGCGTATCTAACTGTGATTGAGACCCTCTAATATATTGACAGCTGTCCACACTTCATCCTGTTGTTTTATTGACTTTGGCACACACACACTTTATTTGAGGTATTAAGACATCATTGACTAGTCAAAATACTTAAACTTTTATACAATCAAGTTTTAGCCCTGTCCTACTCAAATCGCCCAAAAGCGCACCGGGATAAAAAGGATTGTTGTTTCAATCTTTGATTTAAATTTAAATTTCTCCGCAACAGAAAACATGTTTGGTGAGAACTGTGGACGAGACCTGGTATAACAGTATGTCCTGGGGCAACAGCCTGTCTGGGGGCAGGTTGGGTGCAATGTGGCCAACCTGCCCCAAAGATAAGCTGTTAGCTTCAGTTTTATTCTAACCAGGAAAAGGTTAAACATAATAAAAATGGCCCACATAATTTTCCACACTGTGACATGTTCCAAAACGGCAGACAAAAGAAACAAAGACTATACAAGGCATGGTCACCATGATTTCCAACATATTTTTGCCATCTACACTGGTGTGGTTGTCTCAGAATAGACATTACTGCATGGTTTCCCATCCCTGAAAAATACGCTACCAGCACCCATGGGCAGGACAGAGAAGCCAGCTACAACTCATGCAGATAGACAGGTAGAGATACGGTCACACGTTTGTCTTACATTTGCAGGATGAGGCGGTTTATGACATGGTCCGAGTGTATATGTCCAAACAGCAGCACTGTATTGCTATATATATTGCACTCTACTCTGTAACGGGAACAAATAAAACACATGCCATTGTAGAGCGCACCACATGCTTTCCCAATACATGGTACCAATTAACCCTTAAAATGCCAAACATGGCTACAGTTGTTTCCTCTTTAAGATTAAGCCTAAACTGATTTCAGATTAAAATTCTTCATGAAGAAAACTTTCACTCAAATACCAGCAACCCTAGTCTTAATCCATGAATAAAGTCTTGGTCAACAGCTTTCCTCGGGGCACTTTGGAGCGCATTGCACGGAAAGTGCCCCGAGGAAAGCTGTCAACTCAGTCTCAAATCAGCACTTTAAGGGTTAATTCACTGACACATTCCACATGTACACAATGCTCCTGCATTTGACATGCTTGAGACACCATCCTACTGTCGGGTCTGAAGAGCTTCTCTCCAACCAGGGGGGTGTTTCAATAGTACCTGATTTAAGCAATGAGGGGACATACACAGTGTGCTGCTTTCTAAGCATAGACAAGGTCAAAGAATGACCTCATCAATGTTGCCTCTCCAGTCATTTGGTCCCTGAAAATGGTGAACTATTTGCCTCGCAAAAAAAACAACCTAGCTTTTGTGACTGCAAATTTCAAGACGCATCACCCCATTTCTTCGTTCTTTTGTTTGCCACAAGTAACCACTTTCATGTGCTGGAAGGGAGGGCCTTAAAAAGCAAGCACATCTGCATACATTATTTTCATTATAGTTTTCATTAACCCTTAAACCAGCCCAAAGTGGCCGATGGTTAAATGTCCGCCTCATTGCTTTGGACTAATTTCAACAATAATGAAAAGCAATCTGAAAGAGAGTTGTGGATCAAGGTAACAAACACCATGTAAACTGCCTCCTTTGGCATGGGTTGGGCACCCAACCCACTCCAAAGAAAGCAGTTCAGTCTTTAACCCTTTCCCCCTTGAATTAAGACTGAGTCAACAGCTTTCCTGGGCATGAGTTGGGCACTAAGTGCCCAACCCATGCCGAGAAAAGATGTTGACCTGGGTCATGTTGTCTTGACAGGTCTCAGCTTCAATTCTCAGTCAAATTGTTTTTCATTGCTGTTGAAATCAGCTGAAAACGCTGAAGCAGACAACATGTCACTTATCATTTTGATAATGTCTTCAACACAAATTTCTGGGAAGTCATATATGTCTCACAATTCTAAGTGCATATGCTATCTGAGCGCTTTCGTTAAGGTATATAATAATCTTACAATCTATTGATGCAAGAGACAACATGAAATTGGCTCTTCATATTACAACAAATAAAAGCAAACACTGTCCATGGTGTCCTAAAACCCCATTCGCCTGCAACTCTTTCTGTTGTTAGGTTATCGGAACGACGCTGAACATGGCATGAAACAGACAAAGTGGACTCCAGCGACCTCGATACAGATGATGGTCGCACTTATGTAATCCAGTCTGAACATTCTATAAGAAGAAAACCGCAGCAAATTTGGTTCGGGCAGCACCTTCTACTCTCAAGTCACCATCATGGCACTCAACACTGCAACAAAGTTGACTTATTTGATGCACATGACCTTAAAGCAAGGTCATTGTCCTGGTGACAGTCACTCGTACGCAATCATTTCTGTGTAGGTACCTGCTGCCTGCAACCACCAACGAAGTGACAAGTCACCTCTTCTTTGTGGCCACTTTTTTGTGACTGAAAGAGTGGCCACATACCGTAGATATAGAGAATTCAGTATGGGTAGCTCATTGAGGATAACGTTGGGATCACGAGTTGTTGGAATATTTTAATGTTTTCGTGAGACTGTGCTGAGCGAAAACATGAAAATCCAACAACAAGTGATCCCGAAGTTATCCCCAATGGGCCACCTTTCTCCTATGTCTAACAAGGGCAAATACGCATTAAATCAAAGTTCTATCGGAGAAATAAGTTTGACAACGATGCCATTCTGAAAGTGGGAGGAATCTGTATTTTATTAAATGCTCCATGGCCTCTCACTGGTTTGTCTGCTATTTGAAACCAATGAGTGACAAATCAAATGAAAGATTATAATTAAAACTTTATCCTTCATATCCATGTAGGATAATCCATTCAGGATAAGCTTCAGACACAGGAGAAACAACAGTACTCCATACGAGGCACCCATGTGCCAAATTTGGTTTGGGGAAGGTCTTTCCACTATATTCTTAAGGTATTGTGTTTACACCAACTGTACATGCACCAACAATGATACCCTCCAACCAAGTATGGCCATGGGGTAAAGATACACAAATCAAGGCTGCTGTGAGATCTACTCTGGTGGTAATGCTACCAGCAGCCTAGATGCCCACTTGCCCTCATTCTCAATTCATGTACTCAGTTATTTTACTTATACGATGGATATTCCATGCATCATATGGTGGCAAATGCCTCGGTTGGTGGGTGAGTATTGCATTGCATGGTAAGTCATGCACAACTAACCCAGAAATGTCACAAGAGGATCACGATTATCTTGTGCTCTGCTGACTGGAATCTACTGCTTCTGTAAGCACAGACTCTGCTACTCGATACATGTATGGGTGCTTGGTAATGGTTGACCAAAAGTTTGATATTACTAAGACATAAGGGAATATGTTAGTTTGACCTTTCAAGATTAGTCATGGTCAAAATTAACTCCAAAAAGAAATTAAACGTATTTTCCCATCAGTCTTTGATCATAACCATAGGTCAAGCATCCACCATTATATTAAGATAGAAGCCAACGTGTCACACTTCCTTCTATCTGTATAGTAACAATGCTAACATGCACATACACCTGACCTAGTATAATTCCTACTTTCAATTTTTTTTCAAAAATCAGGAGATGCCAGTAGCACCATGCTGTGAACACATTTTGTGCAGAAATTGACAAAACACAAGGACTGTGACAGTCCTATGCTTAGCTGACCTGGCATGCATAGACTGAAGAGGTCCTGTGAACTTCAGAATATCAAGGTCACCTTTGTTTAAGATCATCATAACTGTTTCTAATAACAGTGTTTTTTAGCTCAGCTGACTTGTCTGTCAGCTAAACTTGTAAGACGGGGGTGATCCATCATCCGTTCCCAATTACATTTTCGACTTCTCAAAAACCATTGGTCAGATCCATTTCAAACTTGGTGGGGATGTTCCTTCAGTGGGTTTCTACTAAATTTGTTCAAATATGTTACGCTCCAATAATTTTTTGATTTTTTATGATTTTTTTTGGACCAAATCTTTAAAAATCTTTTTCTGAAACTGCTTGGCCAATTGCTTAGAAATTTCATAGGGACACTTCTGGGGATCCTCAAGGCCAAACCTTAACCCTTCCTCTGCAGATGGGGAGAAAACCCTCCCAAAGATACTTGCTTCTATGCTGCATGCAAGTGTATCCACCCAATGTAACACATGACGAAGATTACCTTTCAGCGCATGTAATTACCGAGATATGGCCACACTGTGCACTCTCCTGCAGATGTAGAACACATTAAATGGTTTCCAGTGTAACTATTGAGTAATAACATGCAAAATTATCTAAATATTACGGTGTTTCTGCGAAAAAAAAACACACACACATGGATTATATTCAGTATGGACAATTGTGGTGATTGATTGATTGACAAGGCAAACCTGTGCATAAGCTGCCTGTTTTAACATCAATTTCATGCAGTTTCCACTCTGTATTTCTTTCAGTGGTTCACCAGGGGCATTCTGAATGTTTCAAAGTATCTTATCGTCAATATGTCACTAAATTTTGATATTCATGTGACATGAAAATATAGAAATACCATTGGCTTGAATAATCAGCTCCACCATGCTCATTTGAAAGTGCACACTGCGCATGCTTGACCACGTGCAAACTTATTTGCATGATCTGTCAACCAATCAGCGTCTGAGCAGGACGAGTCTCGCTGAAGCAGGGCGAGAATGTCGCTGCCTTCTAATCTTAAGATTTTTACCTTGGAGATGGTAAATTTAGGCAAAATGACAATGCTTGGCAGGCAGGAATATAGAATTAAGACAATAGGAAAGCAGCATTATGACATTGATGAGCTTCAGCAATTTAATTGATATCAAACATGCCTAGAACCAGCAAGAGAATCGTACAAAGTTTGAGGCCATAAAATATGCAATTTTACCACTGTTTTGTGGATTTTAATCAACAAAAGTACCAAAAATGATTGATTATATGTTTATTTCGAAGTCTGTATGAATAAAATCATCACACTGACTCAACAAAATTGTTTCTGCAGCAAACACTATGCAGTTTAGTTGACCAGAAATCAGCGATTGATGTCTGAAGATCACGTTTGTGGAGCGATCCCAAGATTAAATTCAGCGGGATAGACAATTAACCCCCAAAAATAAATAGCAGAGGAAGGGTTAATTTGTTCAGCAGGGGGTGCTGTGATTATTTATTTCAAATTTTGGGTGTTTTTGCTATTTTCAACTTCTCTTAAACCATCACTCAGGCAAGCATTCCTATTGACTACCGTATAAGTCAATGGGAACTGCAGTGGATATTTTTTTTAACTTCTTCAAAACCGTCACCCACATTCACTTCAGACATGATGGGGATATTCTTTAGGTGGGTCTCTCATGTTCAAATGGTCACATAAATATAACTCAACTTAAATTTTTATACCTTTTATAATTCCTGAAGGTTATATGGACTTAATCTGAAAATTCTAAACTGTATAAGGTTCACAAAAAAAAAAAAAAGGTTATGAACAGAAGGATAGACATGATCAGTCAATATTTGCAGATGTGGCCTTTCCCAGGGGTAAAAGGCTGAGTGCGTTAGTAGTCAGAGGGCCAAGAGACTATTGGCCCCATTCCAAGGGGGCTAAGAGTCTCTTTGCCTCTTCCAACCCCTTGTGCATTCAACCTTTTGCCCCCCCGAATGGCCACATGTCTGCCACTAGATGAATCCTATAAACTGTGCAACCCTCAGTCGGCAAAACTAATCAGAGACCTTGACACACAGCAGGGCATGATATTTCCACCGGCCCAGTGGCCCCCAGTCCTTTTTAGGTATGAGGAAGGGGGCCAGTTGGGGCCAGTATTATTGGCTTATTCGGCCGACGGAATTTAAAACAGGCTCACATGGTGTATGATGCTTTCTACCTTGAACAAACAGATCAATCATTACACTCATAAGTAATGCGTCAGCAAGGAGACATTTATGTTAAAACTCTATGGTGGTAACTTTGGGGCCAGTGCATGTCACCTTGTGGGCCAGTAGATCTAAAATATTACCCGCCCTCTTGGGTCTGTAAGTTTAGAGGCTAAAAGTCAACCCCTGTCCAGCTACACAAAATAAAGACATTATTATAATAGGAAGATTTGAAACTGGTCTGGCAGCCTTTGCTACACTTATCCGCCACTGGTCTTCCTTGGTCTTTTTCTTTTCCATTATTAAAAAATACTGTGTTGTGCCCATAAAAGCTGCTTTTTTTACAGTTTACTTTGTCTTGGAATTTAAATTTTAAAGCAAATGGCCAAGAGTCCAATCGAAAATGTCACCTGTAATTTTCACACGGCCCCTGATAAAAAGCAACCAATATACTCCCATTACCTGCCCTGGATGAGACAATAGCATCTGTTATGGATGTATTGCAGTTCCCAAAAGTCAAATTTTACCCCCTTTTCTGGTAAACAACGGAAATTTGGTTAAAAATAATGTTAGTAAAAGGGTTAAGAGACCACTCAGTGGGTCTGTCAAATGAAAGAAATTGTCCCAACACACAGGTCAAAATAAACTCAAATTTGTTGATGGAAATCGAGAAATGAGAAGGGAGCATTATGATATGGTTATTTAGCAGGGGTGGGCATATGAGCAGGTTTAACTCTAGATGGGCATGTTACAGTTCACAAAGCAAAGGAGAAACCTTTGGATACAGTAGAAAGAAAATGAGATAGCTGACTCATGGTTATTTCATAAGACATAGAAAATATCACGGTGGGCTTCCTGTTTTTTAAATCTATACATCTCCACACCAAATGATGACTTGCTCTAAAGATGAGAAAATAGCGTTCAGAGAACGGATTACCCTCGGTGCCCACAATCATTTTTTCCTCAATTCTGCATTTTCTCTCTCTTTTTCTTTTTTTTTTTTTGAGACTTCGCAGTAGAACATCTTACATACAATTTCCATATTGTTGTCTATGAAATGAAAGAGCACTTTTGGATGTGTTCTTGGGGTAAGTTCTGGTGACAGAGACCACAGTACTGTGTGCCACTCAGTCAGCCTTCAAACAAATAATTTAAAAGTTTCATAACAATTTTACAAATAGTAAGAGGACGCTGGTTTTTAATAAGAATGTGGTCCACTATAATGTGCATCTCTGACTCAAATTTGGTGAAGCTGCAATGGATCCTGGCTGAGATATTATGGTAACGTCATTCCCTTATGCACCACTCAGATGGCCTTCAAATAAATACTTTAAAGTTTCATAAAAAGTGTATAAATAATAAGAGGAAGCTGGTTTTATGTAGGAGCCTGATCCATCATAAGATGCATCTCTGACAAAAATTTGGCAAACTTGTGGTCAATATTTTTGGAGATATTACAGTAACGCCGTCAGGGTTGATGCCACTCAGACGGCCTTCAAATAAATACATTGAAAGTTTCATAAAAACTTTAAAAATAATCAGAAGGAGCTGGTTTTAGTAGAAGCCTGGTCCATCATAAGATGCATCTCTGTGAAAAATTTCTTAAAGTTGCGGTAAATATTTTTTGAGATATCGCGGTAACATTGTCAGGACTGATGCCATACATTAAAAGTTTCATAATAAGTTTTAAACACAATCAGAGGAAGCTGGTTTTCAATAGGAACCTGATCCATCATAAGGTCCTTCTGTGACAAAAATTGCAGGTGGTCTTTAAACAGTAAATTTATATGAAAAATAAAAAAGTGAGTGTCACCAATGGGCAGTCTCCAAAATGTGGTCGAATGAGAGAATATATTTAGAACAGGCACCACTACACATGTGAAACATCACTGACATATGGACTGCAGTTCATTGGTGACATACTACATAAATAACCCAATGAGTCCCTTATTCAATTGAAGTGCACCTACCCCCCCCCCCCATGAAATCTTGCTACATTCCTCATCCCTGTGCACACATCTGGTTTTTTCATTCCAAGTTACTCTTCAAGAGAGGCCACATTTCTTTACAAACTACCACTCTTTTTTTCTTTTAAAAAAAAAGATTATGAGAAACCCTGCACACAGGTTTAACTATGGCAGTCTTAGGCAGAAGGTACATTGCTATAATTATGTGTGAAAGGTACATGGGGTTACCCAAGATATGTAGTCAAAGATGAGTTCAATGGACCGGGCTCTCTTACAAGACCAACCCACACCCCACATACTCCCCAATCTCACCCCCAATCCCCACCCTGCTTGTCACTATTACAAGTCGCCATTCTTACAATCACTGCCATAACATACTGTAAACTGCTTTATTTTCACAATGTTTTCATTGGTGCAAAAATTCTGAGAACATTTATTTTTTTGTTCTGCAACAAAATAATAATTGCACAAAAGTGTACATGCTTCAATACACAGGATTCTGCTTAATAAAACATACATGTATTCCAGAACTCCACATCTTCCTTTTTGTTGAAAAATTGCAATTTAAGACCCACAAATTTATTTGCTTTCGAAAAACTGCAAAAAATCATACAGATGAAAATAAGCCAATTGCAGTAGTATGACTTAGTTAGTATGGTACTCGATCTTCACGAAATAGTAACTCGGTCAGACGTGAAATGTGACTCAACTTGAGAAAAAAGAGCAACGCCAGTAAGTACAGTCACAAAAAAGCCACAGCTTGTAAGTTTTTTCTCATGCTGAAATTTGAAGCATTTTTATTACACATGCAGAAGAAAAGGAATAAAGCACATTGTAACTTAAGATGGAAAAAAGAATGCCATGCAGGTGACTGAAAGCAGCAGCCGTGCTGAGGGGTCGGGCGGGTGTGTGTGTGTGTGTGTGTGTGTGTGTGTGTGTACAATTTTAGTGCTAAAAAACATAGAGAACAGTATATGAGCCATGTCATAATACCATTCCTTGTGTCAGAATATTCCCTATGGGTGGGGTTAATACTAGCACCAATAAACACAGTGATCCTCATCCTGTTCTCAATATGGGTCACTCCTATTAACTGCGGAGCTGCTTTGGCCCGTATTACTCAACACACAAGTGCCCACATGTACAGGCATATATCCCTTCATCAAACAGTACAAAATGGGTTGCTCTTGCACCAATTTGTGACTTGCATATCATTACCTATTTTTAAAAAGTCATAATCATATTCTCTAAACACACATTGAACTTGACAGAAGAAAGAATCATCACCATCTGCTTGGAAGTATTCCTTACTGCTACAACTGCACTGGGACAAAAAGTCTGTTAGTCAACAGCTTTTTGAATGTACCTGGGATACAATGCAATGCACCCACAGCACCAACAATGTGCTGAAGACAGTGGCTGAACCTGTTGACCCGTCACTCATACTAGTCTTCATGAAAAAGAAACATTGCATCAATTGTGGCAGTTTTTAATGGGAGAAAGTTCCTTGCAAATACATATGCACTGGGTGCCTCAGGGTTGAAGTGCACAGATACATACCTCAAGGACTTCCTGAGGTTTTCTATCTCCATCTTATGAAGAGCTAGTTCTTCTTCCATGAGCGCCATCTTTGCATCTCTTTCCTGTAGTTCTCTTGTCAGATTGTACACCTGGTCCTCCAGAGCCTCACATTTAGCCTGTAAAACACACATGCCTCATCAGCAATGTATATTTTTTTACTTGAGAGAGAGAGAGAGAGAGAGAGAGAGAGAGAGAGAGAGAGAGAGAGAGAGAGAGAGAGAGAGAGAGAGAGAGAGAGAGGAGAGAGAGAGGGAGAGAGAGAGAGAGAGAGAGGGAGAGAGAGAGAGAGAGAGAGAGAGAGAGAGAGAGAGAGAGAGAGAGAGAGAGAGAGAGAGAGAGAGAGAGGATACCACTAATTTAGCAAACACTTTTTTCGGTCCCATTTGCCCATTATATTTAATAGGCATGCAGCATTCAAGTCTCCTGCTGATTTCACTCACAGCCCACTTTTATGAACAGCGAACACTTTCTAGGGTCCCGAACAGCAAATTCAACCTGAGATTAACGGTCACCCCACCAAGGAAAAAAGAGGAAGTTATTATTTGCGTTTATTGTCGTTGTTCAGATAGCTAGCTCCACTTACATGCGTGGGCATGACTCGTGTGTTCTGTGAGGTCTCCTGGGGAGATAATGAGGGTAAACTGGATAAGTTTTTTTCCCTCAAAATTCTATGAACGTTAATCTCAAGTTACACAAGTGATATATGAGTGTGTAGTGCATAATTATATGGGACTGTAATTTTGTAAATGTGCGCCTGTAGGCTGCACTTTTTAGTTGGTAAATGTATATTGTACACATATGTACATGAATGTCCATGCAATAGTATAATACAATACAGTACACAATACATGCGTCATCCTACATATGTACACTGTGCCTGTCTTTATAGTTAACACTTTCATCTTTTCTGATTTTTTTTGTTTCATGTATGGGGCTGATAATAAGTCTTCTAAACAGATAATATCTTCACATTTATAAGTAAGGTTATGGCTATACCAGGGATAGTGGCAACTGTGGCTAACGAATATAAGGTCTGACTAGTTTCGTTGCAACCTGCAACTCATCAGGAACTGTTGGGAACACTGTGAGTCGCCTAAATACATGTATACCATGGGGTAACAGATCTGTTGCTGCATGTGCACATGTATTGTGATAGCGTAAGTGCATACTCTTAGTGGCTGAGAGGGTTGGTTTACATTGTGGGATTACATTCAAAAGATTTTTTGAATCTGCTGGGTACAAGTATAAACTAGAACAGACTGATTTTCCAACAGAAAATCAAATGTCTCCCGGTGGAACACTTACGTCTCTGAATAAGCTACAGGTGATAACAAATTACAAATGACCAAGTTTGCTTGAAAATTACAATCCTATTTTAGCTCTCACCCAGATACATTACTCTAGCAATTTTCATCAAGTTCTTCAAGACTTATTGCAGAGAAACCAATTTCACATAAATGACCCTGTGACCTTGAAAATTAGGTCAAGGTCATCCAAATACAATCCCAACCTAGGTCTTGCCAAGATACATAATCCTACCAAGTTTCATCAAATTCCATCAAGTTTTTCAAGACTTATCGCACGGAAACCAATTTCACATAAGTGACCCTGTGACCTTGAAAATTCACTCAAGGTCATTCAAATACAATCCCAACCTAGGTCTTGCCAAGATACATAATCCTACCAAGTTTCATCAAATTCCATCGAGTTCTTCATGACTTATCGAACAGAAACCAATTTCACATAAGTGACCCTGTGACCTTGAAAATAAGGTCAAGCTCATCCAAATACAGTCCAAACCTAGGTCTTGCCTAGATACATAATCCTACCAAGTTTCATCAAATTCCATCATGTTCTTCAAGACTTATCGAACAGAAACCAATTTCACATAAGTGACCCTGTGACCTTGAAAATTCGCTCAAGGTCATCCAAATACAATCCCTACCTAGGTCTTCCCTAGATACATAATCCTACCAAGTTTCATCAAATTCCATCATGTTCTTCAAGACTTATCGAACGGAAACCAATTTCACATAAATGACCCTGTGACCTTGAAAATTTGGTCAAGGTCACCCAAATACAATTCCAACCTAGGTCTTGCCTAGATACATAATCCTACCAAGTTTCATCAAATTCCATCAAGTTCTTCAAGACTTACCACACGGAAACCAATTTCACATAAATGACCCTGTGACCTTGAAAATTTGGTCAAGGTCACCCAAATACAATTCCAACCTAGGTCTTGCCTAGATACATAATCCTACCAAGTTTCATCAAATTCCATCAAGTTCTTCAAGACTTACCACACGGAAACCAATTTCACATATGTGACCCTGTGACCTTGAAAATTAGGTCAAGGTCACCCAAATACAATCCCAACCTAGGTCTTGCCTAGATACATAATCCTACCAAGTTTCATCAAATTCTGTCAAGTCCTTCAAGACTTATCGCACGGAAACCAAGTGTTGAAGAACATGAACAACAACAACAACAAGCGGAAGAAACGGGCACTAAAACAATATGTCCCCCGGCTTCCACCGGGAGACATAAATAAGGATATTACATCATTAAAGATTTAATGTCTGTGTACCGTATGTCTCATTCATAAATGCATGCAAGTCAACCCTAACATCAGTGGATTTTGCCTGGTCCCCAGAACGTTCACGTACCTCAGGTTTTACTGTACATATAATTATATGGTGAACCGTGTGTATAACCATATCAGAAATGAACTTTCCTGAATTGAACATACAAAGATCCACAACTGGTTGAATGTCATGGCTGATTTCATAACTAATTTGACAACTTTACAGGAAACATTAGGGCATAAAATAATGAAACAAATACCAACAAAACCCTATTCAATGGTGGAACTTTGTACAAAAGAGACAGCCAAGGGACAGTTAAACACCTTCCAATACAAGCCCATGTACCCCCTGTTTATTTGCGAAGATTTCTCTCAATCCTCACCTGTTAGTTGGTGCCAATTAAGCATAACTGCTCCTTTTAAAATGCACTGTATCAATACTGAAGGCTGGGGTCTAAATAAGTACATGCATAACCGTAAAACACTAGTGCCAGCTCCTGTATGTACCAAACCAAAACTTTATTTACCATTGCTTGGCAACAGGACAATACGGTGGATTTGAGGTAGTATAAAAACTAAGCCAGAGCTGTTTTTCCACAACAATAACAAGCGTATCTTTCTCTTAAACAGGCCTAATCTGCACGTTTGCCGGAGTGTGTAGGTCAACAACTGGCATGAGTGTAGGTCAACAACTGGCATGTGTGTAGGTCAACAACTGGCATGTGTGTAGGTCAACAGCTAGCATGTGTGTAGGTCAACAACTGGCATGTTTGTAGGTCAAAAACTGGAATGTGTGCAGGTCAACAACTGGCATGTGTGTAGCCCACTGCAATCAGGGGTTTAACTCATTCCATTCTATGGTCACAGGTCTTGGTCAGTGGTTCTGGCACTGCCTGGCAAGTCATGCTGCAGCTGCCCTTTCGGCAGCTGCAGCATGACTTGCCAAGCAGTGCCAGAACCACTGACTTCTGACTATAGGCATGTTGGTACTTGAAGGAAAGCTCTTTTCATGAAGAATTTAAATGTGAGATTGTCGTATTAAATCTAGGTTAATATACCTAAATATCAGGGACTTGTATGGAATGAGTTAAACAGTCGGCAAATCATTCATGAATTTACTTTTGATCCACCTGAGGATCATTTATGCTTCAATTTTGTGTGGGGATGGGGTCTTAAGTAATTATGCAGTGTAGCTGATCTGCTAGCCATTTTGGGGCATTGATCCTAAATGTTCTCAGAAATGGCTGCCAATTCAAGCACTGAGAATCTGCAGGAGAACTAGTCTTGGCTTTAATCTAAGTTTTTGTGCAGTGTCGGAGAAATAAAATTCCACATTGTTGTGGCATTGATGATAAGATTCAGCCAGCATTTGGAAACAGTTCCTTGCTCAGTAGAGCCTTGCAATTACAACAGTCTGCCCCACATGACTACAGAATTAGATACTACTATCACTGAAAAATCAAGGTGTCATATTCAACTAGAAGCAAGTTTTTTTTTTGCGAAAAACATTATGCATCCCCTGATCACGACATCAGTGATCAGTGTAACTTTTGCCAATGCATGTCAATATACACCATGAATAATGTAAATACATGCAGCATTTCTATAAGACCTGTCCATTAGGATTACATGACAAGCACCAATGCATGATTACCTGACTTATACTTATGAATTTATATAGTTACAGTTAACCAATCAACTTTTTTTAGGACCATGTGACCTTCATTTACAGCCTGAAGATCCTCCACATTCATGTGAAGAAAAATTCTCCAAATCCATGGATTATCTGCACTTAAACAGAAGATAAGGAGTCAACAGGGGGCAGAGGTATAATATAATTAAGGAATACCGTCAATAGGGGGCAGAGGTATAAGATAATTAAGAAATACCCTATAAAAGGAAGAATCACCTTAAGACCTCGACCTTTGGCCTCAAGGTCATCCATTAACATATGGTTAAAAACTCTGCAGACCCATAGATCATCTGTACCAAATTAGGAGGGAATGGGTCAATAGTGACCAGAGATGCAATAAAAATAAGAATTACCCTATAAAATTAAGAATTGCCCTCTGACCTTGACCACTGGACCATGACCATTTAAACAAACTTGGCAGAGACTGACCCAAGGTACATCCCCACCAAGTTTGAAGTGAATCTGGATGACGTTTTTTAAGATGAAGTCGAAAACGTGATCCACAGCAATCCCTATGCACTTACATAGTAATCAACAGGAATGTATGCAGTTTGACCTTTCAAGATCACTCAGCTTTAAGATAAACTATACACACTGAAAGCCCAAGTACTTTCCCATTAACAATTAACAGTAACCTTGGGCCTACGATGCACCATTAAGAAGGTATAGATTCAAATTCAGACTCAGATTCTTTAATTCGTCAATAAATCCAATGTATTTCAATTGTTAGGTAATAATGACAGAAATATATATAACAAATGCAAAACAATAAATAACACACTCTTACAATGGTTCTTAATATGTAAAAAGATTCTACATACACCAATACTCCGAAACCTGTATTATTCATAATTGCTTTGTTTGTAATAATATTTACAAGCGGCCCATGGGCCTAATGCTTTGCTGGCATTGTGGCTATATTGCACTCGCTGATTTCAAAGCTCGGAGTCCTCAAGTGGCTTCTGAACATATAAAGCTTAATGTAAAAATTGTCCACCAGATGTCACTTCACTCCACATGTAACCATAGCTTATTTGTGAAACTCCTGTGATGAATATTTATGCATGTGCCAAGACAACTATCAGTGAGTCCCTAACTTTCTGTCCTCCGTGACCTTGGGACAGAAGATCAAGGATACCCAGATTATGTAATACAAGAGGCCCATAGGCCAGCCTGGTGCTGTGCTGACATTGCCACTGAAGTCCAAGCCCCTGCCATTACAAAATCACCTCTTTCAACTTTACAGGCATGGTGACCTCACAAAAATATGTCACGGTAACTGAAACTTTATTTGATTTGAACTTTGGACATTGTCTATATATCCTATAAATTTGGCATGTCTAATCTACTTACTTTTCGTGATAAGGAATTTTATATCTTAAAACACATTTTGGCTCATAATTTCCATCAAATTATAGGTGGTGCCACTAGTATCAATACAAACTTAAGATTTTGACCCATCCACCCACCCCATCCCAACAAATTTGGTGCAGATCTGCCACAAATTAAAGATGCTAGAGTGTTCACAAGATTTTCATATTCACCCCTATATTATATCTAATGTAAGTGGTGCCACCAATATCGAACTCGGCCTACATTTCCATACACCCTATAAGTACTGACGGTATCGTGCTAACGACCAAAAGTTTATGGACGGACGGACAGATGGAGGGACAGACATGAGCGGTCGCATAAGCTCTGCAACCTTTGGTCAGAAGAGCTAAAAAGTATAATATTATTTGTATGCATTTGTATAAGCCAATGCGTGAAAATTGCTGAGTCAACAGAAAATGCAACAAGGATTTGACCTTGACCTTTGACCTCAAGGTTATATGTTATTATATGAACAAATTTCCCAGACCCATAGATTATCTGTACCCAATAAAGAGGCAATAGGTCAAGAGGGGACAGAAATATAAAGAAAATAAGATACACGGCGGAAGAGGACGTATACGCATCCCTCCCTACAGGGCCTGCATAATAATGGAACACAGTTCCTAGTGCCGAGTGCCTGTGTAGATGTGATCAGTGACCACCCTGACTTTGGCCCAAAATACAAGTACATGTTATTGTTTACTTGAACAGATCTATTGAGTGAATGTTATTATAAACACAACCACAGAAGAAGCGTTTCCTCCATGCCTGTACACGTACTCCAAAACCAGACGTTTTCTTCTCAAGAACAAGTGTGAAGTTTGAGGCCAGGTGTACCTGTCTTTCTGCATGGGTTAGCATGACTGGAAACTTTTTGACAACCTGTAATTACCCCTGCCATGCATACTGTAATCTAAAACCACAGATTTCTTCTTAAGAGGAAATCTCAAGTTTACATCAAGGTGTAACTGTATTTCTAAGTGGATGGGTTGGCGAAGTGGAGACTCTTTGACAGCCTATCATTATGCTGCAAGAGTTTGTGACACTGAATCATGTCCAAAATATTGAAATTAAGACTACAGTGAAATTTCAACAAGAGGCCTGTGTGAACAGCCCATGCTCAGCTGATCTTGACATTCATCACACTTGCAGATCTATGAACTTGGGAAAGGATCAAGGTCACCCATGTTCTCAGTAAGTCTGACCACTATCAAAGAACACTAACATGTGCAACATCAAGGTTCAAGTAGTTCTCAAGTTATAATGAAGAGTAAAATTCATGTATGTTGCACTGTGACCCCAGAAATGAGGTCAAAGTCATTCATGTACTGTCTGAGCATGACCTTCATACAAAAACATTAACATGTGCAACATCACAGCACTAACTCAAAACAGATCTCAAGTTATCAAGTAAACAGTAAATTTTGTGTCAGTTGTCCTGTGAATTAGCACTAGAATACCCATTGACTTTCATAATAATCAATAGGAAAGCTGCATTGATCGATCAGTACCCGAGTTGAAAATACTTAAAAATCAGGAATCTAAAGCAGTGCCACCTAGTAAACAACTTTGTTTGACCCTTCCACAAGAACATATCCATCACATTTCACTTTAATCTGAGTGACAGTTCTAAGAACAAGTGAAAAATAACAAAACCACATAAAAAATTCATAAAAAAAAAATTAGAAAAAATTGCAGTGCCACCTGGTGAACAAATTGGGAACTATGTGTCCCTGGGAGTGTCTATAAACGATATCAAAACAACTGGGTGAGCAGTTTCACAGGTGAAGAGTTTTTAAGGTTTGCCCCCAAAAAACGAAAAAAAATCAAAAAAATTCCAAAAATCAATAGAGCATGACCATTTGAACAAACTTGGTAGAGATCCACTCAAGGCACATCCCCACCTAGTTTGAAGTAAATCTGGCCAAAATTATTTAAGTTATAACCATTACAAGAAATTCCCATGTTAAAACTTTTGTAAAGATTTTTGAAAAAAAAATCATAAAAAAAACAAAATTCATTGGAACAAACTTGGTAGACACCCACCCAAGGTACATCCCCACCAAGTTTGAAGTTAATCTGGATGACGGTTTTGGAGAAGAAGTCGCAAATGTGAATTACCATTAGAATACTCATTGACTTCCATAGTAATCAATAGGAAAGCTGCATTAACCGATAAGTACCCGATTTGAAAAAATCGTTAAAAATCAGGAATCTGCAGCATTCTCACATAGTGAACAACTTTGTTTGACCTTTCTACGAGGAACATATCCACCACGTTTCAGCTTAATCTGAGTAACGGTTCTGGAGAAGAAGTCGAAAATAACTAGAACACACAGAAATTCATAAAAAATTAGTGAAAAATTGCAGCGCCACCTGGTCAACAAATTAAGAACACAGAGTCCCTAGGTGTCTTCTCGTGTGATATCAGAGTGATTGAGTAAGCGGATTTGGAGAAAAAGATTTTTTAAGATTTGTCCAAAAAAAGAACAAAAAAATTCATTAAAAATCCAAAAATCACTGGAGCATGACCATTTGAACAAACCTGGTAGACACCCACCCAAGGTACATCCCCACCAAGTTTGAAGTTAATCTGGATGACGGTTTTGGAGAAGAAGTTGAAAATGTGAATTAGCATTAGAATACCCATTGACTTCCATAGTAATCAATAGGAAAGCTGCATTGACTGATAAGTACCCGAATGGAAAAAATCGTTAAAAATCAGGACGCCGCAGCATTCTCACATAGTGAACAACTTTGTTTGACCCTTCTACAAGGAACATATCCACCATGTTTCAGCTTAATCTGAGTGACGGTTCTGGAGAAGAAGTCGAAAATAGCTATAACACACAAAAATTCATAAAAAAATTGAAAAAAATTGCAGCACCACCTGGTGAACAAATTAAGAACTAGGTGTCCCAGGGAGTGTTTCTGTGTGATATCAAAGTAATTGGGTGAGCGGTTTCAGAGAAGAAGATTTTTTAAGATTTGCCCAAAAAAGAACAAAAAAATTCATTAAAAATCCAAAAATCAATGGACTGTGGCCACTTGAACAAACTTGGTAGAGACCCACCCAAGGCACATCCCCACCAAGTTTGAAGTGGATCTGGCTGACGGTTTCGGAGAAGAAGTCGAAAATGTAAATTGTTGACGGACGGACGAACGACAGACGGAGGACCATAAGATAAGCTCAGCTGACTGACAAGTCAGCTGAGCTAAAAACACAAAAAACTGTGAAAATTTAAACATGCGAAAATAAAGCACTTTACACTTTTGTCCCTTTTGTCCCTTGGCTCCTCGTGTATATATATATATATATATATATATATATATATATATATATATATATATATATATATTATAGCGACTCCAAAAGTTGTTTTAAACTTAACTGTCACTGATATTTTTTTGAACCTTATCTTTTATATGTAACTGTGAATACCTAGACATCTATGTGTTTTATTTTCTCCAACTATGGAGGTTTCAATAAACTATTATCATAATTCCTTCTATGTTGGAAATCCCTCTGCTATAACATGAGGTGGTTTTGCTTGAACACCATCTACTCTGTGGATCCCACCACCTGTGTTATAATGGGGAAGCAGTGTATATGTATAAATAACATTGGTGATGAGCCGGGCACACAGCAGCCTAGTGCTGTTTTTGCTGTTTCAGAAACTTGTAAATTTACATCCAGTATCCAGAAGCTGTTTTTGTAAGACTGCTATTCCTAGAAGCCACAGGCCGTCTTACACAGTTGATCCTCTTATGTTAGACTTAACACAGAAATAAGTCCAGTGCCTTGGAGGGATGGTCTTTGAAGACATTTGGTGACAAGAGGTCTTAACCATTTTCCCCTTAACACCGGCCAAAACTCACTGGTGGTCAAATGTTGTCTGCTTCAGTGTTTTCTGCTAATTTCAACAGTAACGAAAACCAATTTGACTGAGAATTGTTGAAGGGACCTATCAAGATCACATGCCCCAGGTCAACACCTTTCCTTGGCATGGGTTGGGCACTGAGTACCCAATCCATGCCAAGGACAGCTGCTGACTCAGTCTTAATTCAAGAGGAAATGGGTTAATAGCAGATATTGCGTTTTAGCATGTTTTCTGAAAGTTAGCAAACCAGAGGTACAGTGTCTTAACTTTCAGCAAGTTGTTACACTTCCATGATGTATTCCCCAGCTGCAATACTTAACAGTACAGTGATGCTAATGCTCAATTCGAATTTCAAAACACAGCAATTTGACTGATAAACAGGAAGCACATATCAAAAACCCACACACATGTAGTTGTTGTGCGTACATCTTTGATAGCAGCAGAACGTAAATATTTTTCACATCAAGTTATAAGTTTATAATAAAACTGTTTTCAGGAACCTGGATTTGTAAGTTTTCCCATCATAAGAGGAACATGATGACCTTAGACCCAGCTTCAAAGATTAGACTTTTTGTACTATTAGGAGAAAGACAGACAGGATGATGATGATGATGATGATGATGATGATGATGATGATGATGATGATGATGATGATGATGATGATGATGATGATGATGATGATGATGACCATGCTAAGAACAACTAAAATCAACCCACAGCAATATATATAACATTCTATCATGTCCCTATTTGTTTGCTTTAGTCAAAGGTGGGTTTTCTTTCAAATTAAATGTTTATTCCTGGCTACTGATTTCACTTATTGATAGTATGGAAATGTTACACAACATTTGGTTTTGTGGAATAATACTCCACAAAACCAAATGGTGTGTAACATTTCCATACTATCAATAAGTGAAATAAGTAGCCAAGTTCTAAATTCTGCATGTCCATTCATGTCGCTACCTACTTCTAGCATATAAATATCTTATTCATTCCAATAGTAGCACACTGTACTAATGCAAAGATTTCCTGGAGCACGACATCATTTTTACAGAGTGTTGTGTTAATGATATGCCTTAATTTACAATGCCACTAGCAATTACATTTTATTATAGAATCCATATAGCATAAAACAACAATGAACCCTCTTCTTTCATCAGAAGCATTTAATTTTTAAAAACATTGAGAAATATTGAATTTTTAATTAAAACCCCAAGATAAAAAAGTAGGAGGTGTGCTTCTATCAGGACATGTGCTATGATTGGAATGAATACGATACAGTCATTTTTTTAAGGAATTATATATTTAAAACAGCATCATCTTTCCCATTTTTAACACAGGCAACACAGAACACACAACTAAAGTATCAACTTTTAAGACAAACATGCTTGTGCTTACATATCCTAAAGCAGTACATGTACTGTTGACTGAAGTCTCCACCCTAACATCCAAATAACTACCACAGAAAGCTGTTGATTTAGTCTCGAAATAAGTATGGAAAGGGTTAAGGTACCATGTCATCTATAAAGCCTGAAACGTGTTTGACCGCAATCACTCTGCTGCCTTTAATGTTTTCAAAAATGGAATTTGTTCACCCACAATTTCTTAATGGATTTAGGGTCCCTCTTGAAAATCTTGAGCTGAACCCACTTTTCACGTGCTCTAGTGGCATTCTTGGCATAATCCTACACACAATGGCTGGCAATTTTATTTCAATATTTGTGACCCATGACTGTCAGCACATCACCTCCCTCCCTATAATTATAACAACATACATGTGCTTTGTTCCGAATCTTTTCAACGGAAGTCTGCATCCACTCCTGACCACACTTACCCGACTTTCCTCCAAGCTGTCATGGGGTCCTGGAGGATCATCAAAGCAGAAAAACTGGCGTACTGGCTCACTGGAACAGCACAGACAATGACAACTTTATAATAACACAATAATTACTACGGTGCAATAATGTGACATGTTAAAAAATCTTTTGCTTCGTTTTTTTTTTCTTTTTCAGAGGCACTTTCTTCACTTGACATGTCAATCAAATATTGCTACTATTTTCAAAAACCTGAGTTCCTTTTTACATAATCCCCTCTCACACCTCAAAATGCATGAATGTACTGCATTAAAGGGGCGATGCTGACAAACATACAAACCATCCCATTTTTATTGAGCTCAAAATGATTTGGCCTGGAATCTTTTCCCAAAAGTAAATACTCTCTGAATGTTTGTAATGCCACAGAACAGAGAAACAAAAGGACTGTGACAGTCGTGTGATCAGCTGGGCTGGCATGCACAGACTGACATGGTCCTATGACCTGTGGATTAATATCAAATCCCCTTCGTTTATGACCATCATGATGGTTGGTAATATCAGTCTTCATTCATACAGTTCAGAAGTCATTTGTTCAATGAGAACTGACATGACCAACTATTACTAAGATCTTATCAGTTTAATTTAATGGGGATTGTTCAACACTTTCATCATTTTTTGATTAGTGCTTACAGTGGGCAAGAGGGAGGGGGTTAAATGGGTTTGCACACTTTCACAGAATATCGAAAATGATGGTCAATTTTTGGCCTGTTTTGTGCAATTTTGCTATGACTTTAAGGGGGGGGGGGAGGAATCATCGTTTTTAAAGTATTAATTGGGGGGGGGGGGGGTCATGAAATTTAGTATCCTAGGTACTAATTCAAAAATGACGATAATGTTGAACCCTGTATGTTCATGGGACACAAAAAAATATCTTCAGGAACCACGGTGGATCAAAACGAGGCCGTTGTACGTATAACCATGAGGGTGCTCATTAATATTCATGAGCATAATACAAAACAGGTATATGGCGTAAAATCTACCCGTCCTGTAACTAGGCAGGCTACTACAGTTGCAATACAAAGAACCTCGCTTATATTTAAAGCAATCAGAAAACTGAACATCCATTACAGGATAAAAGCCAGTATGTTGGTTTCACCTTTCAAGGTCATTCAAAGTCAAGATTAAAAACATCAAGAGAAACTCCAGCGGCACCTTCCTATTAATTTTTAATATTTACCATGGCCCTAGGATCCACAACTACTGAGATATTAGGCACTATGTCAGTTGACCTTTCAATGTCACACAAGGTGAAAATTAACAACAAAAGAAACCACATGCACACTTTTGATAATTTGTTAACAATCAGAATATGACAGCACCATGTTGTGAATAAATTTGGTGGAGATGAAATCCAGGTACCTGCTAAGTTTGAAGAGGATCCAATGTAACAGCTTTGGAAAAGAAATAAAAAGAAGCAAAAACACACAAAAATTTGTTTTAAAAAAAGAAAATCAAGGGAAAAAAACACAGCACCATCTGTTGAACAAAATAAGGGTCCCCAGAAGTGTTCCTATTTAGAAGCAACTGGTCCAGCATTTTAGATAAGATTCTTTAACATTTTACCATAAAATTAACAAGAAGGCTGTGTGGACAACCCAACCTCAGCTGACCTTGACATTCAACCCATAATACTTATAGGTCCTACTCTTGTCTAGGGGATGAGGATTTTGGAGGAGGTTTCCATTGCACTCCCCATTGACTTCCATGGTAATAAATAGGAATGCATACATTGACTGACAGGTAACCAAATAGAAAACTTCTTTAAAAATCAGGGATCCTAAATGTCACAACTCCGTGGGCAAATTTGATTATCATCCCTCAAGCTACATTTCTACCAAGTTTCAGAACAATCTGAGCGATAATTTTGTTGCAGTCGAAAATGGGAAAAACAACAAAAATTCTTTAAAAAAAATAGAAAAAAATTGCAGTGTCACCTGTTGAACAAATTAAGGTCTCTAGGTGGACAGAAGTGTCCCCATGCAATTTTGAAGTAATTGGCTTTTGAAGATTTTTTTTTTTTTTATTTGCAAAAAAACAAGGTCAAGGCCCTGGAGGTGAGCTATTTTCTTTAAAATGCATAGTCCATACATTGCCTTACTTTCAAGTGTATACATTTTCACAGTTTTTTATTTGAGGTATTTCACCCAAGTTTTAAATTCACTATTTTGGAGAAAAAGATACATTAAACCCAAGCTAAAATTCTTTTCTCACAGGAGTTTTCTTTTAACAGATTCGTTTCATAAGCAAAACAAGTGAAAAACACATCTAGCACTACAGTAAAATAAAGTGAATTTACAGAATTTCAAAATTTGTGCTGAAGGTCAAGGTTACAGGATCAAGGCACTAGTACAATAATTGCTAGAATCTTGTCTAAAGGACAAACAATAATGACATTTGCTAAAAATGTTCATAAATTGTTCCCCAGGCTAAAATTGTCACAATCTTCATATTTTGTACATGTATATAAACATGAGGGAGGGAGGGAGGGAGAGAGAGAGAGTTCAATGTGTGCCCAGTCATCACCTCTTTCAAAATCTATAGCAGAATAATTCATCACATGCAGGCCCCTATTCAAGGTGATGCTGTTGTTGCCTGTTTAGCAGGCCTTGGCCCTTGACAATTGGACAGGGAACCTGGGCCACCAGCCACATACAAAAATGGCCTGACAGTTTATAGGGAAGCAAGAAAAGCTGCTGTGACCACTGTAAGCCTCTCCCCCTGTCCTCATACACACAGCTGTGCAAACATGCATGTCCAGTGCTGAGGCAGTGATTCCATGGGGCTTGTCTACCTTGTATTTTTAATATTTTCTCAGTTTCACTGTTGACAGTCATAGCTAGAATTGTGATTCGTGGTAAAAATTCAAGTATATTTGCAAATTTGTAAGGGACAATAAGTGGCAAATTAGGGTAAATGGATCACCCACACCTCTGCCTATGAATTGATGAAAAAATACCATGTTTATTGTATCAAGTTACATTTGGACAAGTACATATTGCATAGGAGCAAGTGGATTTTGACATCTACTTGCCTTGTGGACAAATGATTTTTCAAAAAATTGCCGAGCCCTGACTACATAATACTATAGGTGGTGCCGCTAACATTGACGTCAACATACATTTCCATACAAAGTCTGAAAAGTTATATGGGCCAAACTAAACAACTGTAAGGTCCACAGCATTCAAAAGATGACTGCTATATTCCAACTGGTTATCTCACATTGACCTTCTGATAAAAAATTGTTATATTCAGAATATGTGCCCCGTTTTTAGCTTTCCATACATGGTCTGTTTGTTCAAATCGGGTAATAACTTTTTCAAGTGATTGAAGAAAAACAATAAACTTGGACAAGCGCCAAAGTCCAAAATGAAGGTCACCAAGTACAGTTTTATTTATTATGTAATCAAGTGCAATTTTGATCTGGAGGCTCAATTCTCTTTGCCATTGAAGTCCAAGCTACCCCCTTCAATTACAAATTACAGTTTTTCAACTTTACAGGCCTAGTGACAAAAATAGGTCAAGGTCACTGATATTACAGAATATCCTAGCATTGGACATGGTCTAAATATTCTGTAAATTTGGCACGTCTAATTCAATTATTTTTGAGATATGGAATTTTGTTCTTTTTAAACACATTTTGGCTCATATTTTCTGTCAAAGTATAGATGGCACCACTAGTATCATAAGCAACTGTGATTCTGACCTCCTCCACAACCCCACTAAATTTCATGAAGATCTATCACACATTAAGGAGCAGTCACAAGATTTTCACATTTTGAGCCATATATTACATAATACTGCATGGGGCACCACCAATATCGAACTCAAACTAGATTTTCATTATCATACAACTGAGAAGTCCTTAAAGTTATATGGGGCTATCTGAAAAACTAAGGACTGTATCACACTCACAAGCAAAAATTTGGATGGACAGACAGACATGAGGACAAACAGTGATCGCAGAGCTAAGAAGGACAAGTTGTACCTGTTTTGATATACTCCATTGTCACTAAATGAGGAACTTACCTGTTGCAAATGTCACGATGTCCTATCACATTGTTGATGAAGGCCTGTAGACCCAGCATACGATCTTCTACGAACTCACGATCAAAGTTGTCACCAAACCACTTTTTGGGTGGCAGGGACAGCCTGAAGTAAGGAAACATCTCCCTTAACTGGAAAGAAAAAAAAAAAAAAAGCACACAAATGAAATAAGACTAATGTACATGCACAGGCATATGCTCAAGCGGGACAGACTGGAGTGCCATACAGCGGACACGAAAAAAGCTCTGTCTCCCAACAGAAGAATTTTCATTTTTTCTTAGTCAAGTGCGCTCATCATGGGATTCTACATGATTCTTGCATTATCTACTTCTTTATTTATACCATGTATGGAATGCACCTATTTCAAATTCAGACTTTTTTCATGACGGTGACATGCTACCCACCTCAGCATTTGACTAATTACAAGAGAGAAAAACAATTTGAATGAGAGTGGTAGATCTATGAGACCTATCAAGGTAACGGGCCTCAGGTCAACAGGTTTCCTTGGCACTGATTGGGTACCATGCCATAGACAGATGTTGACTCAGTCTCAAACGGGGGGGGGGGGGGGGGGGGGGTGGGGGAAGAAGGGGTTAATAGAACATCTGCTCCCTGCTATGTTTAATGTACTTATTTTCATGTGTATAAATTTTCATGCTTTTTGCATTTCAGGCATTTATCTGAAAATGGTAATTACAGCAAAACGACATGATAGGTGAATTTATAGCATAAGCAACAGGCCTGTGGTTACTCCCCCCCTCCCCCCGTTTTCTTTTTAGTTTCTGCACTAATTACACTAAAGGACGTTCAACCTGTGTCTCAGTGCATAACATTGAGGGAAAGGTTATTTCTAGCTCTTTTTTGACTTGCATTGGGAATGTATCGAATGTAAAATTCCATTGAATTCAGACGTGGCACATGTTCCTCTGACTAACTGATATATGTGCATGTAACAGCCTGCCTAAATTCAAAATCATGACCTTTGTGTAGCCAATTGAAAGTACTGTGTGAATCCCATTTCCAATGCTTTCCCAAGCTCCAAATATATTGTAAAGTAAGCCTAGAGCCTACTTTATTTTGCTCAGAGCCACTTTCTATGTCTGCGCAGGGTCTTATGTATGTGTTAGATGATACTGCATAAAATTATCATTTCAGTACCCAGATGCATACAAACCTCAAGTCAAAGGTCACTGAGAGCCAATTTGGTGTTCAACGCACCCCTATCCTATGAAGTGTCTACACACTAAATTGACCAGCTGTAGGTGTTATAAGAACATAAAATACTGCCCAGACAACCAAAAATTTTCTGGGAGTAAAAAGTCAAGGTCAAATGAAGTGACCTAATTTGGGGGTGCAACACATCCCTACCCTATGAAGTGTTCACATACCATGTTTATATAACTGTAGCTTTTAGGGTACACAAAATTCAGCCCAGACAGGCTTAAACTTCATGGGGGGTCAACAGTCAAGGTCACAGAGGGGGAAAGAGGGGAGGGGACTTACAAACCTCAAATACAGGCCTCAGATTTTGCCACTTACTTGCTCTTTTGTCACAAGTCTTTCAAATGTAACCCACCTTTGATGTGTCATGTTTTCCTTTTCAAACACTGTGCCTCATGAGTAATGAAATTTCAAATTTAAAACTTTTTTTTTAACTTACAGCATACAGTGGTACCTGTCTTGAGAGACCCCTCCAATGAGAGACCGCATCTTTTTAAGACCGCTCTCTCAGAACACTGTGCCATCTTTTCCATGTTATTATAACTCTAATGAAAGACCACCTGTTTTGAGAGACCACATTTTCAACTGCCCTAGGGGCAGTCTCTCAAGACATGGACCCCTGTATAGCAAAATCTGCCTTGAAAGACCACCCCTACGGATGACCAAGACGGTCCTTATACATGTACAAGGTAAAAATCTGATGACAAGTACTTGGCACAGCTTGCAAGAAATTTCATGGCGATGTCCCTTCAAATTTAGAAATTAAATCCAAATATGTTTTGTAAAAGTTGAAAATCACTTTGGGTTCATTCCTGCAACTGTTAACAACCAGAGCCATGCCCAGGGGGCATGAATGTCTCGCCAGCATTCAGTAGCAATGTAATTGTAAGACCAAACATTATAATGGTATTTAGTAGATGTTGAATGTATCAAGTAAATCTCAATATATTTACTCAGAATATACCACTTTTTTTTTTTTTAAACAAAATGGCCAATAAAGTATATAACATCTTAATACAAATCAGAGCTTGACATGCCAGTTTCAAGCTTCGTAGTGAAATATGTCATGTAAAGCACTTAATACCCCTTGGCCAACATGACTTCATATGTTCAGTTACCTAAGTTTGACCTTCAAAGGACACTTCAAGATAAATTTAAGAACACCAAAAATAAAGCATAGGTACTTTGCTATTCATGTTAAATAGTAACTAGGGACCTACAATCAACTATACCCAAGACACACAAGGAAAATAAGATTTGTCGAGTCAAAAGTAGGTCAAAGTCATCCACTTTCAAGAGATTTCTGACGTTTTGTAAGATGCAAAGCTAGTATAAATTTGGTGAACTTGGTTTGACTCTTGGCCATGAATAGCATTGTACATTCGAGGATGCAATGCATCTGACCTCCAAAGTAGGTCAAAAATACATCAAGGCCACCCACTTTCAAAAGACTTCTAAAGCTTTCCTAAGAAGCAAAGGTGGTGTAAGTTTGGTAAACTTGGCTTGAATTCGTCAAAAGTTGCAGTGGTAACGCCACGTTTTGCATTTCACCCATGAAAATACATTTAGGTCGTTGAAATCAGTTGAGGTCATCCAATTTCAACAGGCTTCTGAAGCTTCTAAGTGTGACAGTGATGACCCTCATCTCTAGGGATGATTACAATGAATCATCCACCCAAGCATGAAAGCCTTTCCTAGTCTAGTTAGTGAAATAATGTCACTCAGAAGTTTTTCTCCAATGCTCAATCAAGCATAAAGTAATCAGTGAAGTGTGACAGTGATGACCCTCATCTCTAGGGATGATTACAATAAGTCATCCACCCAAATATGAAAGGCCTATGTAGTCTAGTTAGTGAAATAATGCCACTCCGAAGTTTTTCTCCAATGCTCAATCAAGCATGAAGTAATCAATGAAGTGTGACAGTGATGACCCTCATCTCTAGGGATGATTACAATAAATCTTCCACTCAAATATGAAAGGCCTATGTAGTGTAGTTACTGAAATAATGCCACTCCGAAGTTTTTCTCCAATGCTCAATCAAGCATGAAGTAATCAATGAAGTGTGACAGTTATGACCCTCGTCTCTGGGGATGATTAAAATAAATCATCCACCCAAATATGAAAGGCCTATGTAGTCTAGTTACTGAAATAATGCCACTCCGAAGTTTTTCTCCAATGCTCAATCATGCATGAAGTAATCAATGAAGTGTGACAGTGATGACCCTCGTCTCTAGGGATGATTACATTAAATTATGTACCCAAATATGAAAGGCCTATGTAGTCTAGTTACTGAAATAATGCCACTCCGAAGTTTTTTCTCCAATGCTCAATGAAGCATGAAGTAATCAATGAAGTGTAACATTGATGGCCCACATCTCTAGTGATGATTACAATCAATCATCCACCCAAGTATGATAGCCCTATCTGATCTAGTTAGTGAAATAATGCCACTCCGAAGTTTTTGGTTGACGGACGGACGGACGGACTGACGGACGGACGGACGGAAAGTGACAGCTTAGTCTCGCAAACAGCTAATGCTGGCGAGACAATAAAGCTAAAAAGCAACTCGACAGTACCACAAGGAGAATGTTAAGTTTGAGAATATGTACATTCTGACTACTAGGAAGTGGTTCTGGACAAAAAGAGACAATTACAATGTCTATGTAACATTATTGCTACTGTGGCATATACCTGTGAACGGAATAACCAAATGAGAGTAAGTCTTTGGGACCATTAAATATTCTAATACCCTTTACCTGTTAAAAATTAGTATGTTTGTCCTCACATGAATCATTCTACTGGCTCCAGTTTCAAAGTCCTCTTGAAAGGACCTTCCATTCAAGTGCAATAATGCCAGGTCTGACAAAAGCGGTTTTAGCTTAGCTCCACCCCCACCCCCCACCCCACCCCCCAAAAACAACAAGGAAGGAAGGAAGGAAGGAAGGAAGGAAGGAAGGAAGGAAGGAAGGAAGGAAGGAAGGAAGGAAGGAAGGAAGGAAGGAAGGAAGGAAGGAAGGAAGGAAGGAAGGAAGGAAGGAAGGAAGGAAGGAAGGAAGGAAGGAAGGAAGAAAGAAAGAAAGAAAGAAAGAAAGAAAGAAAGAAAGAAAGAAAGAAAGAAAGAAAGAAAGAAAGAAAGAAAGAAAGAAAGAAAGAAAGAAAGAAAGAAAAAACAAGAATAATAATGGTTCAGATCAAAATCCTTCTCCGGTGCCTTTTTCCGGAAATGCTCACAAAGTACAGATTGAAAAGCTATTGACTCAGTCTTAACCCATACCTGGTCTGAGCACAACTAAGTCAATAGCTTTCCCTGGCACAGGTTCAGTGCAATGTGCCCAACCCATGCCAAGGAATCCTACTGACCTATGACATGCATCATCAGGCTTCTACAATTACTATGATCCTGTTGTCCTGGACAAGTAACTTTTGAACATCACTTGTCCAGTGGACAACCAAATTTTCGATCGTAAATGATAATTTATCAAAGCCCAATTGCCTGGAATACTGACTGAACCAGTGGGAAAACACGAACAAGTTAGCAGCTGGTGTAGCATGGGGCTGGGCTGAAGGTGCAGTGGGGATGCGCTGAAGGTGTCAACAAATATTGGCAACCTGTGGTTCTTTTCAAACAAATATATTTGAGGCTTCTAAAACTATTTACAGAAATATTTGCATACGGGATGGACAATTATTCAGTATTGATTGAGACAAGCCTCCCCCCCCCCCCCCCGGGTAATTTTTTTGTAATGCGTGAACTATGTTAGAGGGACAAGTGAATTTTGAGAGGGATCAGGGAAAATTCAGATTCACTTGTCCTATGGACAAGTGATTCTGGAAAAAATTGCAGAAGCTTGCATCATGATATAGTCTTACATACAAATCTGAACAAACATGTTTTCTACTAAACTGTAAAGCATAAGACAATTTACATTAATATTCCAGCACTTTGGGGCTATTTGAGCAGGAAAGGGTTAAATCTGACACTTAAAGGTCAATAATCCTGCAACAAATAAAAAGATGGGGTAGACAGCTGCCTCCTGATTGGACAGGAGGAGACATGTCTGTACAGATGGATCCAGCTTGCACAAGTTGACAAGACTACTCTTTTTGGCTTTCGAGTTAAACATGTTCATGTATCCACCGTGTCAAGATCAAGGATCTTCGTTTTTTTTTTGTTGCTTCTGTGTAATTCTCTCTTCAACCTGGGCAGCTGTGTTGAGTGGCAATACATTGCCAGTGTTCCACTAGAGGTCACTGGTATCTGTAGTTCTTACAGTGTAGGAAATCTAGTTCAGAGGAGCACTTTCTGTGATGAGGTTAAAGGTGAAGGTCACAATGATCCAGCTATTCTGTGGTCACAAAACATATAATTTGGGTGTGTGGCATACTGCCGTCCCAAGAAGTATCCACACACCAAGTGGTCATCTCTAGTTTTTGCAGTATAGGAAATATGGCCCTTACCAGTGCTGTCCAGGTGAAAACATCTGTAGCAAAATTTTCTTCCCTTGTAGCATTTGTTCCACTTCTTCACATAAGGAGCACTTATTTTTGAGAAAACCTGTAGCAATTTTGAAGAGCTTTGTAGCAAAATTTTGCTACAATGCTCCAGTTGGGACAGCCCTGCTTACAAGCATTTTCCTATGATAGGGTCAAAGGTCAAGGATGCCTCCTATTGGTATGCAACAAACCAATATCGCAAGAAATATCCACACAAAAAGTTTGCGTATCTGTGGTCTTAACTGGACACAAAATATGGCTCACAAATGCATTTTCTACATGGCATTAAAGGTCAAAGGTCAAGGTGGCCTAATTATGGTATGTAATACATCACTATCCCAAGAAGTAGGCAGCCACAGGCCACATTTGTTGTCTGTAAGTATTGTAGTAAAGGAAATATAGTCCTCCAAGCATTTTCAGATGGAAGGATGGAGAGACGGATGAGGTGCAAATCTTTTCTTCTCCTGGGTTCTGTGGGGGACTGGTTCATTACAGCGAGACTCTCTGAAACGTAAAGACTACCAAACTTACCCGCTCATTCAAGCGCACAAAATCTGTGTACCGACGGAAGATGAACCAATTTTCTTGTCTGTTTCTTCGTACGTGGATTTTAAAAACCTGAAAATAAGAATTAATGATTAGTACATCAATATATCCAGTGGTGAGACTACCCAAATAACTATATTCATGATATTTGACACCTGCTGCATAGCTCTCTTGTCTTATAGCATGTACAGCAAACATCTACAACATCACTGCAATGAAATACTATCTGAAAATAAGGGTTGCCGGCTAATTAGACCATGTTTTTAATGTTTCTGATTTTGCAAGCACACTGCACTTTATTTTCAATGTATCATCAGGGACAGAAGGTTGCTTTGCAGGCAACAAGTGGGCTTTACGCGAAGATCATAAACATGTAATGCAAACATGGTCAAAATGTGTTCATCAAGTTTCTGTAACGCATAAAAACTTACCAGGTTTCTAAAACTGATTGTATTCCTAGATCTACCAGTAGTCTGTCACTCGGTTATGGTGGGCCTGCAGTATTTAAAATTCAGCTGAAACTCAAGCTGACTTACCATGATTCAAGTCAGTTATGCACTACTTCGAAGTTATTTTCGTCAATTAAATTTCATGTCAAGAGGGGGAGGAAGAGAGAGAGAGTGACGACAACAACAGCCTCACAGACCTAATGTTCTGCTGACATATAAAAAATGACCATCACCAAAAAATAATTTCCTGAAATACAATCCATCTGTGACCTCAAGAAAATAGGTCGAGACCATGCATATTAATTATGCAATATCAAACTTTCCCATGATACACATTTGTGGTACATTCTTTCTCAACAAATTGAATTTAGTGTCATAAGTACTTAACAAACCCTGCAAATTCAGGGTCACCCAAAATTGTTTTAAAAAAATTATTATTGACCTGACACATATTTGGTATCAGTTTGTAGTCTCATCTCAATTTATTATTACAAAAATAAACTTAATGTGTTTTTGACAACTATGATGTTAGTTCCATGTAATACCACCTGTAGCGCCACCATGACTCCATATAATCATCTTTCGTCTGTATAAGGCTACTTGCAATTAAAAGGGTACACTGCAATGCATGCACTTTAAAACTGTACAACTGTATCCCGGATAGTGCCATATACATGTGTGTATATGTTTTTAACAGATCTGTGTAAATATGTAGATATATACTCTGTTGCAATTTATGCTTCTGCATGGTTACATGGTTGGCTTGTGCAGATCTAGTCCTCACAAATAAACTTGCATAACGGCATTTTTTGTGTCCCATTAACCGAGTACCAGACATATGTAAGCATTTTTTATTTACTTTTTTCAGTTTTATGTAAGCTCTGCTTATCTTACTTTCAATTTCTCATCCCATATATTACAAGGTACGTTGTGTCATTCTGATCTCATTGCATTTTGAACCCGATACATTCCATCTGATATGTACTGTGAAGTTCTATACAATTTATCTGGCAAAATTAGCATTTAAAAACTACATCTTCAAAAAGAGTGATGATACATGGTTTGTCTACATAGACATGAGCTAAACTCTTCACTTCAGGAAGTGTAATATTAAAGAAGTAAATACAACCATTGTTTATTCTGATGTATGTGAGGTGCCACATCAAAGTTGGTTGACATCCAAGACAGCATGCATGGTCTTCCTGGGTAGATGCACAGAAGAGAATGTTTTCAAGTGACCCTCTTCAAGACCACCCAATTCTCCACTACTACCAGTATGATAGAAAAAGTCCTGATCTCATTGCTAACACATTATTGATAATGACCACATCCAGAGTCATCTCTAGGCCGGGAAATGTAATGGCACCCAGTGAAGGGTGTGATTATGATTTAATTCTACCAGCGCATTTACATGTGCACTTTGTGGATAGGTACCAATCAGAGTAAGCAACTGTGAAGAGCATAACATGAATATACATGCATTTTAGTGTCTATGTTTAAAGTTAGCACCAAATTTTAAAGGCTACATTTTACATGCAAGAGACGAGTCTCTCAGAGCCCCAACAAGTTTGAACTGAAGCTGGAAAACGGTTTTGGAGAAGTTGTCCAAAATTCAAATCGTGACCACACAGATGGAGACTACCCCACCAGGTATCACCTACAAAAGCACCAAAAAAGAAACAAACCAAAAGCTTCAGACAGGTCGGCCCAAAACATTATACATGTTTTAATGTGGACTGTATACATACAGAACGAATGTGTGTGGTATGACAGGCACTGACTGTGAGCTCCATGTTTATTGGGAACCCATGCACTGTGACAGACAATGACAGTGGCATCCATAATTTTCTTCAACTTAAAATGGACTGTGATACCTCCACAGTCTCATGGTGAGCTAAAACTGACAACAGCTTGTCAATGGTGGACAAACTTACAAACTTTTTCTGTGCTATGATGGTCATGGACTGTGAATCTTCAGTGTAACGTTAGTCATAGACTTTTAAGCGATCTTTATCTTGAATGTATGCCTTGGATCAAAAAGTGTACCTGGGGTATGGAACTGCAATAAAACATTTAGACATAGAAACCTTTGATTTCATTTCTTCACTGAAATTCCATCTATGAATGCCAGAGACATGTAATTATTTCAAGTGGTTTAATACTTTATATAACAGTGATGGTGCAAGGACTGCTCTGATAATTACCCAAATACTAATGTTTCTTGCATTGAGCTACAAAAATGTGAAAATGGCTGAAATGTTTTAAAACTGAATCATTACAGGGCTAAGACCAATTTTTTGTAAATTATGCTTGAATTGCCAACTTTGGCTACAGGTTTTTAAAGTTTAGATGTGTCCCTGATGGTGTCATATACATGTATGTATATGATTTTAACAGATCTGTGTAAATATGTAGATACATGTGAAATATTGGGGGTGAATGGGGACCCATAAAAGGTTCACGCTCACTCATTTTTCCCGACCTTCAAGTTGGGGAGGAGGAAGGAAGCGAGAGAGTCACAAAAAAAACAAGAGGGCTGTGTGAACAGCCCGTGCCTCAGCTGATCTTGACATTCATCACACTTGCAGCTCTATGCACTTGGGAAAGGATCAAGGACACCATGTTCTGAGTAAGTCTGACCTTTATAGAAGAACACTTACATGTACAACATCAAAGTTCAAGTAGTTCTCAAGTTATAATGAAGAGTAAAATTCATCTATGTTGCACTGTGACCCCACAAACGAGGTCAAGGTCATTCATGGACTGTCTCAGCATGACCTTCATACAGAATAATTAACATGTGTAGCTAACTCAAAACACATCTCAAGTTATCAAATAAACAGTAAATTTTGTGTCAGTTGTCCTGTGAATTAGCATTAGAATGCCCATTGACTTACAGAGTAATCAATAGGAAAGCTCCACTGACTGGTAAGTACCGTAATTGAAAATCCTTAAAAATCAGGAATCCAAAGCAGTGCCACCTACTAAACAACTGTTTGACCCTTCCACAACAACATATCCATCACATTTCAGCTTAATCTGAGGGACAGTTCTGAAAACAAGTGAAAAATAGCAAAACCATACAAAAAATTCATTAAAAAAATTGCAGCGCCACCTGGTGAACAAATTGGAAACTAGTTGTCCCTGGGAGTGTCTATGAACGATATCAAAGCAATTGGGTGAGCGGTTTCAGAGGAGAAGAATTTTGAAGGTTTGCCCCAAAAAAGAACAAACAAATTCATAAAAAATCCAAAAATCAATAGAGCATGACCATTTGAACATACTTGATAGAGATCCACCCAAGGCATATCCCCACCAAGTTTGAAGTAAATCTGGTCAATATTATTAAAGTTATGACCTTTACAAGAAATTCCCATGTTAAACTTTCCTATTAAAACTTTTGTAGAGATTTTTGAAAAAAAATCATAAAAAAATCCAAATTCACTGGAACATGACCATTGGTACAAAACCTGGTAGACACTTACCCAAGGTACATTGCCACCAAGTTTGAAGTAAATCTGGATGATGGTTTTGGAGAAGAAGTTGAATATGTAAATTAGCATTAGAATGCCCATTGACTTACATGGTAATCAATAATAAAGGTGCATTCAAAAAAAAAATAAAAATCAATGGAGCGTGACCATTTGAACAACTTGGTAGAGATCCACTCAAGGTGCATCCCCACCAAGTTTGAAGTCAATCTGGATGACAGTTTTGGAGAAGAAGTCGAAAATGTGAATTAGCATTAGAATGCCCATTGACTTCCATAGTAATCAATAGGAAAGCTGCATTGCCCGACAAGTACCAGAATTGAAAAAATCGTTAAAAATCAGGAATCCGCAGCATTCCCACATAGTGAACAACTTTCTTTGACCCTTCTACAAGGAACATATCCACCATGTTTCAGCTTAATCTGAGTGAAGGTTCTGGAGAAGAAGTCGAAAATAGCTATAACACACAAAAATTCATAAAGAATTAGGAAAAAATTGCAGCACCACCTGGTGAACAAATTAAGAACTAGGAGTCCCAGGGAGTGTTCCTGTGTGATATCAAAGCAATTGGGTAAGCGGTTTCAGAGAAGAAGATTTTTTAAGATTTACCCAAAAAAGAACAAAAAAATTCATTAAAAATGCAAAAATCACTGGACCGTGACCAATTGAACAAACTTGGTAGAGACCCACCCAAGGCACATCTCCACCAAGTTTAAAGTGAATCTGGCTAAAGGTTTTTGAGAAGAAGTCGAAAATGTGAATTGTGGACGACGGACGGACGACGGACGGACGACGGACCCTCAAAAAACCTCAGCTGACTGACAAGTCAGCTGAGGTAAAAAAAAAAGAGTTCTCTTTGTACTCCCTCAATAATAACGACAATTTTGAACGACCCCTAAGCTATCTAGAATCAAAAGGGGAATATCCGATATAAAAATTGGTCAACTGTGCACAATTAAAGATCCATTACTGATAAACATACTGTCTCCCTTACAGACACTGATGCTTCTGAAATATGTGCGATTAATTTTGTTGGTAGGTGCTATACAATTTGCAGTCACAATACGCATGAGTGTTCTTTTTTTTTCGTTTTAGGATAATCAGTTATGCTACGCGCAGGAGTGGGTATCGTTGATTGGCAAATGAAGAGTTCACAATAAGTTCTGATCTAACATGTAAATAGACATGTCAAGGGTCTCGCTCCACATATCAACATCTAATTTCTGTCGCAATTTATGGTTCTGAGTGGCGACATGGTTGGCTTGTGCAGATCTAGTCCTCACAAATAAACTTACATAAAAACCTTTTTTGTGTTCCATTAACAGAGCACCAGACATATGTAAGCATTTTTTTTTTCAGTTTAATGTAAGCTAGTGTAAATACAGTTCACTTTTGGATGTCATCAACAATATTTGTTGACTTGGCATGGCTTACACTATATCTTCTGCATCACACATGCTGTGTAGTGCCCAGTGCAGTACAGCACTTCAGTGATGTCACACCTATAATAATTACTAGGTGGTACCATGTCATAATTTGTCATGTTCTACATATTGATTCTTCTTAACCTTTTCCCTTCCTTGAAGTAAGACTGAGTCAACAGCTTTCCTTGGAATGCGTTGCACACTAAAAAAAGTGCCCAACTCATGCCAAGGAAAGCTGTTGACCTGGGTCATGTGATCTTGTTAGGTCTGATCTACAATATGAGACATTCATATTGATTTCCCGCCCCAACTGCATACCTGATTGCCCAGTCTCACTTGGTGAGATGTGGCGAGATACGGGTCAGTAGCTGTGGGGACAAGCGGAATATTACTAATATTTTGGAAATACAGAATACTTATCAAAGGAAGATGGACATTTTTCTTATATATGGATCGGGAAATACTAGAAGAATACCAGTTTGGCATTTGTGAACTTATATTTTTCCAAAATATTCAAATTTTGTGAGAAATGAGCATATGGCGTGTCTGTACCAGTGAAGTGACCCGCCCATTCCCCCTTGATCGCCAGGCGTCAAACGCATTCTTTGCGATGGGAAATTAATATGCATACTGCGTATTTCTCAGTCAAACTGTTTTCTATCACTGTTTTTAGCAAAAAAACACTGAAGCAGACATTTGGCCCCCAGCCAGTTAAAGGAAGAAAGGGTCAAAGTTGGAAAGCTATTAATCAGCAGGAAGAGAGATAACTTTATTGAAAGACTGTCAGCTGAAAGAGTATTATAGTTCTAAAGCAAGGGAGAACAACTTGTGCAGGACAGCAGGCATTGAAATCCAAGCTACTAAAATGTTGCATATTGGTCAGTTAGTTGCTACATTGGTAGAATTATATTTTGATGCCTTAGTGCATGTCCAACTCATCACTCTCAGAAGTTCAGCGTTTGTTCAAACAAGTTGTGACATTCTCATGGGTGCATGTAAACCAAAGGGGCAGAGTGAAGGGAATGTCTGTGTATTCATTTTGTGGAAAAAAGACTTCTATGGTAGTTCCAAATCATGCAGTGGTTACATGCAAACAGCTGTGGGTGGCCCGCTAGTCATCATGATGTTTTGGTGTGTATGACTGGGGAAAAATTGTGTGCAAGCTAGGCTATGAACTTGTGTGTTAGACTGGTATTGGTAAGGATTTGTGTGTAAGATGGTGTGAACTTGTGTGTTAGACTGGTGAGAGTTTGCATGCAAGATTGGTGTGGAACTTATAAGACTTGTTTAGGTTTGTGTGCTATGTGGGCAGCACCCTAACTGAAGTCTTTGTGAGAGACATTGGGTGTATGTATGTATGTATGTATGTATGTATGTATGTATGTATGTATGTATAATACTTCAACAATGGGGGTCCATATACATAAACAATAGACTCATTCAGACTTGAGGGGACCAAACATTGGTCCCCCTTAGTCGGGTGATCTTCACGCTTATATGTATGTACATGTGGTCACCGTATTACTGAAAAATAAATATGTTCACATATATCTGATACTCAGTTAATGGGACACAAAAAATGTTTTTATTTAAGTTTACTTGTTAGGATTATTCCAATAAGGCACTGGTCCACCTAATGCTTATATTATATATATATAGGTATATATACACATGTATAGGACTGCAGTGACAGTCTCGGAGTTGAATGGAGGATCAGTTGAGAAGTGGAGGAGTTGGGATTGGAGCCACAGCCCTAATGTGCATCATGCAGTCATCAGTTCACAAGAATACATGTAAGGCTAACAGCTTTACTTGCTGACTTGATTTTCACTGTTTGAGCTTGATAAAAGTACAGGCTGCAAACTCGTTTGCTGGTGAGTATTCCAGCACGTTTCGCTACGTCTGTAGCTCATCAGGGAATGGGTGTAACCATTACTGGTGCCAGCTTATATACCAGGGTGTTAACAGTCCCACGTGTACGACGTGGTAACCAGTATTTGGCACGTGTCACATAGATGCACATGCCGGCATGAGTATAACAGTTCTACGTACATGTCATAGCTGGGGTCCCCATAAGTCAGCATTATAAAAGTACATTGAACCTGCCCCTGTCAAGGTCTGGGTGAACTATATAGATATGTTTCATTTGATTATTAAAAATCAAGTTTGGTACCCTTTTGTAGCCTTTTATATTTCATAGTAGTTAACATGTGAGGTACGGAGTTTTCACAAGCATATAGGCAATGTTAGTAGGCAGATACCTGGACATTGAAAAGTTTTTGATTTTCACTGTGCTGGCCCTTGATAATACATGTATATACATGTACATTTACAAGCTGAAAAACGTCATCCTTTCACTTCATATATACTTGTCATTTATAGTTTCCTGATGTACATGTTTGCTGTTTTCACTTATGAGTAATAATCATGAAGTGAAAGAGTGTTAAGCTGAACAAGCTGCATTTACAGGTATGTATGGTGATGTCACCCAGATTAATAGCTTGGATGATAGCACAGTTGTCAATTTTGATATGGTTCACGATACCACAAAGGAGGCCTGGTTTGTACCAATGTGGCTGCACAACCGTTATTCAATCAGTCTTTTGAAATGATGTCAGTATAACATGTAAATATAAGCTCCAAAGAGATACTGGACTAAGAGGTGGTGGCTGCATTTTATTTTTGTTTTGATTATGTTATTTGCTCATATACAGAGAGAAAGAGAGATAGATAGATATAGATAGATAGATAGATAGATAGAGATAGATAGATAGATAGATAGATAGATAGATAGAGAGAGAGAGAGAGAGAGAGAGTACAGAAGAAAAGATGCTAAATCAGATGTAACGTGCAATGATATGAGGAAAGAGATGGGCTAAGTAAATACTTTTTAAAGTTAGAGAAGTGCCTCCAGCTTTGCCCAGCTAACAAATTAAACTGACGTCAAAGGCGGTAATGTGTAAAACGGGAAAGAACACCCAATCTAAACACGTCTCAACAAATGTCAAGGTTACCTAAGGCAGAACAAAAATATATGCCATTATGTGTGGTTCCAGTAACTTGACAGACCATCTGAAATAGGCCCAGCCCTAAAATTGATGGAACAAAAGCAAACAAAAAAAGTCCTTTCAAGCCGCCCTTCTCTAATGAAAATTGATCGCACTTGACTGAAAGATTTTATCGAGAAAGTAGCCATCGTGTGCCACCATTTTGCAGTGAAGTCCACTCAAACACTGCAATTTATTTCAAATTGTCTGGAGGATTAACTTGGGCCTGGGAAATATCACAGTGGCACGGTTGTTCGGTGAAACAGCATAGCCCTGGTTGTTCAGTGATTGTTATAGTAATATTTCGCACAGTTTCAGGTGTCCGTTTTCTGAGTTACAAGGGCAAATGGTTGTTAAAAGTACTTTTAAAATATGACTTACTATCTTAACTTTAATCTGCCCACTCCGTTGTATCTGAAGCAGTTAAAATGACTGTTAGTTACAAATCCAACTGTGGCACGATACCTTGAGCCGGCACATGGTGAGCACCATTTTGAACATTGCGCAATGCACTGATTGCGGGACAGTCACACAAAAATACATCTGATTTGGATATCAAAGTGAATAGTGGCCACAGCATATATCATATCATTACTGACGGTCTGATACGTTTGCAAAATACATACTTTTGGTTTCATATATTATACCCCCCCCACCCCCACCCCCCGATCGTCCCAATACTCATTTACAAACCATTGGCTGTGGAATCAACAATTTTTAAAATGGCAGCCAAGTCCATAGGTTTGTCCCACTTGGATATTTTGAAGAGGTAGCATCCAAAATATATGTGTGATAAGAGTGTTAAGGGAAGGTTAATTTGTCAAATGAATGCAATGTACAACTAGAACAGACTGATTTTCCAACAGAAAATCAAATGTCTCCCGGTGGAACACTTGCGTCTCTGAATAAGCTACAGGTGATAACAAATTACAAATGACCAAGTTAGCTTGAAAATTACAATCCTATTTTAGCTCTCACCTAGATACATTACTCTAGCAATTTTCATCAAGTTTTTCAAGACTTATTGCAGAGAAACCAATTTCACATAAATGACCCTGTGACCTTGAAAATGAGGTCAAGGTCACCCAAATACAATCCCAACCTTTGTCTTACCTTGATACATAATCCTACCAAGTTTCATCAAATTCCATCAAGTTCTCCAAGACTTATCGAACGGAAACCAATTTCACATAAGTGACCCTGTGACCTTGAGAATTTGCTCAAGGTCATCCAAATACAATCCCAACCAGGGTCTTGCCAAGATACATAATCCTACCAAGTTTCATCAAATTCCATCACGTTCTTCATGACTTATCAAACGGAAACCAATTTCACATAAGTGACCCTGTGACCTTGAGAATTCGCTCAAGGTTATCCCAATACAATCCCAACCTAGGTCTTGCCTAGATACATAATCCTACCAAGTTTCATCAAATTCCATCAAGTTCTTCAAGACTTATTGCACGGAAACCATTTTCACATAAGTGACGCTGTGACCTTGAGAATTTGCTCAAGGTTATCCAAATACAATTCCAACCAAGGTCTTGCCAAGATACGTAATCCTACCAAGTTTCATCAAATTCCATCACGTTCTTCATGACTTATCAAACGGAAACCAATTTCACATAAGTGACCCTGTGACCTTGAGAATTCGCTCAAGGTCATCCAAATACAATCCCAACCTAGGTCTTGCCTAGATACATAATCCTACCCAGTTTCATCAAAATCCATCACGTTCTTCAAGACTTATTGCACGGAAACCAATTTCACACTAGAACAGACTGATTTTCCAACAGAAAATCAAATGTCTCCCGGTGGAACACTTACGTCTCTGAATAAACCACAGGTGATTTCAAATTACAAATGACCAAGTTTGCTTGAAAATTACAATCCTATTTTAGCTCTCACCTAGATACATTACTCTAGCAATTTTCATCAAGTTCTTCAAGACTTATTGCACGGAAACCAATTTCACATAAATGACCCTGTGACCTTGAAAATTAGGTCATGGTCATCCAAATACAATCCCAACCTTGGTCTTACCTAGATACATAATCCTACCAAGTTTCATCAAATTCCATCCTGTCCTTCATGACTAATCAAACGAACACCAATTTCACATAAGTGACCCTGTGACCTTGAGAATTCGCTCAAGGTCACCCAAATACAATCCTAACCTAGGTCTTGCCTAGATACATAATCCTACCAAGTTTCATCAAATTCCATCACGTTCTTCAAGACTTACTGCATGGAAACCAATTTCACATAAGTGACCTTGTGACCTTGAGAATTTGCTCAAGGTCACCCAAATACAATCCCAACCTAGGTCTTGCAAAGATACATAATCCTAGCAAGTTTCATCAAATTCCATCAAGTTCTTCAAGACTTATTGCACAGAAACCAATTTCACATAAGTGACGCTGTGACCTTGAGAATTTGCTCAAGGTTATCCAAATACAATCCCAACCTAGGTCTTGCAAAGATACATAATCCTACCAAGTTTCATCAAATTCCATCAAGTTCTTCATGACTTATCGAACGGAAACCAATTTCACATAAGTGACCCTGTGACCTTGAGAATTTGCTCAAGGTCATCCAAATACAATCAGAACCTAGGTCTTGCCAAGATACATAATCCTACCAAGTTTCATCAAATTCCATCAAGTTCTTCAAGACTAATCAAACGGACACCAATTTCACATAAGTGACCCTGTGACCTTGAGAATTCGCTTAAGGTCATCCAAATACAATCCCAACCTAAGTCTTGCCAAGACACACAATCATCAAATTCCATCAAGTTCTTCATGACTTATCGAACGGAAACCAATTTCACATAAGTGACCCTGTGACCTTGAGAATTTGCTCAAGGTCACCCAAATACAATCCCAACCTAGGTCTTGCCAAGATACTTAATCCTACCAAGTTTCATCAAATTCCATCAAGTTCTTCAAGACTTAACGAGCGGAAACCAATTTCACATAAGTGACCCTGTGACCTTGAGAATTTGCTCAAGGTCATCCAAATACAATCCCAACCTAGGTCTTGCAAAGATACATAATCCTACCAAGTTTCATCAAATTCCATCAAGTTCTTCATGACTTATCGAGCGGAAACCAATTTCACATAAGTGACCCTGTGACCTTGAGAATTCGCTCAATGTCATCCAAATACAATCCCAACCTAGGTCTTGCCAAAATACATAATCCTACCAAGTTTCATCAAATTCCATCAAGTTCTCCAAGAATTATCGAGCGGAAACCAATTTCACATAAGTGACCCTGTGACCTTGAGAATTTGCTCAAGGTCATCCAAATACAATCCCAACCTAGGTCTTGCCTAGATACATAATCCTACCAAGTTTCATTAAATCTATCAAGTTCTTCAAGACTTATCGAGCGGAAACCAATTTCACATAAATGACCCTGTGACCTTGAGAATTAGGTCAAGGTCACCCAAATACAATCCCAACCTAGGTCTTGCCTAGATACATACTCCTATCAAGTTTCAACAAATTCTGTCAAGTCCTTCAAGACTTATTGCACAGAAACCAATTTCACATAAGTGACCCTTTGACCTTGAGAATTCGCTCAAAGTCATCCAAATACAATCCCAACCTAAGTCTTGCCAAGACACACAATCCTACCAAGTTTCATTAAATTCCATCACGTTCTTCATGACTTATCGAACGGAAACCAATTTCACATAAGTGACCCTGTGACCTTGAGAATTTGCTCAAGGTCATCCAAATACAATCCCAACCTAGGTCTTGCCAAGATACATAATCCTACCAAGTTTCATCAAATTCCATCAAGTTCTCCAAGACTTATCGAGCGGAAACCAATTTCACATAAGTGACCCTGTGACCTTGAGAATTCGCTCAAGGTCATCCAAATACAATCCCAACCTAGGTCTTGCCAAAATACATAATCCTACCAAGTTTCATCAAATTCCATCAAGTTCTTCATGACTTATCGAGCGGAAACCAATTTCACATAAGTGACCCTGTGACCTTGAGAATTCGCTCAATGTCACCCAAATACAATCCCAACCTAGGTCTTGCCAAAATACATAATCCTACCAAGTTTCATCAAATTCCTTCAAGTTCTTCAAGACTTATCGAGCGGAAACCAATTTCACATAAGTGACCCTGTGACCTTGAGATTTAGGTCAAGGTCACCCAAATACAATCCCAACCTAGGTCTTGCCTAGATACATACTCCTACCAAGTTTCATCAAATTCTGTCAAGTCCTTCAAGACTTATCGCACGGAAACCAAGTGTTGAAGAACATGAACAACAACAACAACAACAACAACAACAAGCGGAAGAAACGGGCACTAAAACAATATGTCCCCCGGCTTCCACCGGGAGACATAATATGTAATGGGACTTTTCCAGAATATTACCTGAAAATGTAAATACAATGCTGTACAGTTACCAGCTGTAGGCCCCAGAATAGGGATTGTGCATCAGACCCTGGAGTCGCCCCCAAGCTATGAATTAAGTAGCAGCACAGGGCACACGAGGCAAGACCTCCAGTTGAGTCAAAGACGGAGCTGAGTGGATAGGGATGCCCCGACAGTGGATACAAGTTCAAAAGTACTGGTGGGTTTTTATATAAGTGGTAACAATCATGATTATAAGCTAATAACAGTCATAAGTCAGCTACAACTGCATGTAGCTAATGGGATGTTAACAACAGACAAGAGACCCATGGGCCTAATGCTCTGCTGACAACCATCACCAAAAATAATTTCCTGCAAAGCATTCCCTCTAGGTCCTGAAGAAATTTGTGAAGGTCATCCATATTATGCAATATCAAACTTTCACATGATACAAACTTGTGGTACATTTGGTATCATTCACCTTATTCCTTATCAACATAATTATTGAGTTGTTTTTGTTTTTTTTAAGCAACATATTGAGTTTAGTGTCCTTTTCTAAAGTGCTTAATGACCATGAGGACCTAGAAAAATATTAGGTCAATATCACAAAACACAGTACAAAATTTGACCATTGGTCAATTAATGCATATTTGGTATAAATCTCAATTTATTAGCATGATTATGAATTTAATGTTTTGATACCTGTGAAGTTATGTTCCAACAAGTACCACCAGTGGCGTGACCTTATGTCATAAATTTTCCCTATATAATGTTCCTGTAATGGTATATTTATGTATGAACAGTGTTGTAATGCCCAACACAAGCAAATTTCTAAATTTAGAAAAAACATAATCATATGCTAATAACAGCTATAGGTCAGTTACAACTACATGCAGCTGATGGGATGTTAACTGCAGATAAGAGACCCACGCCATGGGCCTAGAGTTTTGCTGACAACCGTCACCAAAAAGTAATTTCATGAAAGGCATTCCCTCTCTGACCTGGAAATATTGGTGAAGTTTCGAGCACATCGCATCTTTACCAAAGTTTTACATTCTGAAGGGGAATATGGCAATACGATAAAGGTACCCAGTACAATTGGGTACAAGCAAATAAACATACATGAATATATATAGTTATTGCAAAAACCTTTTGTGAACTATTATTTTTACCGGTTGCTGCATATATAACAATTCTCATTTGAACAAACTTTGGAATATTGGCATAAGAGATGGAATTTGACATATTTTGATAAACCATCGTATGAATGAGTGTAAAACTTATCTATGATTGAGGGTGGCATTTCATTGAGCAGCTCTGGCACATAAAATCAAATAGACTTTTTTGTAGTGTGTCAAGTCTCATGTATGCATACAAACTTATCTATTTGCCTTCTCTTTTATTGACCTGTGTACCATATGGACAATATTTGTATTTTCCTTCTGTGCTGAGAAACCTCCAGATCAGTACTTACTCAAGGTTTGTGCTAATGGACTCTCCAGATATTTACATATAGTTACAATACCTCACTTACAGTAACGGCAAAGTTGCTTGTCTTGGCTTCAGACGTTTCTTATCTGGTAGACCTACAAAAACTACTGTTATTAAACCATGTAATCAAAGTACCATAATCAAATTCTACTTTGTTTTCCACCTGGTAGATGGCAGTGGCAGCAGCTCCAGCCTTTCAAATGATCATGGTTATATGATGCTACATATCCGTGTTGTCTGTAGCTTAAAATAGAAGGGAGATTTGCCCTGCCCTTTTGTTTTGCTCCCTGCCCTTTTTCTTTACTCCCTGCCTTTTTCTTTAGCTCCCTGCCCTTTTCTGCTGTTTTTTTTTTCTTTTCTTTTTTATATTCTGGGCAATTACATTCATTTTCTCATAAAATTTCAATATAACTAAAACTGATTGGAAAAACAATGTATCAATTTATCTATTGACCATGAGGATAAGATACAAATTCAGAACTATTTCCATAAAAACAACAAAAAAGCCTGTTTTTTGGACCAATACTTTTGGATGCCCTTTTTGATTGTCATTGTGTGCTTTAAAAGTGCCCTTTTAGATGAAAGGTGCCCTGCCCTCATGAAAAGCTGGGGAACAACACTGCATATGTCCTAGTGCATGTACATTCAATAAGCTGTGTTTTCTTGTAAGTCCATGATAAACACAAGTGGCTGCTGTCAGTGCTAGTGGCTGTCAGCCTTCAAAATGACTGTGATTTTTATGATGTAAGATGTCAAAGTTACATGTACATTTAATTCATGGTGTTTTCTTATAAATCCATGACACTGAAAACCCCTTTTTTGTCTTCTTACACAACAATGCCACTTTTTTTGAACATCAGGCATCAAAAATGTTGCCATAGTTATACCTGTACCTTTTTTCTTCTTTATTGTCTGTGTATAGTGACGGATTGTCACCAAACATACCTATTTTTTGTTTAGTCTAGGTGAGAAGGATTCCTCTGATCACCAACTGAGATACCTGAGCTTACTGAATCATTTTAACTTGGTTGGTTTTCTATTTTTATGTATTTTATGTTCACTATTTTCTTTTTCACAGGCAGTTATCTCCCTTTCAGAACGTTCTTAACTGTAACTTGCAGCCAGAATCACTGATTATCTAAGTTTAATATATTCTGGTTGTTTATTTAATAGGCCATAATGTGAAGAACATACGATTCTTTTACAACATTCCATTATTTATCGAATTTTATGATTATAAACATGTTTATTTCAACTGGATTGTTTATGGACTTTATGATCAACCTTTTCACATTGTACCAGGGTTTGTGTTAACTTCATTCCACTTGTGTGCAAAAAAAAGCATGTTGATTTACTAGTTATCTGTGGTATGACAATGGAATTGGCAAGAGTAACATTTTTATTATACTATTGGGAAGTATGGTACCTGGTATTTCCGCGATATTTTGACCTGCACTACATACCTGTTGACATATTTTACTTATCACAGGTTTCTTTTATGTGTGGCCCAGATCTACACTTGCCATTTATCCAATTATTACGATTATGCAAAGGTAATTATGTACATTATAGCAGTTCCATATGTCCAGTTGCAGCTAAACCTACAAAAGTAATCAACAAGATTAGCCGCAGTACTTATGGAGGTGGTCCCATATGCTCTATGGTCTATGATGATCAACGAAGTTTTGATATCATATCACACAATGATGTGTTTCATGACATGTGCTGTATACATATATCATTTTGTGTGTGCGTGTTTGTATGCTATCAACAATGCACAGTGACAGTGCACTCTTGTAATCTCCCGCAGGTAATATGACATTGTTAAGGTACAGGTTTATCTGCTCCAAGATCAGTGGAACGACTTCACTCATTAAATGCTGCCTCAGTCAGTGCTTCCATTAGGATTTTTTTTTTTCAGGGAGTCACAAAACGAGGAAACAGGGCAGGACAAAAACAGAAGATTCCAAGCCCTTCTAGGTAGTGCAGTCATTTCAGGGCTAGGGTTGTGTATTCCCATTACTTTCCATTGTAATTCACAAATTAATAACTTAAAAACTATTGTGAACAGAGACATCAAATCTTCCACCCCAATATTGTTTATATAGCTGGAATACTCATTAAAATTATATAACCACAGCTTCAATGGTGACCATTTTATTATGGGTTACGTTAACATATAAACCAACGGGAATACACAACTCTAGCCCTGATAAATGTTTGTGGATTCAAGTTGTGTATTGTGTTTAATACACACTCAATGTATACAGTGGTCCCCTCTAATAAGGTTTGCTAAATTAGAGGTATTCTCTCTCTCTCTCTCTCTCTCTCTCTCTCTCTCTCTCTCTCCTCTCTCTCTCTCTCTCTCTCTCTCTCTCTCTCTCTCTCTCTCTCTCTCTCTCTCTCTCTCTCTCTCTCTCTCTCTCTCTCTCTCTCTCTCTCTCTCTCTCTCTCTCTCTCTCTCTCTCTCTCTCTCTCTCTCTCTCTCTCTCTCTCTCTCTCTCCGGCAAATTTGTCGACATTTCATTTGAAAAGTATTACATGTAGAAACTCCAAACTTTGCACAATTAAACTTCTATGGATAAAGTCTGGCCTTTTTATAATGAGAGGTCATGCTTTTGAAAATTATGCAAATGAGGGGCTAAATAAAGTTTTAAATCTTCAATATCTTATACATTATAGTAGATGTGGTCCGAGTGTATAGGAGTTCGATCATAGCAAGGTAAAGGTCATCTCAAATGTCAAGGTCAAAGGTCATGTCAAGGTCAAAGGTCACTTCTTAGCCAAAATGTCATTTTGAGGTCAAGGTTCACTTCAGGTAGAAGGTCATCTCAAGGTCAAAGGTCATTTCAAGGTTAAAGGCCACTTTCCTTGGTGGCCTTCTTCTAGCCATAACTTGGTCAATTTTTATCTAATTTTGATCATGTTGGGCTCAAATTGTAGCTATTGTAACCCTGCATATTTTAAAATTTATGTGTGACCTCTAAAGGTCAAAGGTCAAGGTCATTTGAACCTTTAAAAGTTTCATCCAGTCACAACTTCGCTATTTTCCATCCAATTCTAATCATGTTAGACTCAAATTGTACGTATTGCAACACTGCACATTTTTATAAGAACACGTGACCTCAAAAGGGCAAAGGTCAAGGTCATTTGGCCCTTTGAAAGTTTCATCTTGCCATAACTTGGTAAATTTTCATCCGATTTGGTCCATGTTCATGTCAGTTTAACTTCTACTAGGGGGTTCCTGACCATTGCGCATGTAATGAATCTAAAACAAAAGCTGTAGCAATTTGAATTGTGGTAAATAGCACCTTTAGAAATTTTAAATCTTGAATAACTTCAAAGCTGTAATAGATAGAGATGCCATTCCAACTTCTACTCCTGTGTTATGGAATAGTTGTACATTGCCATACCAATATGCTTTGAAGACACACACACTGATTTGCTTTGCAGCAAATCATCTTTTCTAGTTTTGTAACTGTGTCTACCCCATGATGTACGCTCAAACCATGGGCCACCTGATACAAGACTTGCATCTGATCTGATGCTTTGTCATGTTAATGTATGTCGCCTCACACGGGATAAGCTGAGGCATGTTAAAACATCTCTTGCATCTGATTACGACACAATTATTTTCTCTGAAATGTTCTTGTCTGACAATTAAGCGTCCAATAGTGACCTGACACTTTCTGTATACCATCCTCTTTTTTGACTTGATCCGTGCTATGAACTTGGATGTGGTATGTATGGCTTTGTCCCTGTTGCATGTCCTTGTGATAAAAGTGAAAGCAAGAACTAGAATCCCCCCAGTCTGGAGTTGATGTGGGCAGAAGTCCAATATCACAACAACAAAATTCCTGTTGCAGATTGTATTTGTGTCTTTTTGTCCAGAATCACTTCCTAGTAGTCATTACCTTATTCTGCAGTCTGAACTCTTTACTCTCCATAAGCTAGCCTGTCTCTGACTAACCTATATGCATATGGAAGTACTATTGTCCAGATTGCGCACGTTTCTCTGTAAATTTTTGACATAGGCTGTATTAGCCCAAATAAATTAAAGGGTCTTCAGCGAGTAACTACTCAGAACATGTTTCAGAGCCTATACCCGTGTATTTATCCTCTCCTAACTCACATGTCTCATTTTGGGACCGACCATGTACAAGCAAACACGGAGACTGTTGTTACCATGGTGATTTGATAAAGTCATGCTTACTGTGGATCTGAATGCGGACTTTGGAACACCAGCTGGTAATACACTTAGAAAAACTTTACTTCAGCTTACATGTCATATTATGGAAAATCCACTTGTACTACAGAACACAGCACCACTTGCCTGGATCAAATTATTTCAAATTTTCCTCGATATACATGTATAAAATCAAGTGAAGTGTTGCTGCTTTTGGCCGTTAATGACCACTGTACAGAACTTGCAGCACCTTTACAATTCCGTACAATAAGACTTGTGTACACGTACCACAGACACATCTGGTAGTATGATCAAGAAGTGTAGAGACTCTACCCTCCTTGGTATGATGTAGATTGGGAGGCATATTTTAATTTCCAAACAACATGTGCAAATGAAATTAGTTCTGCATGGACAGAAACCTGTAAGATCATTTGCACCTAAACAATGTTATCTTGGTAGGACCCTATACACGTCACATGTAAATTGCGCAGAGTTGCAATACCCACTATTTAAGCCCAACATGAACCAAATCAGATGAAAATTGACCAAGTTATGGCAAGATGAAACTTTCAAAGGGCCAAATGACCTTGACCTTTGCCCTTTTGAGGTTACATCTTATAAAAATGTGCAGAGTTGCAATACCTACAATTTGAATACAACATGATTAGAATTGGATGGAAATTGGCCAAGTTATGACTGGATTAACCTTTCAAAGGTCCAAATGGCCTTGACCTTTGAAGGTCACATGTAAATTTCAAAAATGTGCAGTGTTACAATAGCTACAATTTGAGCCTAACATGATTAAAATTGGATAAAATTGGCCAAGTCATGGCTGGAAGAAAGCCACCATCGAAAGTGGCCTTTGACCTTGAGATGACCTCTACCTGAAGTGAACCTTGACCTCAAAAATGACCTTTTGGCTTAAAAGTGACCTTTGACCTTGACATTTGAGATGACCTTTACCGTGTTATGATCGAAGTCCTATACACTCGGAACCACATCTACTATAGTATATAAGATATTGAAGATTTAAAACTTTAATTAGCCCTCATTTGCATAATTTTGAAAAGCATGACCTCTCATTTTAAAAAGGCCAGACTTTATCCTTAGAAGTATAATTGTGCCAAGTTTGGAGTTTCTGCATGTAATACTTTTCAAATGAAATGTCGGACAAATCTGCCTGTAAAGAAAGAAAGAAAGAGAATTCCTAGAAAAACAATATGTCTGTGTTGGCACACACACATAATTAGAACAGACTGATTTTCCAACAGAAAATCAAATGTCTCCCGGTGGAATACTTACGTCTCTGAATAACCTACAGGTGATAACAAATTACAAATGACCAAGATTGCTTGAAAATTACAATCCTATTTTAGCTCTCACTTAGATACATTATTCTAGCAATTTTCATCAAGTTCTTTAAGACTTATTGCAGAGAAACCAATTTCACATAAATGACCCTGTGACCTTAAAAACTAAGTCAAGGTCACCCAAATACAATCCCAGCCGTGGTCTTACCTTGATACATAATCCTACCAAGTTTCATCAAATTCCATCAAGTTCTTCATGACTTATCAAACGGAAACCAATTTCACATAAGTGACCCTGTGACCTTGAGAATTCGCTCAAGGTCATCCAAATACAATCCCAACCTAGGTCTTGCCTAGATACATAATCCTACCAAGTTTCATCAAATTCTATCACGTTCTTCAAGACTTGTCGCACGGAAACCAATTTCACATAAGTGACCCTGTGACCTTGAAAATTCGTTCAAGGTCAACCAAATACAATCCCAACCTAGGTCTTGCCTAGATACATAAGCCTACCAAGTTTCATCAAATTCCATCAAGTTTTTCATGACTTATCAAACGGAAACCAATTTCCCATAAGTGACCCTGTGACCTTGAAAATTAGGTCAAGGTCACCCAAATACAATCCCAACCTAGGTCTTGCCTAGAGCGGAAACCAATTTCATTTAAGTGACCCTGTGACCTTGAGAATTCGCTCAAGGTCATCCAAATACAATCCCAACCTAGGTCTTGCCTAGATACATAAGCCTACCATTTTTCATCAAATTCCATCAAGTTCTTCATGACTTATCGCACAGAAACCAATTTCCCATAAGTGACCCTATGACCTTGAAAATTAGGTCAAGGTCACCCAAATACAACCCAACCTTGGTCTTGCCAAGATACATAATCCTGCCAAGTTTCATCAAATTCTATTACGTTCTTCAAGACTTATCGCATGGAAACCAATTTCACATAAATGACCCTGTGACCTTGAAAATTAGGTCAAGGTCACCCAAATACAATCCCAACCCTGGCCTTATCTTGATACATAATCCTACCAAGTTTCATCAAATTCCATCAAGTTCTTCATGATTTATCGAACGGAAACCAATTTCACATTAGTGACCCTGTGACCTTGAAAATTAGGTCAAGGTCACCCAAATACAATCCCAACCTAGGTCTTGCCTAGATACATAATCCTACCAAGTTTCATCAAATTCCATCAAGTTTTTCAAGATTTAGCGCACGGAAACCAATTTCACATAAATGACCCTGTGACCTTGAGAATTTGCTCAAGGTCATCCAAATACAATTCCAACCTAAGTCTTTCCAACATACATAATCCTACCACGTTTCATCATATTCCATCAAGTTATTCATGACTTATCGAATGGAAACCAATTTCACATAAGTGACCCTGTGACCTTGAGAATTCGCTCAAGGTCATCCAAATACAATCCCATCCTAGGTCTTGCCTAGATACATAATCCTGCCATGTTTCATCAAATTCCATCAAGTTCTTCATGACTTATCGCATGGAAACCAATTTCACATAAATGACCCTGTGACCTTGAGAATTCGCTCATCCAAATACAATCCCAACCTAGGTCTTGCCAAGATACATAATCCTACCAAGTTTCATCAAATTCCATCAAGTTCTTCCAGACTTACCGAACAGAAACCAATTTCACCTAAGTGACCCTGTGACCGTGAAAATTGGGTCAAGGTCACCCAAATACAATCTTAACCTAGGTTTTGCCTAGATACATAATCCTACCAAGTTTCATCAAATTCCATCAAGTTCTTCAAGACTTATCGAACGGAAACCAATTTCACATAAGTGACCCTGTGACCTTGAGAATTCGCTCAAGGTCATCCAAATACAATCCCAACCTAGGTCTTACCTAGATACATAATCCTGCCAAGTTTCATCAAATTCCATCAAGTTCTTCATGACTTATCGAACGGAAACCAATTTCACATAAGTGACCCTGTGACCTTGAAAATTAGGTCAAGGTCATCCAAATACAATCCCAACCTAGGTCTTGCCTAGATACATAAGCCTACCAAGTTTCATCAAATTCCAAAAAGTTCTTCATGACTTATCGCACGGAAACCAAGTGTTGAAGAACCTGAACAACAACAACAACAACAACAACAACAAGCGGAAGAAACGGGCACTAAACCAATATGTCCCCCGGCTTCCACCGGGAGACATTATTAATGCTAATGACTGTGTTCGTATAGCAGTCCTTCAAAATATGTTAGAGTGCCCATGAGACTTAGTACCTACAACTTTTTTATTTTCACAAGTGTGAAGTACAGTGAAAACTTGTTATAATGACACCATCTATTCCCTAAAAAAAGGGTCAGATAACTGAATATATCAGATAAAATCAATCAAATAACAAAGAAAATATACTTTTTCCCATGAAAACTTGTGTCATTTTATTGAATATGTCGGATATCTGAGTGTTGTTATAATGAGGTTTCAGTGTACACATCCTTATATAATTGTTACATATAAACTTAATACACCTCTTATAGATCTAGCTTTGGAAGTTAAACTGTTTACAAACAAAATAGTTTATGACCTAGTTGCCAGCTAGGTAGCTTAAATCCAAGGGGAAAAGCAGCCTGAATGGTAAAATAATAGTGTTGTAGTTTTGATTGTGGGAAAATATCGCTTGGCGGTGGAGAATGAAATTACTGGAAGAACTTAGCCTTTTCGCCAATGAAGACAGACGCTTGAGATAAACATTTAGACATTCACTGGTTGATGTCCTGGTAGATTCTGTTTTATAACATACAGTTGGTATCCAACCCACTGTGTGGCACCCTTTCGTTTGAGTACTATTTTATATGGTAGCAGTGACTGTGATCTTGATAACAACATAATTATTTTTTAGCAGTACAGGAATACATAGAAAGAACCAAACGATTTCAGATTGATAGGCCAATTTAATTTTTGATTACACTGTACTTCCCATTATCATTTTGACCCTCTTTATATGTCCTTCTATCTGTGTTACGTTACTGTGGAGTCAATCTTCATTTTGTTCAGCCTGGGCTGTGCCGCCTCCTGGGTCCATGCACACATGCTGGTCTCAATAGGCAGCCAGTCTTAACCATCTTGTAATGTTTGTCCTGTGTTTCCATCCTTTTCCAACAAGGAGGATTAATATATGACATAGCCCTTCTTCCTAATTGTTATTCTTTTTGAATAAGATATGTTTAAACCAATATACCAAGATCATTATAAACAAGGAAGCTGTATATTATGCGACTAAGAATATTATAGCCTAACTAAACTTAATAAGGTAATGGCACAATGTCTACAGTATGAGGCATATAAAACAATAGGTGATTACACCACTGCGTGTGTAGGGTGTTCATTACAAATATATTGTACTACTATGATTTTGTATCAACCCCCTCCCATCTAGGGTGGACACCCTACGTTAAACTATATAAATTTCAGATATGCCGTCCCTATAAATGTGATACCCTAGGTTGTTATACAATGGGCCTTACTTTACGCAATAGTGACTCAATTGTAGAATGTGACATGCACAAACCATTTATATGTGTAGGAGTTTTACAAAAAATATAGATTAATCTTACAATTTACTTCAATTAAGTGCTCTTTAACAAATAGAGTATCGTTTTGACCAGATATATTTGTGGACATAAACTGTGGGATGTGTAAGTGTAAACATCTACAGTGATGTTTAAGAATGCTACTGTTCTGAGTAGCTTTTGGAATCAAGAGTAAAACTTAGTTTTCTACACTGTGACTATGAGGCAACATAAAAAGTATAGACCCATATCTTTTACATGGATTTCGAAGCAGGCCAAGCCTATATTAATCATTCTCCATGGCACAGATGGTGGCGCACACTTTCCTACCAACATGTTTGGTGCAGGAAACTGAAGGACTGGGAGAAACTGCTGTGCACAGTCAGAGTGGTAGGAACTCTTTCCACATGCTTCCCCGGCCATGAATCGAACCCGGGCTGCAGAGGTAGAAGGCAAGCGTGTTACAGCTCCGCCAACCATGCACCCAATACACAATATAACTGAACTTTTAGACAAAATGGTTAAAAGCAAGTTTTGTTCACTGCAACAATAGTTTGAAGACAATTTTGTATGCTTGACTGGCCCATACTGATTAGGCTGTTTGACAGTGAAACCTGTGGTAAGGGCAGAGGTGTTGATAATCCTCCCTGTAAAACAAAAGAGCCACAAACAATAGGGTTGACTGCACAGTGGCAATCTGGAGAAGTCCAGCTTTGTCATCTTATTGCCTGTTCATTTACAAAAATGTGTTCCTTTGTATGTGAGTAAGTTTGCAGATATTTTCTATTCTATTCCAGGCTTTAAGGTGGAAGGTCTGAAGCTGGCACCTTTGGATAAGCTCTAATCACTTTTTCATATTTTTGGATAGTCTGATACTTAAACTACATGCTCTCAAAAACTCAGATGTGTGAACATAAAATTTATAAGAGATAATTGATCTCAAAACTTTTGTTTACAATGAAAAGTTTAAACAGTGCCGGTCACATGGGTTTGTTTGCAATGGCGTGATAATGAACCATGTCATTGTTTCCATAGTCATTAGTCCATGACCCCTGGGAACCAATTGATCTATTGACAAGGGCACATGTAACTCATAGGAAACCATTAGTCGTGGAGATAAGAATGGGCCAGTTCAGACTAATCACCACCATTGTTCTGATTACTTTGAAATTCTCTATTGATGTAAAGACAAATTAGCACAATCTACTTACTGGTCCCTAAATATGGAAAGCCGCATGTGAACCCACACCCAAACAAGCCAAGTGTGGTGTTCCCAAGTTAAAAAAAGTTGAGATTTAAGCCACAAAATATACTTTTGTTTAATGACAACATCACAGAGGTAAAGCTACAAGTTTATTTCACACAATATTTCAAACACAGGACAGAAAAAATGAGTATGTGTCATACTACAGCCATAAATGCATAAGAATTGGCAACTTTTCTTTTAAAGCGATTTTCTGGGAACTGTTTTTTGCTCAACCTCTGCAATTTGTATCTCGCCTCACAAACATACAAAATGCCCTATCACATTAAAATCAAAGGACATTAAAAGAAAACTATTGACTTTTGGAGCAATTTATAGAAGGAAAATGAACAACCTGTCAGGAATAAATTAAAAATTTTATAACTTTTTATTTATGCTATTTCAGGACTAACCATTGAATTCGATCCTGGACATGGATATATATTTCAAATTTCTTCTGATTTCAACTGGAAAAAGTAATTTTGTGTGACTTCTGCGCGAAAAATGTGAAAATCCTGCCAAGTATGAAAGTATGCTATAAAATCTCAAAAAATTCCAATCCTGCAAAAAAAAAACTCTATGGATATGTAGCAATATAAGTTTAATGTACTTTCGAAAAAATTAAATGGGTAATTGCGATCCAAAGTTGCCAGTCTCACTGCGCACTAGCTTCACAGCCTCCACCTTAATATCACAATTAGGTTGGATGACCTCAGAAGAGAGAACAATGTTTAAGAAATAAGTAGAAGTGTACAACCCCTTGAATGGTTTATTCCCTTGCTATATGTGTGAAATGTAACACCATGTTTTGTTCGTGGTGTACATACCACCATTAATACCAGGTTGGTGATAAGGACAAAATTTGAACCTTGATAAACCCAGGGACCTGCAATTTAGAATTGCATGGTCCCTTATAGCTTGTAAGCTATGAGCTACTCAAGTGCTGCTGTATGGAACTCTCTGCCATCAATTCTTGGGTTCAGCATGACACCTGACATATGCACTGACCTACTAATTAATGTCTACTGGGTGGATACAAGTGTGTATGAATTTCCATTCACTCCCATATTAAATTGGCATTTTTTCAACGCAAATTTCTCAGGGCTGGACATAAATTTTGAGTTTTTAAATTATACTCTGCCCTATTAGACCATGGGTTTTAATAAAAAGTTGATGTTTGGAAATTGTGCTCTTGACTCTTTTAGTCCAGCATATTTTACATAGAATATATAGGTGGCTGTGGGTCTGTTTTACCCTACTTCTTGTTGTCGATGCATGCTCTTCACACCTTTTGATTGGCTGACTGCCTAAAGTGCCAGGATGGTAAATCCGAGAACAGTGAAGGAATAGATCTACTGCAAACTGCTTTATTTTCACAGTTTTTGTAATTTTCACATTTGACTATCTTTTTAATTTGAGTGTTTTGGACACAATTCCTATTCAAACAAGGTTACAATACTATTTCACTGTGCTTTCATTTTCACAATTTTGTGCCATCAGCGAAAATAAGAGTTCAGTGAAATTAAAGCAATTTACAGTAGGGTAGTAGTTTGACAATTTTCAAGAGAAAACTCACAGCTCATGAATATTTAATATAGAAAAACAGTCTCACCATAGTTAAATCCTTAACACTATATCTGCTTGTTTCATTTTGCATATGTACCATTATCTAGATGTACCTTAGATATACTTAAGAGGGCCTCAGGAGAGATTAGTGCCCTCAGCACTAACTGGGTTACCCTCTAAAAATAAAGTTTTATATACAGGAGTCTATTGATAAGAATCTTAGATACAAGATTAGATATAGTCAGACAAGGGTGAAACACAACTTATACATAAAGTTGTAAATCTATACACAAGTATATCCAGGTAATGAGCCACACTGTGGTGACAGACTAGTAACCAGTAGGCTTCGAAACATGTTCCGAGTAGTTAGTAGTTACCCTCCTGAAGAATACTATATTTGGGCTACTGCAGCCTAGATGTTAAAATTCTACAGAGGAGCATGGAAAATATGTACAATTGTACTTTCATATTTATATAGGTTAGACAGTGACAGGTTAGCTTATGGAGAGTATAGGGTTTGAACGACAGAATAGGGTAACAATGACTAGGAAGTGGTTCTTGATGGTAAGACTCCGGTATATAATAATATATATATATATATATATATATATACATATATATATATATATATATATACAGTGGTACCTCTTTTGAGAGAACACCCCTATGGGTGGTCAAAATGCGGTCTCTCAAAAGAGGTGGTCTTTCATTAGAGGTACAACAACATGGAAAAGATAGCGCAGTGTTCTGTGAGATCGGTCTCACATCAGAGGGGTCTCTCAAGAGAGGTACCACTATATATATATATATATATTACCATTCTTGTTAGGGTGGATTTTTTTGTTTATTTTTTTATTTTTATTTTGTAAATTGATTTTTGATTGGTTAAATGTGCATTCACTGAGAAATTTGGTGTGCAAAAGATTTAGACATTAAAAAATTAGTTGAAATTTTGTCTTCAGAGCAAGAAGTTGTTTTTTTTTTATTGGACAGCCTGCTGGTGTAAATGTGTCCATGTAGCTCTGTGCTATGTGATTACAGTGGCCTCTCAGAAGCTACACATCCCCAAGTACTACAATTTCAACAGTACATGACTCAATAATTCCTGGTACAACAGTATCAAGGCTATCAAGAAATTTCTGAACAGATAACTGTTCACTTTCTGTGGCATGTTGTGGGACATTCTTATGACTGTGGTTAAGCCTTTGTATATATACATATCTTCTGTCATTACTATCTTTTGATCTGTTGTACTTTTATTTTTTTCCCCCACTTTAAGAGAGATTCCTCATAAAGGGCTTAAAGGTCCTGTTTCTCGACTGGCTAGTAAAATATCTTTAAACCAATGGCATAGTTATAAACATCAAATCAACTGAAATGGTTAAACTTTGAAACAAAGTTAGGTGTCATAATGACAATGACCTGATGACATTCATGTCGTACTGGGTAGGATTCACTGACAGTCTGACACTATTTTGTAATCAAAATTGGTTTGGAGACAACACAAGTTTGTTTGTTTGAAAACTGGTTTCATGAAAATGAAAAATCTTACCTGGCAGAACATAGTTTTGCCAATGTAGCACAGAAAATGGTTCTACAAAACTGCACCTTTGATTCAAAGGTGCAGTTTTGTGAATTGTTTCAGTGAAAAGTCTCATGAAACCCAAAATGGCATTGTGTGAGGAGAGCCAAAGCAGTCTAAATTGTGAAACCAGTTTGGTTTTGGAGAAACTATTCACTCTATAGTAGAAACCGTAACAAACTAGTTGCAGGTAGGTTTCAGTCAAAAACAGATGACCCTGCTCATTCACATACCCAAGACCAAATGAAACTAACCAAAACTGGTTTAAAGTGAATCGAACATAATTTGAAATTTGACTTACTGTAAACCTGGCTCTCTGTTCCATGACTTCATACCCAAGGATTGGGGCTTCAACCAGTTCATGATCAAAATTTTCATCAGTTTGTGACTGCACTGTATTGGTACTGGTTGTGGATTCACCCAGTTCGGAATCACTGTCTGTTTCATTTGGGCTAGCTGGAAGTGTTGATTGTACTGCGGAAATGTTTAATGATAAGGTTGTTGGTCGGTCTACCACTGGACCACCTGAAACTGTCCTGGTGCCTGCACCAGTACTGGTGCTGGCCATTGCCAATGGCGTGCTGCACGCCTGTGGCTGTGATTGTTCCTGCAGAACGTCAAGTCCTGCTGGTGATGTGTCATGGTCATGGAGAATATCCAGAGCGTCTGCAGCTGGGCTTGGGCACCTTGGCTGTGGGGATTTACCCAGTTTCATTCTTTCGGTGTCTGCAGTTCTCTCTTGGTGGTCCGCTGGTATCAAGCCTCCCCCGTGTCCGGACAGCCCATCGATCAGCTGACTTGCCGACTCGCTGTGCATATTTGGTTCGGCATCCGCAGTTGTGTCGCCAGCATTTATACCATTGTTATCACAATCGTCAATTTGTGCAGTCAACGTCGCCATAACTGTGGAGTCATGAAATCACACCTTTTTATACTCCAGCTGCTTCTAATCAGCTCAGCTAAGCTCAATTCATATGATCAACAGAGGCGTCATCTTGGGTCTTGGTCACTTTTGTTATCATCGCTGTTTTTGACTGATGTTTTGTTGGATCAGAATTCACGGCATGGCCAACGAAAAAATTGATCAACGCCAACAGCCCAACTTCCCAAGTATTTTGAGATCCAGTCTGTGGTATGGTTGTCCTTTAAACGCAGAGTTTCTATTCATATGAACTCCTGTTATCATATTTATTGGTAAGTTTATACCTCTATCACGTGATAACAGCACAAACCATCCAGGTTTCCATCAGGCCCAGGTAAACACAGAGAACACTTCACTGTCCAGTGAGTCATAACGCATCTGGATGACCTTGGCCACGGCCTTGAACTCTTCAACGCTACTGGGTGCCACCTGTTGACTAAATTGCACACTTTCTCTTGCCTTCAGAGGTTGACCCAAGGCAAGGTCAGCTGTGGCTCTGCCACCAAAACATGAGTAAACGAGAAACCGAAAATCTCTCTATCTGTAGGTAAAAATGTCCATTTTGATGGCAGTAATGGATATGCCTATGCATAGCACACAGACACAGACTCAGACTCAGACTCACATGTATATCTTTCATTTGACTGAATATAGGCCTAGGCCTACAATATATATTATTGCAGTAACATAGATACTCAGGAGATCCTCATTTAGGCCCCAACAGCCGCTATCATGAGGTTCACATAAAATACTATAGAAATACCAAAATTGCACTTAGAATACAATGTTTACAGATGTAAGTACCTTGCCCAGTAAGCAGGGAAAAATTATGTCTTACATATAAGCAAAAGCAAATGGGGACTGCCTACGGAGTGTTGCAAACATAACAGTTTGGGATAAAACAAATGATATTATATTTTTCAATAAAATATTTTTTACATAGACGGCAAAACAATTTTTGCTATGAGTATGTACCTTATTTATAATGAAGTCAGGGATTGAGTTCAATGCTTTTATGATTTTATGTCTTAGACAATTTTCTGTGCCTACAAGATTGCCTTTTTTTCTATAAATATATATACTGTTTGTAATTCTAACATTGTAATTATGAAGTACAAAAGTTGTATTTATTCTAAAGGTTTCAAAATATTCAGGTAACTGATTTTTGATATACTTAAAGTAGAATTTCAGTTGTTGTTGGAGAAATGTATCCCTAATCTTCAATAACTGTAAGCTTTTATAGATTGGCTCTGCATGTGCATTAAATCTGATGAAGCTAATGATTCTCACACATTTTTTTTCTGGAGCAAAGAAATTCTACTACTTTTATGACCACAGAGAAAACATCCATAACTAAGATGAGGGGATACTAGAGAGTAATATAGTGTCAGTAGAATATTCTGTGGTAGGTATTCTTTTCCTTCGCTTAAGACACCAATAGTTTTGGATATCTTACAGGAAATATTATCGATGTGACTGTTCCAATTTAAATGTTTGTTGATTTGTATGCCTGAGAAATTAAAGTCATTTACACATTCAATTTTTGTGTAATTTATTTATATTTTAGGAATTGTCACCTTTCTTTTTGGGTTATGAAATAACATAAATTTTGTTTTCTTTTCATTAAAGGACACTTTATTTACTTTCAGCCATTTGCTAATTTTACATTGTTCAGCATATATATTGTGTGATGATTCTTGTGTGATTTAGATTTTAGTAACACTTGTAAAATACTCTTTAGTGTTGTATCATCAGCGTGTATCATCTCTGTTATTGCTCCCGGCATCCATCCGAATCTGATTATACACACAGCGAGTGACAGACTAGCTCATATTCTTCTCTTTGGTTGCGACGAATTGTCCATTCCCTTCAACATACAAATTTGTGATGCTTTCCATAGGTGCATCGTGGACACAAGGCGCTTCATATTTTTGTTCTGTTATGCATAAGCAGTCTTTTCAATTGAGTTAGTCGCTGATTTACATAACTTATTTCTTAAGTGTCCTTTATAAGATATGCTACCGCTAGTCCGTATTACTGTGAAATGGACTTATATGTGTACATTCTACCTGTAGTGAACTATTATGCTTTGTTTTGCATTTTGGTGACTTTAGCTATTTTTTAATTTTGTATGCAGGGTACAAATCTGAAACATGTGAACAGCTTCTCTGTTAATTGGGTAACTTTGTTCTTGTTTTGTCCGATGTGGTTTTGTAATGTACATTTTGTGTATCACTCCATGTTCTAGAGAACCCCCCGATTGTAACATCTCGATGTACTGTAGGGCGATCCAGTTGAAATAAATATGTTTAAACTAAACATGAAAGGCAAACTCTTCAAGTCCCATGTTTGTCTCCGTTAAACGGAGACGTTTTATTTCAGATGCAATTGACAAAGTGTAATCATGGTAATTTGCTATTCGCAAAAAGGATAATGTCTTAGGTTTTATACTGCATTACATCAAGGGATCCATATAATAATTGGTTAAGTTAATGAGGATGGGAAAAGTAGCCGCTGGCTAATTCATATTCCTCTCTATACGTCTTGAACTGAAAATCAGTTTCCATCTATCTGGAAAGAAGCACACGTTACCCCAACAAGAAAGGAGACGAAAATTTGTGCAACAATTATCGACCTGTGTCATTATTAAGTTATACAGGAATATTTGAAAGGTTGACTTTCAAACACGTATTTAATTTTTTTCGCGACAATATGGTCATTTCGGCCAATCAGTCTGGGTTTATGCTGGATGAATCGACAGTAAACCAGTTACTTGCACTTTACCACGAATTATGCGTAGCTATTGATAATGAAAAAAAAAAGTGACAATCGTCTTCCTTGACAGAAGCAAGACCAATCGGCGAGGTCTGGTATAAAGGTCTTCGATACAATTTAGAGAAAAACGGTGTCACTGGTAATCTCTTGACATGGTACGAAAATCACCTTTGCAGTCGCAAGCAGAAAGTTATTCTCAATGGACCATCTTCTAGCTGGGGTACCATTACTGCCGGTATCCCCGAAGGATCCGTTCTGGGCCCCTTGTTGTTTCTAATTTACATCAGTGTTATTTTGAATGTTGTAAATTCAAATATCAAACTTTCGTTGATGACACTTCTCTCTTTCTTTCTATTGAAGATCCAGCCCATGGAGCATCTTTTTTTTTTTTTTCTTTTTTTTTTTGATTTAAACATATTTATTTCAATTGGATTACCTAATAGTACTATGGAGCAATATCAAAACAGGTTCTCCAAAAACATGAGATAAGACAACACTGTATATACATGACACACAGGACAAATACAATAAACCCAAGACTACGTATAAGAAAAGGATGCTGCACGGAAAATTAACATATTGAGTTTAAACCTATTAACGGATGTAATTATACCTACTACATGAGATGAGAAAGGCTAAAAATGAAATCTTCTGGTTTCGACTATATATCGTTGCACAGCTTCTAATGTCTCGATATCAATATCATCAGGAATGCCTCTATTACAATGAATAAGATACCTAATTAAGATGTCACCAACTAAATGTACTATCAATGAAGGATTTACACCCGGCGTGAGAATTCCACATACAGTCTTCAAAAGATCATTCCTTTCGGTTACATAATGGGGGCATTTTAGAAAAAAACGGTGAACATCTTCGCACGGATCTGAACGTTATACTGCTTGATATCACCAGGTGAAATTTATAGGCGCACCGGACTGACTTCAAGCATTACCACTGTATTGAAAAGCAAGCAAAAGCGCCACACGCTTAAATATGTTCATATTAGAAGATCGAAGCAGAATTAATGTTGCTGTCTGTGCCACGCACAACCAATCTGTCTGATTTCTAATATCAGAGACGTGCTAATATATATGTGACAGCGGTACCCATGTAAGTATACAACATAGATTTGGATTCTATATTTTAGGTAGCATTTGTGTTAAAGCTAAATGGTTCGTGTCTTGTATCTCGTGTAACCACCAGAATGCTTCATTTTGTACCTCCGCTTATACGCTGTATGCATAATAATTTCCCGCCACAAAGCATGGGTTTGACGCCAGGCGATCACGGGGACGCGCGGGTCACATCACTGTCACAGACAGGGCCATATGTTCATTTCTCACAAAATAAGCGTTTTTTGAGAAATTTAAGTTCACAAATGCCAAACTGGTATTAATTTAGTACTTCACGAGCCACGTATAAAGAAACATGTCCATTTGACTTTAATAGATATTCTTTATTTCAAAATTGTAGTAATATCCCGCTTATCCCAACAGGTACCGACCCGTATCTCGCCATATCCCGCCAAGCGAGACTGGGAAATCAGGTATGCAATTGTAGCGGGAAATTAATATGCATATCTCCTATTAGTTCGTGCTTATGTATCATGTGTAACCTACCAGAACTAGGTTCTAATATGTGTTCTTCTCAACCACGCATTGGTGCATTATATTAGTATGGTCTTCACCAGTGTAATGAAACTGGTATATTTACTCAAGGTCTATAAACTCCAGAAGTCCACTAGTAAGTCTACATAATTTTTCAGATTCATGGTAATTTACATCCTTTGTGTGACAGTGTGTCTTGGGTCGCATCTGTACTGTGACACGTTGGTGGTTACTGCGAGGTCTCCAAAGACTGTTTGGATGATTTGTTTCATTTTCATTCCACCTTGTATTTACTATGTTAATTTTAGATGAACCGACACAAGCGGTACATTTACCATTTGACCTAATTAAATTGAAGTTCGCCGCCTTTTAAACTTTCATGCCGAGACTGTCCACATGAAAGATTAAGATTCATTAAGTCCAATTCATGTTTGTGTATAGCCCTCATTATACAACTATAGTTGTAAGTCTTACAATTCTGCTATTATTACAGAGTTTTCTAATTTTTGATTCACATCCAGATATAGCTCCTTTTCTCTCATCAAGATTGCACTAACATTTTTTCAGTTATTTTCGCATCTTTGTCTCTCTTTTTGTCTGCACATTTTCTTATTATAGTCATGTTACCGTACTACCCTCAACGACATTCATAAAACGGCTGACTCTTGTCAGTCCACCCAAAGCTCATATGCAAATGGCACATTGGAAACAATTATATGGTGTTGTGTGCTTCTTTACACCTTCCGTTGACTCTGCTGGTATCGATGTGCAAATATCACATAAGTCGGCGGGGTTCTGGCGTTTTTTCACTCTTCTGTACCGTGCGTAAGACGCCCGGATCTTGAAAGCATAGATTGCGAATGCGTCTGGGTTGAAATTTCGACCCAGCGCGGGAAGATATTATTTGGTAACTACTATTATCCACCTGGCCAGTCTGCAGAAATCCGTGATGCATTTCCAAGGTCTTTGGCATCTTCTATTTGCTTTACCATTGAATGCAACCCTCACATTTTAATAGTAAGTGGCGATTTCAACGACTGGTGCTCTAATTGGGACTCTCAACATGGACACAGCGATTTAGGTTTGTCTCTGATCAACCTTGCGAATCAGTACAATCTCTTTCAACTTATAGATGAACCCACTAGGATAAATGAATACTCGAATAATCTATTAGACCTTATCATTACGGACTCTCCAGATCTTGTTCTGGACTCTGGAACCCTTGCCCCAATCTCTAATTCTGATCACTGTGTAATCTTTTGTTCTTTCTCCCTTTCCCTTCATAAGGATAAGCCTTTCAAATAATCAGTATGGAACTTCAATAAAGCTAATTCTTGTGACCTCAATGCTGCCCTTTCTACAGCCCTTTGGAACATTGCTCGATGTCTTTGATTCTATTGATGATGCCATATCATATTGGTCTAATTTCTTTCTATCTACTGTAAAGGACTTTATTCCTTATAAGGAAGTTACCATTTGCCCCAAGGACAAACCTTAGATAACTGCAGACATGAAAAAAACATACTCGACGTCGCAATCGTGCATGGAAACGCTTCAAGAGAGTATTTAACAAACCCCGCCCCCATAATTACGACCTTTACCTTAAGATTGACAGGTTTTACCAATTCTACAAAAAATATCGCAATAAGGTCGTAACCATAATAAGGAAATCCGTGTGCTCTTACTTTTCTAATCTGTAGCTTCGATTTGATGAAAAAGACATTAATCCTAAACAATGGTGGAGCTTGTCCAAGTCTGTCCTGGGATGCAAAATTCACCAAGGTATCTCTCCCCCCCCCCCCCCCCCCCCAATCATTGACGATAACAAGATCGTATCGTGCATCACGGAAAAATGTGAAATTTTTAACTCACGCTTTGCCAGCCAGTGCAAAACACATCCTGATGTTGATGCTCCAGCCCTGCCTGATTTCACGTTCCGAACTGAGGCATGCTTACACAATATTACCATTAATGAAGACAGTGTTAAGAAAGTTCTATCTGCCCTGAGACTATCTTCTGCATCAGGCCCAGATAATATAGGGAACATCCTACTTAACAACACAGCAGATTCGATCTGTGAACCACTCTTTCAACATAATGAATACGTTTATCCGAGTATATTAAGTGTTGCATTATTGTAACTTTCTATTTCAGCATTATAAGAAGCATGAACACACAGATAAAAGGAAACATATCATACAAAGGACTTGTAAAAAGCATTGTGACTGAAATATATTACTTGGAGAACTTGTAAGAAGTATTGTAACGGAGAACTTGTGAGAAGTATTGTGACAAAACTTTGACAACAGAGGATTCTTATAAGTATATTGTATATATTGTTGTTGTCACTGACGGTATACAGACTTTGCGCTCTTGATACAAATGTATGTAAATATACTAGACAAGAAAGATTTGCTTGAAAGCAAATCTGCACACATGGGCCCCCCAGTGCAAAACTGTCCGGTAACTCTCTAGTGCTAAAGGTAGGAAAACCACAAAAATATTCAATTCCAGGAACAAAGAACGACAAGTTTGTGCATGTAAATGTGCCTCAATATACATCAAAATTAACTTGTAATGTCACAAAATATGTGATAAATGACTGATAATTCATAAATTTATAGATATCAAGGTTAGAAACAGGTTTAAAGAAAATACCAACATGCACCTCCAACACAAGATAGAGTACCAAACAATTAGCATTAGGGGGCGCATGTGTGCTGTGTGTGTGAAAAATTTGCACAATTATAAAAATATTCAGTGTTGCAACACTTTCAATTTGAGTCCAACATGAATAAAATTGGATGGAAAGTGACCAAATTATGATTAGATGAAACATTCAAAAGGCAAAATGACCTTGACCTTTAGAGGTCAAATGTAAATGGAAAAAGTGTGAAGTGTTACAGTATCTACAGTGTGAGCCATACATGATCAAAATTGGATGAAAATTGACAGAGTTAATGCTAAATGAATATTTCAACCGACCAAATCACCTTGACCTTTAGAGGTCACACGTAAATTACAAAAATGTGCAGCGTTGCAATTTCTACAATTTAAAGCCAACATCATCAAAATCAGATGAATGCTTTTGAAGCCAGAAGCAAATAACTTTTTTTTTATTTGCCCTAATTTGAATAATTTTCAAAATCTTGACTATTCAAAACGATTTGCAAAACTTCACTGCAGGTGCTATAGCCACACATTTGTGTCCAACATGATCAAAACTGGATGATAATTGGCCGAGTTATGGCTAGATGAAAATTTCAAACGACAAAATGACCTTGACCTTTATATACATTACAAAAATGTGCAGTGTTACAATATATACAATTTGAGCTCAACATGATTAAAATTGGATAAAAATTGACCGAGTTATGGCTGGATGAATATTTCAAAGGTGCAAATGACCTTCACCTTTGACCTTTTGAGGTGACATGTGAGTTACAATCTTTCTTTCCGCCAGATTTTTGTGTCGTCTTAAACTCAAACACTGTGCAAGCTAGAAACTTTAAACTTTGCATGGCTATAGCACCTGCACTGAAGTTTTGCATATCGTTCTGAATAGTTAAGATTTTGAAAATTATGCAAATTAGGGCAATTTAAAAAATTCAATTGCTTCTGGCTTCCAAAGTATTCATCCGATTTTGATGATGTTGGACCCAAATTGTAGATATTGTAACACTGCACATTTTTGTAATGTACATGTGACCTCTAAAGGTCAAAGGTCAAGGTCATTTGTACGTTTGAAATATTCATCAAGCCATAACTCAGTCAATTTCCATTCAATTTTGATCATGTTGGACACAAATTGTAGCTACTGTAACACTGCACATTTTTGTAATTTACATGTGACCTCTAGAGGTCAAAGGTCAAGGTCATTTTGCCATTTGAAATATTCATCAAGCCATAACTCAGTCAATTTCCATCCAATTTTGATTATGTTGGACACAAATTGTAGCTATTGTAACACTGCGCATTTTTATAATTACATGTGACCTCTAGAGGTCAATGATCAAGGTCATTTGGACCTTTGAAGTATTCATCTAGCCATAACTCGGCCACTTTTAATCCAATTTTGATCATGTTGGGCTCAAATTATAGATATTGTATAAGTGTCGCAACACTGCATATTTTTGCAATTGTGCAAATTTTTCACACACAGAGACAGATTTGCTTTCAAGCAAATCTTTCTTTTCTAGTTTATTTAGCAACTTAATGAAGGGCTGGTTCAGTGCACCTGTGTGTCCCTGTCCCAGGCCAAGGTCATTCTTCCGCAGGAGAAAGGGGTTTTGTAAAAGGGCCTTTAAGACACACATCACATGCCAATCTCTTACGTGCACTTGGTTGGACAACACTTGCCAGCAGAAAGAAGTACTTTAAGTTACTTCTTCTTTACAAAATGTATAACAACTTAACACCCTCCTATCTCTCTCAACTAATTTTTCCAACTATTAATGCTCGAAACCTTCGCCACTCTAGCACCATACGTCCCATTAATTGCAAAACTAATCGCTTAGTCAAATCCTTCTTTCCTAACGCTATTAAGCTGTAGAACAATCTTCCTTCCGACATAAGAGACTCAATTTCCCTCTAAATATTCAAATCAAAAGTAGAGTACTTTAGGTTACTTCTTCTTTACAAAACTCATAAGCAACCCTACTAGCAGTGGATCATGTTCCTGTTTTCTATACCCAAGGACACAAATTTGCCAACATTTATCATACTCAGTTTCGTCTTGGATTCTCGAGACGTAACTTTGATCTCTTTAAAGTCAACTTCATCCCACATTTTACATGTTCTTGTTTCTACCCCACTGAAGATCTGCAACATATTCTGTTCTTCACTCCAAAGTATTCAACTCACATAATTAAACTTCTCAACTCCATCATCCGTATCATTGCTCCCGGCGGCCACCCGAATCTGATTATATACACAGCAAGTGACAGGCTAGCTCATATTCTTCTCTTTGGTAGCGACGAATTGTCCATTCCCTTCAACATACAAATTTGTGATGCTTTCCATAGATACATCGTGGACACAAGACACTTCATATTTTAGTTATGTCATGCATAAGCAGTCTTTTCAATTGAGTTAGTCGCTTATTTACATAAACCTATTTCTTAAGTGTCCTTTATCTGCCGCTAGTCTGTATTATTGTGAACAGGGATGTATATGTGTACATTCTACCTGTAGTGAATTATTTTGTTTGTTTTGCATTCTGGTGACTTTTACTCTTTTGATTTTTGTATGCAGGGTACAAATCTGGAACATGTGTACAGCTTCTTTGTTAATTGGGTAACTTTGTTCTTGTTTTGTCCGGTGTGTTTTGTAATATATATTTTGTGTCTCACTCCATGTTCTGGAGACACCCCCCCCCCCCACCGATTGTGACATCTCGATGTACTATAGGGCGATCCAGTTGAAATAAATATGTTTAAACTAAGACATCCACAGGCAGCTTAGGGAACAGCATTGATTTTGAAAAGATGACTGAGAGCAATTCAGGCGCAGTTGTGTGCGGCATATATTTGGAAAATGAGCACCCTTTTCGAAGTATTTTGGTCCATGATCGACAGCCAGAAGTGTATTTTTAGATTACCCTTGAATGTATTCAAAGAAGATGTCTCACGTAAATCAAGTGGTAGATCATTGTAGATGACGGGGAAAAAAAGTTTCCGAAATGCAAATTTTTATATAAAATTTGTGGTAAATTGAGACGATTTTTGTAAAACAGTGTTCCTGAAATTGCCAACGACTAGGTCATGTAAGTGAGAAGGGATTAGCTTATGGACCATTTTATGAACAGGATAAGTTTGAATTATTTTCTGCGAGTAGCCAAGGTCTGCCAATCCAGTTCTGTTAAAGGTCCTCTTGATTGAATGGGTACCACAAATTAGAAAGTTGATGTTTAGGGTTGTTAGAAATGATATCTGAAAACCAAAACATTAAATTTCATTTTGGAATAGTGTTTTTTTATCTCCAAAAGTGCGCCTCATCTGCGACAGAAAAACACGCGAATTTTCTCCGATCATGGCCCAATGTGGGAAAGTGTTAGTGACGTCACAAATGCAACCCGCTGGCCATGGTGTATGTGTTCTAGGCCAGAGTGCCTTCAGTTTGCCAAGAGTTATGGCAGATACAACAGAGCATAGGGATTCCGGCGAATATGAATTGAGTTTTTTATGTACGTGGTCTGATGACAATGAAGAAGAATTAATAAGAAAAGCTGAAGCTGCAGAGGAAAAGATCATTCAGCCTTACACACATGAGGGGACGCCCAGAACCCTACCATCACCAGTACTGCAGGGAGTGCAGCCGTGGTACAGCCAGACGATCCCAACTTGCCGTTTGGGCAATGATAATTCGTTGCAAAAAAGTATTTCCTATCAAAAATTACTAGATTTCATTTAACAAGAACAACATGAATGCAATAAATTGGAATTTGCGTCAGGATGGGCCAGGTCTTGTAGTGGTTCAAATTCTAGTATTCACGGAAACAGCTACGGCCTATACCTACGGTATATAAAAGTCTTAACTAACAGTTAATTTTCCCTTCCCTTATGTATGGTTTATGGATGATTAAATATAAGTTTGCATTTGTGAAAAGCTTTCAATATCAGAACTTCTACCGGCAGTGACCCCTGGGAGGACAGTAATTTACGTTTCCTTGCGCATTGTCAAAGCCAGAGTTTTTTGTAGGTCAATAGTTCATGACGCATGAGGTACTCATAAAGAACATTGTAGATGAGACGTTCAAATACTTTCGAAACATTACACAAAAGTCAAATTGGACGGTAATTTTTCTTTGATTTGCTTGTCATTCTTTTTAAGAATCGGGCAAACATTAGTTTTTTTTTCCAAAGATCGGGAAAGCAGGATGTAGAGAGACAAAAGTTAAATAATTTTGTTAAAGAAGGAGCAATACCTGGCGCTGTGCTTTTTAAAAAGAATATTCCCAATGCAATCAGGGCCCCACATTGAGCTAATCTTTAGAGATAACAGTACTGTAAAAACTTTGTTCTCATTGAAGTGGAGCAGAGTTAGACGTGCCTCACTTCGGACAGAGAACTCCGGTAACGACAAAGGATCAGCCTCTATTGAGATTTTACACTGACTAGCAAAGCATCTGTTAAATATATCACACTGGTCTGCGTGGCCAGTGAACACATGGCCACTTTAGAGAAGAGAAGGGATGGAACGATGAATTATGGAACCATCATCGATAGTGATCTGGATGCTTTAGATGAATAGTCTAAAGAATGGATTGGGTCCTTCAATGCACTGAAAACTGATGCCATGCGTATTTCTTTCAAGTGAGTCACTCTTGATCATCCATCTCTTTTTTTTTTCCCAAAGTCATTAACTTGAGAATGTACCGGAACATAAACTCTAAAATCTGACTTTAAATGAAATTCGCATATTAAAGAAATCGTGACCAAAGCCTCTAAACAGTTTAATATTACGAAACCTTTCATGTATCGTCTTGATCACGAAACACTTGAGGTGACTTGCATGTCATTCATTAAACCAATCATGGAATACGGTAATGTGGTCTGGGATGGTTGTGCACAAATCGATCAAAAACTCTTCGAAGATATACAATTGTTTGCAGCCAGTAGCGTAACGGGAACTATGAAAACTACGCCCAGCGCGAAGTTGTATTGTATTGTATTGTATTGTATTGTATTGTATTGTATTTTTATTTGCTGAAAATCATACATACATGAGAATACATATTGCACCAGAAAAAGACTCATACATCGAAATAAGGAAAAGAGTGTTATATAACTACAACAGGTTTAACGGAAGCAAGATTTTCAGCTGGAGGAATGAAACCCCTTGGGGCTTATATTCCCTCCACGCTGAGACAGCACTGATTACATAAAAAATATACAATAATTACTGGAATGAGGAGAAGTACACAAGTTTCTTAAACTAATCCAAATACATGTCAGTTATTGTTGATCCAAAACAAAAAATTTAAGGCGCTTTTTGAACAGATGTATTGAAGAAACATTCTTAATATGAATGGGCACAGATTTCCATATGTGCGGTCCATAAGATATTATTGAAAACTTCCCTACATTAGTCCTAACTTGCTGTATATAAAAGTCTTGTGTTTGTCTAGTATTATAATTATGGATACTTGAAACTTCAGGAAAGAGGATTCTGAACACAGTAGGAACGGGATAGTATTTAACTTTATACATGAGCAAGCTTGTAAGATAGGTATCCAGACTTTGAAATTTTAATAATTTGAATTTGTGGAATAGAGGATCAGTGTGTGAATTAAAGCCTGAAAATGTAATGATCCGTAATATCTTTTTCTGAAGTTTAACAATCTTATCTATTGTACTAGGATATGTGATGGCCCATGAAGTATAACAGTATGTGAAATATGGATACACCAAAGCATAATACAATTTAATTAAAACATTGATTCCAAATTTGTGTCTGATCTTCTTGAAGATCCCAATTATCTTACTTACCTCTTTAGAAATATAATGAATGTGTTCTTTCCAGTTTAGATCTTTGTCAAACCAAACACCTAAAAATTTGAATGTTTCGACTTTACTTAACTTTTTTTCATTTATTTCAATAGCAAAATCGTGCGAATTTTTTATATTATTGCGAGAGCGAAAAATCATATAATTAGTTTTATCGATGTTTACAGATAATTTATTTGTATGAAACCAACGAATAACATCTTGTAGAGTGTTATTTGTTTTATGCTTTAGAGCATCAACATCTCTATCACTGAATAATAAACTTGTGTCATCTGCAAATAATAGACATAACATATCCTGAGACACAAAGCCTAGGTCATTAACATATACGAGGAATAACAAGGGTCCTAAGATGGACCCTTGAGTAAACCACAGTTAATAGATAATATGTCAGAATCTTCTTCAAATAATGTACATACTGAGACCTATTAGATAGATAACTAGTAAACCAATCCAGAGCTAAACCACGTATGCCATAAAATGATAATTTTTGACATAAGATAGTATGATCGACAGTATCAAAGGCCTTAGAGAGGTCAAGAAAGACACCAATGGTGTGTTCTCTTCTCTCCAGGGCCTCAGATATTTTATACGAGAGAGAGCTTACAACATATTCTGTACTATACTTATTGCGAAATCCAAATTGGTAGTCATATAAGATATCAAATCTGTCAAGATAATCAGTTAATTGGTTGTGAACAACTTTTTCAAATATTTTTGACAGAGAAGGAAGGACAGAAATTGGTCTATAGTTATTGAATGTTTCCTCATTACCTTTTTTAAAAATGGGAGTTACTCTAGCAAGTTTCAAAGTTTCGGGAAAGATGCCAGTTTGGAGAGATAAGTTAATAATATGGGTAAGTGGAGAGACTATTTCACTTGACACAAATTATCTTTGATATGTCCTCTATGTCTACAGTCTGAACTTCCTTTTAATCATATTGAAGATAATGATGACTTTTTAAACAGTATTTCTGAGTTCTGGTTCTCCATTCCAAACATTGATTTTAATAAGTTAAACGACAAAATCTTTGTTCCATTTGAAATTAATGACGGCAAAAATATGGTTCCCATTTATGACATTGACCCAGATTTTCACTTTTTTGGTCAGACTAGTTTTGCTAACTCTTTTATTAAGTTGTACGGAGAAACTGGATGGGAGACTTTGGCAAATCGAAGAGAGAGGCCCAAGACTATAATGATGCATAAGATAGTCCATAAGTTAACCCCCAGCTACCCAATTACTGCTCTTCCCAACGCCCCAACTCCGGAGAGCAACACTTGACTAACCAGGGCAAGTTCTAATTCAAGCTCAAGTTCTGACTTTCCTTCTTTTAATTCAAGAACTGCCCTTTTCTAGAATTTTTTTTCCTTCTGCGATTTCTCTTTGAAACTTACTTCCATTAGAAACTCGATGTTTGCCAACTCTATCCCATTTTAAAAGAAAAAAATTGTACTCCTAGATCACATCCCGCCAAACATCCTGAACTTTCATATGTTGGAAAGAGATATTTATCAATTCTACACTCCCGTTTGCGTCTGGGCCGCGACGCACATTTCTTTAAAATAGGCATAAAGGAGTCCGCTGCTTGCTCATGCGGAGCAGCTTCTGAAAGTATATGGCATTTTTTATGTCTGGGTGCAAACCCAGACATTTTGTTTTTCCAAGATTTCTTTCTTTCCCTCTCTTCCTTCCTTCGTTCTTTTTCTTTCTTTCTTTCTTTCTTTCTTTCTTTCTTTCTTTCTTTCTTTCTTTCTTTCTGACCAAATTTAACCGGAGATTTTCTCGAACACTATTATTATTAAAACCACCAAACTTGCCATGGTGACTGACCTACCAGTGAAATTATGCATATCGTTTGGAATAGTCATGATGTTAAAAAATTTTGCCAATTAGGGGCAATTAAGATTTTAAAAGCTTTATATCCTCAAAAATATTGTAGATAGACACAAAGTTCTAACTGACACATGTAGATTTGAGACATCTGGCAAATTCAATAGCATGCAAATAAAAGTTTAGGAATTTTAATGCATGCTAAATTCACTGAATTTCCCAACAATACACACCCAGGGCTTCTACTGCTTGTTACAAGCTGCATGAACCTCCATGGTGTTAGGCAACCATTTTGCATTCATAATAAGTCAGCTTGAACCTGTCTCATAAGCAACCTTCTAGCCATGCATGCTAGGTGTATGGGTTGGAAGGTCTGGGTCTTGTGGCAAATGGGATGGGGAGGGGGGGGGGACTCCCAACAACTGTGTAATGAGGTTCTCAATAAAGTACAGAGACTCTCTTTCTGTTCATGCTAGAACAAATCTGCTTCATGCTGCCATATGTAACAGGCAGGCTATAGTTCCCAGAAGAGCTGGACAGAGCTGTCATTGCACCATGAATGAGACTGGTGTCCTAGCTAGTCTGTTTTTTGTTTATTTGTTTGTTTTTTGCCTCAGGCTATGAGTCAGACTGTCTGCTGTGCTTATCAGTCCCAAGGGAGCACAGGCACTGGATTTCTAGGCAGAATAAGCCTGAGTGTACCCTCTGTTAAGAATAGACTACATACAGTGCTGAGTTGGCTAGACCGATCAAAGTATGATCTCCCAGTCCTAAATGACTGTTTTCACAACTTTGTGAATTTTGAAACAGTATGTGGATTTGTGTTATCTCAGTGGACACTTTCATATCTTTGTTTTCTTGTAACCGGTGAGGTGAAGCCTGTTATTATGATTATATTTGTGTCTTTTTGTCTGGAACCACTTCTCAGTAGTCATTACCTAATTCTGCAGTCTGAACTCTTTACTCTCCATAAGCTAACTTGTCACTGTCTAACCTATATACATATGAAAGTGCTATTGTCCATATGGCACAGGTTCTTCTGTAGAATTTTGACATAGGCTGTTCTAGCCCAAATAAATTGAAAGGTCTTTAGTGGGTAACTACTCAGAACATGTTTCTGAGCCTGTATCTGCGCATGTCTCTGGTAGTAGCAGCTCATTGTCTTAGCTAAATATCGAGCGATGACAACCTAATAATGGATAAATATGAACATGGCAAATTATGAAACATCTAAAAACGTTAAGTTTTGCTTTTAAATGCAGAGCTTATGGAGCCTATTCTTCATAGCCAAGACAAAGAATACTGAGACAGTATCATGTTTGTCTCAGTTCACAGGTACATGTACATGTAATTTCATGACAGCATCTGTTGAAATTTGTGAATGTAATAAAGGAACAAAGATAGGTTTGTATTGCATGTATATGCATCCCCATGAATTATGTTTACACTGTACATATGTACATGTATATCTGCATGTATGAAAAATGTACATGTACATGCACATGAACTAATCCATACTGCCCAGGAGAGCTGACCCTCTCAGGAATGGGCACTTTTCTCTGACTTTTCTGTGGTACCAAGGGTGCCCACTGTAGAAAGGTTTTACTATACAAATAAACACTGGAACTGTGTGTCTGAATAATCAAAAAACAAAATGTCTTGTTGCCAACCCAGACATTTTGTTTTTCCAATGATTATTTTTTCTTTCTTTCTTCTTTACAAACAAGTTAAAAGCTCCATATCTTCCAAACATTTACAGATAGACACAAAATTTCAATGTGCATACATAAATTTGTGATACCTGCCAATGTAATGGACAGTATATGAAAGTTGTAGAATTTCAAATAATGCTAATTAGAGGCATTGAAAAATTTAAAAGTTGAATATCTCCAAAACTATTATACATAGAGATGCCATTCTAACCTCAATTTATAGGTTTGTGGCAAAGGCACACCCTATGAAGGATGAACCAAAGTTGTAGGATGTTAGTTTATGCAAATTAAGTGAATACGCCTGATATATAACGTCTTTTATGAGTTCCTAACAACAAATAACCTCCTTACCACTAAATACTCTGGCTTTAAAGCTAACAACTCCACTATAAATCAGCTCGTCTCTATCCTCCACGACATTTACAACAGACTCGAACTGAACAAAGAAGCACGGATGGTTTTCCTGTACATATCAAAAGCATTTGACAGGGTATGGCATGGGGTCTCTTGTTCAAGCTAAAACAACTTGACTCCACAGATCCAATGTCGGACTTCATCAGCAGTTACCCGTCAGATAGTTCACAAAGCACCACCATCTGTGGTTAAACTTCCTCTTGGCTACCTTGACGCTGGTGTACCACAATGCTCCATTCTTGGCTCTCTGCTCTTTCTTGTTTTCACAAATGACATCACATGCGGCATAGCATGTGATATCAAACTCTTTGCCGACGACACCAGCATCATTGAAATTGTCCATAATCCTAACACTTCAGCTGAACGTATCAATACCGACCTCGGTAGGATCCATGCCTGGGGCAAACTGTGGCGAGTTACTTTCAATACAATCAGATCCTTATCTGTTATTTTTGCCTCCACAAAAGACAAACCGGCTCAACCACCTCTCTTTTTGGGAAACACAGCAATACCTGAAGCAAACGAACATTTACACCTAGGAATTACACTTACTCATAATTTGTCATGGCAAACCCATATTACTCGTATCATTATTAAATCTAGCCAACGATTAGCCCTGCTGCGCACACTAAAATACAACCTATCCCGCAAAGCCGGTATATGTCTATACACAACAATGATACGGCCTATCCTTGAATATGGTTGTGTACTCTTTGATAATTGTACGGACAGCTTATCATCATCTTTTGAGGCCGTTCAGTATGAAGCTGCCCGGATTTATATTAGTGCATTGAGGCACACACCCCGTCTCCTTCTTCTGTCCGAGCTGGGTTGGTAAACACCAATCTGATCGACATCAATATCACAAACTAGCACTTTTCTATAAGATGGCCAATAAATTGACTCCTGGGTACTTATATGACCTAGTACTTTGTGACATCGGCCTTACCACTAATCTTAACTTGTGTAACCCCCTCAATATTAGATAGGTAAAATTCAGAACCAAACGTTACCGCAACTCCTTCCTCCCTTCCTACATTAACCTTTGGAACAACCTACCGCTCGACATTAGGGAATCTGTATGACACAGCTTTCAAATCCAAATTGAAATCGACCTTACTATCTGTTGTATTATCTCTTATTTCTCACACGGAAAGCGTTTCCCAAATATTTGTTACACTCAATTGCGCCTTGGCTGCTCACAATTAAACTCCCATCTTTATAAGGTTAATATAGTCCCCTCACCAGATTGTGCATGTTCTTCCCAAAGCGAAGATATCCATCACTTTTTCTTGTCCTGTCCTCTCTTTTCAGCCCATAGGTATCATCTGTTGGACACTGTATGGCATATTGTGACACCGGGAGTAAACCCAAAACTTAACGTACATGTGCGCAGCGATCTTCTTGTCACATATTTTAAGCAAGGAAATGCCACCTTCAGTGACGATAATAATATGAAAATTTGTGATGTTGTGCAATATTATATCACAGAATCGAGGAGATTTGAATTCTGAGCTTTTTTTTTCTGGTGTCATAAGCATGCACGGATCCTAGACTGTTTCCGAGTTACGTATCTCTTACCAATTGTACTGTTTAGTCCTGTGTGTCATGTATATACTATGTACGTTTGCCCGTCTGAAGATCCTAGACAATTCACTTCAAATAAATATGTTAAAATAAAATAAAATAAAATAAAATAAAATAAAATAAAGCAAATAACAATGTTAAGTAATTGATAAGCCGTACAATAAAGTTTTTTTTTCTATAGTTGCAATGAGAGAGGAGGTCATTTCGAGTGAAGAAATTATACAATCTCATATATATACAAATATAAAAGGCTTTGGACAAAGAACATAGAGATACAGGTCTATAGTTTTTGTTACAGCGAGGGTCATCCTTCTTAAAAAGTGTACATACAATGGCTTCTTTCCAAGAACTTGGAAAAGTCGATGAAGTGAGAGAAAAAAATGAAGATTTTGGAGATAGGTTATAGATATATGGAGCGAAAAGCCGTAGTACTTTGTTTGGGAGACCATCCGGTCAACCTGTTTTACTTATTTTCAACTTTTTCAGTACTTCATAAACCTCTTGGTCACCAATCGAAATGTTTTCAAGAGTTTGGTCGTTTTTCACGGCTAGGTTAGGGAAGTCGACAGAGAGATCGTCAACTACACATTTGGATGAAAAATGATTGTTTAACGCATTGGCTTTGTCAACACAGTTGAAAAGCATAGCTCCATTTTCTATAATGGAAGAAGTGGGGTTGTTTTTACTCCAACCACATACATCCTTTAGAGTTTGCTACCATTTTTTAGTTTCTGTCATTTTGTTGTTTAAATTTTCATAAACTTGATTAAAATAGTCTTGTTTGGCTTTTCTTACTATGACCACTACCTCGTTTCGTAAGCAAGGATGATAATTCCAATCGTCCACTTCTCCAAGAACTTGGAAAGGTCATACGAAAATGCACTCATGGTCGCACGTGACAGAGTCCAAATGGTTTGATAGTTACTTCCTTTTGCGGAATGCAATCGGTCGCTATGTCATTAAAAAAAAAATACATAAAATAAAAAAAAAAAAAACCATTAATATGTCCCTCGATGAACACAGCGCCCCATGGCGCAGCTAATAATGAGTCACGAAATTTATTGTGATCAAATTGAGAGTAGTTCCAAATGACCTTTTTATATGCTATACTATTATTAAGTTGAACATTTGTAGATACGAAAATGCACTCATGGTCGCATGTGGCAACAGGGGAGAAATTTCTGACCCTGCTGCCAACAGAGTCCTTAATTACAAATGCTAAATCAAGCAATGATTGACCACGAGTTGGGTCAGTAACTGATTGTTTTAGATTAAGATGGTGGGTGGCATTAAAAAATTGATGCTCAAAAGTAGATTTGCAATTACCAACAACCCAGTGGATACCAGGTAAATTGAAATCACCTGTAATAAAGACTGCATGTGGCGCTTCAGAAATCAGTGAAGCTACTATGTCTTGAAAATGCTCAAGAAAATCAATGCTTTCTTCCAAGTTGTGACCTGGTGGTCTGTAAAATGTTGCAAGAAGAAATTTATGTTCATTTATTGTGGTTTCCACAACCAAAAATTCCAAGTTTGATACCTAAATCTCGTTTCTTTGTTTACACATGAATGAATTAGAGTAGTAAATTGCCACCCACCTCCAAATCTGTTGAGATCACATCTAAAAGGCTGCTAAAACCCACTGATTTCTGTGTCGATATTTGAAACAGAGTTAAGTTTTGTTTCGTTCAGTCAGATTACATCTACGTTATTATGTAAACAAAGATAGTCGAGTTCATCAAGCTTATTATTGGCAACTAAACTATTGACATTTAAGTGGAGGATGTTTAAAATATTCTGATTCTGAGGACCAGGGTTTGGATATACGTCTCCATATAAAATTAGCAAAATATCACACAGACCAAATGCTTGGCCATAAAACTATGCATTGTTGTCAATAATGTGTGTCGAAGATGCGAGTAAAAGTTGAAATCACCACTTCTATGCAATCTCAGACTTTTGGTTTGCGTAATAGGTTTGGCCACTGTTTACAGACTAAGTTCAAGCATCGAAACAACATCCTTCCTGATAATTATTGCAATTATTTAGCATATAAACATGAATCCCAGTGGTGTGCGAGAATACAGCTAGTCGACATACACTACGCAGGGCCACCTTTGACTTTTGCTTTAAATGGGCATTAACCAATGCCAGTCTTTGACAAATGAGGGTTTTGACAGACTCCATGTGGTGGAGGTAGATAAACATAAACTGTCTATAGCACTTGACTTAGAATAATGTTTTCCAAAGGAAACATCGTGTGGTAATATAAAAAAGAATAGTTAACAAAAATGCACAGTTCCAATCAGTGGACACATCGATTGGAAGCCAAAAAGTGCGTGCGTGAGATGCAAATGAAAAATGTAAATTGTCTCTCTTAGCCCTTGCCTGCGAAGCAGACTCTAATGTTCATGTTTTTGTATGGTACATCTAGTCGTGTTGCACTAGGCCGCTTCGCAGGCAAGCTTATCCCAAACAAAAGTTTGAAGTTAAACTGCATTGGACAACTGTACATCACTGTACATGAAAAAATCGCATACCTGCATATTGTGCCAGAATATTGTATCATTCCTTCGTTTACCCAAGAATATCATACGGCATCGAAATATATGCAAAAACATCGAGATCAAATATTGACAGGCTGTGGACTATTCCAAACAAATGCTTAAAGATCCTGCTAAATTTACACCCAAGAATATCTGCTGACTTTTTTTACAAAGCTGCACGAACGTGCTAAAAGTGCAACACGTCTATATGACTATGGCACCTTAATTTTCGTTTCATAATAAATCCATCGTAAACTTCCCCCAATACACAATCACTTCACAAGGCAAATCACAAACTTTCATGTTATCCAAACAGACTGAAACCATGGCCTTAACATGACCATAGGTATACAGGACTCATGCTTTGCAACAAACTCCTAATAAAAATGTCTTTAAATGGTGTCCAGCTCTTATGAGTCTAACTCCCTTTGGAACTCTCATCTCCTCATTATCTTGATTGCATTGTATGATTTGAAAATAAAGATTCAATGCAATTCAAATTGTTGATTTTACCTCTAGACAAGATGCTTAAGTCGCCCAGCCAAACAAGTTCCTGTACGCTAGCCAATGCCCGCAATAACATTAGTACTTCATATTCCGCATACCTTTCTGGTTACCCACACAATAACCCTTTACAATTATGATACATTAAACCTACAAATTGAGTTGGACAGGCTAACTGCTCATAAAATCGCATCTGAGTTGTGATTCTGTAAACTCTGCTCTAGGCATTCAGTAGCGTATGAATGATATTCTATGACACACTATTCCACACTGTGAATCCTCACAATCAATTTTGATCCACAATGTCTTACATCTATAGGGGCACTGGAATTCTCCATGCCGTGCTCACTTTCACAAAACAGTGCTTTACCAAAAGAAAAATTGAGTTAGCAATGCGAATCCATTTAAAGTTAAGATAAAAGCTTTTTCAGTCTGTGTGCCGCCTTTTTGTTTTCCCTCAAATTTTTCATTCATTCATTCATTCATTCATTCATCAGTTTTTCAGGGACACTATTATTATAAAAAGTACCAAACTTGGCATGGTGATTGACCTAGAAGTGAAATGAATATCTTGGTTTCGAAAATGATGCCCAGAACTACTTATGGTAGAGGTAGCATTCCAACTTCAATTCATAAGTTTGTGCTATAGGCACATCTAATAAACCACAACAAAAAGTTGTAGAATTTTCATTTATAAATGCAAATCAGGGGCACTTGATAAGTTAATATGTTGAATGTGTTCAAAACGATTAAAGGTTGAGGTACTATTCCAACTTTAATTCATTGTACCATAGGTACACCCAATGGACCACAAGCAAAAGTAAAATATTAATTTATGCAAATTAGGGGCTTAAACAGTTTAAATATTTAAAAGTTTTGAAACTATTAAACTATTACCAATCCTACTTTAATATGTAGGTTTTTGCTATAGGTGCATCAAATGGACCACAAACAGAAGTTGTATGATTGTAATTTATGCAAACTAGGGACACTTAAAAAGTTTAAATGTTTAATATCTTCAAAACAATTAAATGTAGAGGTACCATTATAACTTTGACTCATAGCAAGCTTTGAGCGCACACAGACTTATTTGCTTTTGAAGCGAAACTGCTTTTCCTATTAATAACTGGACCCTTGTCTGTTTGGCTATGTAAATTAGTACTACAACATGTCGCCAGAGGGCCCTAATCTTGGCCTCATCCGCTGACTACTCTCACTCTCAAAGCCGCCCCTTTTTCACATGCTCGGTTTATTTTTGTTGTATACTCTAGATTTAGATGCACATTCTAGACTTATTTTAATTGTAACTTATACCTTTATGATTGTTTTGTATTGTCACGCTCTACCTGTATGCATGAAGCAAAAAAATGTATACGTAATTTGGAGAATGAAAGATACCGGAAGCACATGTCATGGAAAATCAAAACAAAAAGCGACTGAGAAACAGAGCTGATGGCGATAGCAGGGAAAGTATAATACGTAAACATGGTGAGGACGTTAGTAAAATAACGCTTGTTTCATTCAGTACTGTCAACATTACACCTCGGTTCAGGACCTAGAACTCCGGAATGACAGGATTGGCAATTTTGACAGGATGGACTCCGGAGAAAGGGGCGTGACGGGAGAATTTGGCAGTTTGGCTTTGACTAGCCCCAAGGTACCTCCCCACGCTCTGTAACCGCAAGCTTACAGCGCGCGGGGAGGTCCCTAGGGGCTAGGCTTTGACCAAGCGTATATATAAGCCATATTTATATGAACATAGTATAAAATTGGTGCTAAGCCTAAGGCTAAGTGTGCAACTTATAATATGCCCGGTTGCACATGTCCGAGTCGTGTTACCCGGAATTAAATTGATAATCTAGAGCTACGCGACTCTGGGTTATGAAGCCATTGATCCAGAGTCCAATTCGTTTGCACTTGTCAAAATCAAGTCAGGGTCTGGTGATTCCAGGTTGCACTGTTGTGTATTGAGTGTGTATGCCTGTTTTGCATAGATTCTATTGTGATGTAGCTTTATTCCAATCTGCCCACTTCTTTTTCCTTCCCCTGCATGGTTGTGTGTGAAGGCAAATAGAGGGTCACAACATGAGAACGGGCGAAGAACGTAAAAAAAACCCTGCTCATTTCTAATTTGAACAAACGAATTCTAAATTAGTAGAGGCGGATAAATATTGTGGAAAGTAAAAAAAAAAAAACAAATGTTAGGGCCAGGTCCAGAAGAAGGAAGAAGCCTCGAAAAAAGAATTAGCAACAATTTCAAAGCAAATGTAGAGATGAGGGATAGCAATCGACCAAAACTGCATGGGAAAATTTGAAAGATAAAATTGCTCAGTAGAAAAGATCCCCGAAGTCAACTGGTGGAGGTGCTGCTCCAAAGCGAATAGTCAGTAAAGCCAGTGTCCGTCAATTCAGTCATCCCTCAATTTATGTCACTTTTCAATGTGACAGGTTTTTTAAATAAATTATCGGCATTCTTGAAGAATTGTGGACATTGAAGACATTTATGCATAGTTTTTGTCTTGTATATTATAGTTTACCTATCTTATTTTGTTGCATAGAATTTGTTATTAAAAAATAATTGAGAAAATAAAAAGATGATTTTGTTCTGCCGTTACCAGTAAACATGGAGGAAAATTTCGAATCTATGAATGCCTCCATTTCCTTTAACTAGGAGATTGTTCATCCAACTGTCGAAGGTGTTTGGGCACAAAAGTGTAACAACATTTATCGTGATGGTAAACACTGTTTTTTGGTACTGATGAAACTTTTAATATATGTATTCCATGTATGGGTGATGAATTTGTTGTGTTGCGCATGAAAATATCGTTTTGTGGCATCTGCTTGTTTCGTCATTCTCCTTGCGTTTGGCAGTGGGCTCTATGGTGCCATACCAGGAAACAACTTTTTCCCTCGGGGGGGGGGTGTGTGTGTGTGTGTGTGTGTGTGTGTGTGTGTGTGTGTGTGTGTGTGTGTGTGTGTGTGTGTGTGTGTGTGTGTGTGTGTGTGTGTGTGTGTGTGTGTGTGTGTGTGTGTGTGTGTGTGTGTGTGTGTGTGTGTGTGTGTGTGTGTGTGTGTGTGTGTGTGTGTGTGTGTGTGTGTGTGTGTGTGTGTGTGTGTGTGTGTGTGTGTGTGTGAGAAATCATGGGACCCAGCAATTATTCTGCTGGCTGCTCCTGTGTCTCTATGCAACAGACGATCAACCAAATCAAATTTATGCAACTAGTCAATATAATCTTCCACGGTACGGTAAAACCCCCTCTTACAGCAAAGTGATGTGTACATACACTGGAAAATCGGTGTAACTTTAGCTTTTAATCCTGGCTGTACCCTGAGTTAAATTGTGGGGTAGGGCTTCAGTTCGGTTTAAACATATTTTATTTCAAAAGAAAATACAATTAGCCGACAGGCTCATCAGCATATATTAGGGCCTCTTGTAGGTTGACAACATAGGCATCAGTTTAACCCAGACATGTGCAAGTGAACAGACCCATTTGACAGGGCTTGACTCCAGAGTCACCGTAATCCCGACCTGATCTGGACATGTGCAACTGGGCAATAGGGTATCAAATGACGTCCCGTGTTGTTTTAAAAGATATAAAATGGCACCAACCACCACAGACTTCCTGGCATTTCCAACTTAGGCTTCAGCTTCAAACCCATTCATAGAATAGATTAGCATAGTCATGGATAGATCATGGGGTTGAAGGGAGAAATGCCGGGAAGTAGAGTAGCAGTAGGGTCAGGCTTAGGGAAGACCAGTTAAGGGCTTCCTGGTCAAATGCTGGGAAAGGAGTTGTCCTATACAGTGTGCTGGGTTTTATTTTTTTTTGGGGGGGGGGGGGCAGAATCTAGAGTGCTTATTAAACTGGAGAAGGTACCGGTAGCCTTTAAGATTTATAAGGGCTTCCATGACCCTGGGAACACAGTCAAAGGCTGTGGTTATGTCCAAGTGAGAGATGCAATTTTGAAAAAGTGAAAGATTTTTTTTTAATGATTATTATGGTTGTTGACTTCTTGTATTTTGCAGGACCATGGCACACATAACATGGCAGCATGCTATAGACTCTTATAACTGATTGCTGTTACGATGCCCACCTTCAGAATATTCTAGATTGCTGCAGAACTCAACAAAGAATGACAAGGATATTGATGAGATAACTTTAACAAAAACAATATATTTAACAGTAAAAATTCAATGTATACAAAGTAGTTAAATGAAATTATACACTTAGCTATGCTGATATTCCAATGATAGACCTGTTCATACCGAGTTGTACCGAACTTTTCCGGACCATAATTAATTATGCATTCCATTGTTGGCCTGATTGTCCAATCAGCAAGTAGCCGAGTCGGGCCCACACCGTCATATGTTTACAGCGGATGCCACGGCAAACGCTAGTGATTACAGCATGGATTGTGTTGAACAGTGCAAATCTTTTATCAAAATTGTCATATTAGTGGTGAAACGTGCATTTATAGATTGCTGACGGTTTGATTTTTCGTTAAATCCAAGCGCATCCTGTGGTTTACTTTCTTATGCTTCCATGTGAAATTTGGCCAGCGTGGCCGAGCACAAAATGTAAACAAAGCAGGGTGCGCTTCCCGAAGTGAACCGAATCAACCCGAGTCCTATGAACAGGTCTATTAAGAGACTGCAGGTAAATCCTTATCCCTGGTGAGAGATTCTCCACACGCACTGTCCCACAGTTTTAAGTCCTATGGTAGGTGCCAAATGGTCTGGTACAAATCCCACAGACACACAGTTTTCTTCCAATCTGTACACAGAACATGGTGCTGGTCCAAATCCCACAGAGGTACAGTTTGGTTCCAATGTGGTACAATTAAACACCAAATATACCAGTCCACTCAAAGGCACTGTCCACACACCACAGGTACAACGTATAAATGAGTATAATATCTCCTTGGCAATGGCAACAACTCACAGTCCCACTGGCTTGAAGATACACATCTTCTGTCAGATCTCAGAATTCTCTTCTGTCTGTCATGAAGGGAGCCGGTTTATAAACCCGTGCTGAGAACACTCACCAATATTCCAGAGTTTTCCAATAAGTCATACATCTTCTCTGTGATCTTTCTAGACCACATCGGAACTTTCCCCTTGTTTACTACTTTGCCTGCATGTAGGCCACCACTTCATACATTCCATTGTTGACAAGCTACATGGGAGCAAAGTGTCTCCCCAGGGGTTGTGTGTGGTCTTTCCTATTAATGTAATAGAAATGTTCCCGCATTCTATCCATGAGGGAGACACTTTGCTCTGCCCAACCATGGTTCCCCAGAACTCACTATTCAAATCCTAGAATACATACGCACACCCCCAACTCTGAGTAAAACACTGAAGCTCAGACTTGCAAGGGAAACACACTGGATCCATCAACTGTGCACGACAGAACCTTTTGGTCTCAATGTTATGGGCAGATGAACTCTTTGTTCAGTCATATGCTAAATTTTTACCTTCAAGTTCATCTGCCTACTAACACCACTGTTACACACTTATGATACATTAGTTTCATAAGCCAATGAGCTGTGAAAAAATCTTTATTGAGGGTGGAGGCTGCTATACACACCACTGCCCCAATACATCTCTTAAGATGACCACAGGTCATCAGGGTATAATGAGTGTCACAGCTGTGACACCCAGGTATACCCACAGTACATTGCAAACAGGGTTAGACATGACAAGAGTGTCAGTTAAGGCCGTTGTCACGTCACACGTGCAAGACCGTACACCTGAAACATACACCTGGACCCTAGTTACGTGTATGTTACACCCAACTATATAAAGCATGTACGCATGGCCGTTACACCAGCCTCTGATGAGACTGAGCAGTGTCAAAACCGGTCAGGCATATTTTCAGGAGGACAACCGTCATTTTTGGCATTGCCCTCGTCAAATTTGCTTAATATTGGTTTAACCCTTTCCCCCTTGAATTGAGACTAAGGCAACAGCTTTCTTTGGCATCAGTTGGGTACTTGGTGCCCAACCTATACCAAGGAAAGCTGTTGACCTGGGGCATATGATCTGGATAGGTCTCATCAACAATTTTCAAACTGTTTTTCATAACTGCTGAAATTAGCTGAAAACATTGAAGTAGATGACATTTGACCCTCAGCTGCTTTTGGCCAGTTTAAGGAGGAAAGGGTTAAAGTTGAAACACCAAGGAACAATGCAATGTGACTCAGTAGTGGTTCAAAAGTTTAAACTGGGACATTAAAATAATTCAAACCTTGTCTGCTTTTAATCTCGGAGGTGTGGTAAAAAAAAAATCTCAGACACACTTTGATTATCACTGTAACACCTGATTGTTGTACAAACTTGTCAATTGTGGCAAAGCGGATCTTAACATTTATTTACAGGTGCCTGCATGATCAGAGACGCCATACAGTGAGATTTGTTTGACTGAGTCTGGGGGCCACAGGGGTGTGGGCTGTGATGGCTGATTACAGAATGTTACTGACAGTGTGGTTCCTGTGGATGTTAGGTTCCGCAGCAGCTGCCCTGATGATGCAGACACTGACTGGCAATAACTGGAAGGTGGACAATGGAAAAGGTAAGTACCTGGCTCGGTCGACGCCATCTGAACTTACAGCATGCCACTGGTCAAATGGTTGCTATGGTGAAACAATGTCCAGGCATTCAAAGGTCAAGATAGTTGTGGCATGTATGGTAACGCCAGTGACCATGTCTCACCTGAAGCCTGTTATGGCATCAATTTATTTAAAAAAAAAAAAAAATTGAAAATTACTTCTCAAGAACTACAGATGTAGATTCAAGTGTACTTTGTTTGACCAAAAAAAAAAAAAAAAAATCTGCTTTCGATGAGTTGTCAGTAATGTAGTTATTATCTACTAACAGTGTAGGTATAGGGGACTTATGATTACCTTTCAGACAATATTTTCATGAATTATTTTTGCTTACTTTTTGCACAAAGTCTTAAAAAGTCTTCTCCCAAACCACTAGGCCAACTGCTTCAAAATTTCTTGGGGACACTTCTGGAGGCACCTGCAAATTACCTTGTTCAACAGCTGGCAGTGCATTTTTTCTTTTTTTTTTCAGCTCTGCTGATCAAAAGTGGTAGAGCTTATCAACCACTCATGTCTGTCCTACTCTCCATCAACTTTTGCTCGTAAGCACGATACCGTCCATAGTTTTCAAGTTAGCCCAATATAACTTTCAGGACATATAGGGTGTATAAAAATCGAGGTCCCTTTTGATATTGGAGGTGCCACCTACAATACTATGTGATATAAGGGTCAAAATATGAAAATCTTGTGAACACACTAGTATCTTTAATTTTTGGCAGATCTTCACGAAATTTGGTGGGATTGAAGGGCGGTCAAAGTTCAAGTTGCTAATGATACAAGTGGTGTGACCTATCATTTGATGGCAATTATGAGCCAAAATGTATTGTAAGATATAAAATTCCATATATTGAAAAGTTATTCGATGAGATTTGCCAAATATATAGGATATACAAACCATGTCCAATGCTAGAAGATTATATAATATGAGTGACCTTGACCCATTTTTTGTGAGATCACCATGCCTGCAAAGTTGAAAGAGGTGATTTTGTAATGGCAGGGTGTAGCTTGTACATCAATGGCAAAGTGAATTGAGCCTGCCGATTAAAGTAGCACTTGATTACAAAATACATTAATCTGTATTTTGACCTTTTTTGGGGGCACTGTGACCCAGTAAATATGTAGTTTGGTGTTTGTCCAAGTTCATCGTTTTTCGTCAATAACCCAGGGTTCGCACAGGTCCTTGAAGTGCTTGAAAGTACTTGAATTTGCTACATTTATTTTCAAGGCCTTGAAAACCTTGAAAATCCAGAATTTTGGACAAAGGTCCTGGAAAAGTCCTTGAATTTCGTTTTTAAGCATTTTTTAAGCATCACCCAATGAGGCAAGTTGCCAAGGAATATGAATATTTTCCACAAAATTTAGCATTTATGAACTTGAATCACATTAAGATGAACACATTCTGCTGTCATTTTCCTTTGAAGTGGCTGGCAAATCCCATTTGTCAAAATGTAACACTGCGAATTACAAAGTATCTTTTTGCTTTTAACCCCCTTTTAACGCATGTAGGTTTGACAGTTTTTATCAAATCAAGCCTAACCAATTATGGGAGCCTTATTTATATGTACAGCCTACTTTCAGGGACAAATACACTGTATCAAACATACAGGTAACAAAGTACATCACCTTCCTAGAAAAGAAACTGGGGCATTCTTGTGAAAAATGTGCATGGGGATAGGTGCATCTTCAGGTCTAATTTTACGCATATGTAGTGGCAGTAATTTTATAGCCTGGATAGAGTCAATTTCAGGAATACGATCCATACTGGCTGTAGGCCTACTTAAGTCACAGTAAATTCATAAAATAATCCATATTGAATTTATCTTTAAAAAGGACTTTCGGTAATATGATCCACATATAGGCTTCTTTAAGTTGGGGGAAAGTCTATTTCAAAAATTGAGTCTGATTCATACATGGTTGGAATAAATAATAAATGTGGAATAAGATGCATAGTAGAGGGTTGAAAAGTGATGATTTAAACAATTTGTCTTTTGTGTTCTATTGCTGGATCTGGTCCTTGAAAACTTGATTTAAGTGCTTGAAAAAGTCCTTGAAAGTCCTTGAATTTACTTTTCACGAACCTGTATGAACCCTGATAACCCGAAAGTGAATACTCAATTTGAAGAAACAGACCATATGGAAAGCTGGATGTGGGGCGCATATTTTGAACAGTAACAATCTTTTAATCCGAGTTGAAGGTCAAGGTCAAATGGCCAGTTTGAATATAGGGGTCATCTGGTGAATGCTTTGCACCCCACAATTTTTGAGATAGGCTCATATAAAGTATAGGAGTTATAAAGTGTATAAAAATTTTGTCAACATCAATGTTGCGGGCCCCACCTATAGTATTATGTAATATACAGGTCAAATGTGAAAATCTTGTGACTGCAATACTGTCCACAGTTTTCAAGTTAGCCCATTATAACTTTCAAGACTTACAGGGCATATATATATCTAGGCCCCTTTCAATATTGGAGCGACCACCTACAATATTATGCAATGTAGCGGTCAAAATATGAAAATCTTGCGAACACTCTAGCATCTTGAATTTTTTGGCAGATCTTGACCCAATTTGGTGGGATTGTGGGGGATGTCAAAGTCTTAGTTGCTAATGATGCTAGTGGCACCACCTATAATTTGACAGAAATTATGAGCCAAAATGTGTTTTAAGATATGAAATTCCATATCTTGAAAAGTAATTGGATTAGTCTTGCCAAATTTATAGGATGTATAGACAATCTCTAGAGCAAGAATTTAAAGATATACCAGTGACCTTGACCTATTTTGTGGGGTCACCATGCCTGTAAAGGTGAAAGAGGTGATTTTGTTATGTCAGGGTGTAGCTTGGGCATCAATGGCAATGTCAGCATAGCACCAGGCCTACGGGCCTCTTGCATTACATAATCTGGGTGATCTTGATCTTCTGTCCCAAGGCCACTGAGGATATAAAGGTAAGGATTCACTCATCGTTGTCTTGGCACATGCAACAATATCCATCACAGGAATTGCACAAATAAACTATGATTACATGTGGAGCAAAGTGCCATCTGGTGGACGATTTATACACTAAATGAACATAATTAAGCTTTGTATGTGCAGAAGCCACTTGAAGATTCACAACTTTGAAATGAACAGGTGCAATTTAGCCGCTGTGCTAGCAGAGCATTACCCCCATGGGCCTCTTGTTTTAAAATTTTAATTGTTATTATTATTATGTTTTTGTGTGTGTGTGTGTTTTTATCTTGATCAGGTATACAGGTGGCGGGCACAGTGCCCGGCAGTGTGTACACAGATCTGATGAAGGCTGGCCATCTGAAGGACCCGTATTACCGGTTCAATGACGTAGAGTACAGATGGGTGGCGCTGGACAGCTGGACCTACACTGGCACATTTCAGGGTCAGTTCATTTTGTTCTTTTCACAACTAAACCACTCTCTTTCCAGTAAGACCACCTGTCATACAGGACTGCTTCTCCCTGTTCAACAGGGGGAATACTAGGGTACAGAGTAAATCTCCATATCACTCTTTCAGTGTGAATCATGAATAAAGTCGATCCACTTAAGTCAAACTAGTCTGAATTATCATTAGGATCCCAGATCCATATTCCTCATAAAAAGAGCTTTCATTCAACCACCAGCATGCCTATAGTTCCAGAGAAAATATCCCAAGTCAACAACTTTTCTTGGCACACATTGGGCGGCCCATGCACGCCAAGAAAAGCTGTTGACTCAGTCCAAAATTTGGCACTGAAAAAGTTAAAATTCATTCCAGCTATCAATGTTCACACAATTTATGTCATGTGCACATCATTCCAATGTTTTCATTTAGCTATGACAAGTGGGAAACAGATGTTCAATGCTTTGTTTACATTTTCACATCAAATTCCCCTGCAAAGAGTTATGTTCAAGATGAGTTTGGATGGTTGGCATCTCTGACATACAGGCATGTCACAGAGACATTTCAAAATAAGTGAATAGCAAATTTGTAATCATCGAACTTTTTTTGTTTTTATAAAATAATGATCGAGTGACATTTGAGGGACAGATGAAATGAATTAAAACTTTGTACCAGGCTATAAGAATTTAAAAGTGGAAGCTGTCAAAACCCACAGGGAATTAGATATCCATGAGCAGTGCATGATCATTTTTGACTACACTGACAGTAATTTTTTTTTATGGATTCCTTGATGCATATGAACCCTGTAATTGTATATTAAAACGGAAAGCATAGTACAGTGGTCCCTGTCACCAGAGACCACCCCTACAGCGTCAAAAAATTGGTCTTATGAGACAGGTGGTCTTTCATGACAGGTAAATTAACATGGGAAGTACAGGACTTGGGAATCTGAAAAGCGGTCTCTCACGAGAGGGTGGTCTCTCACGACAGGGGTCTCTCGTGACAGGGACTACTGTATAGTTCACTTGGCCTCTAAGTTGTGCATTTCCCAGAAAAAGAAGAAAGTGGGCATAGTTACCTTTATTTTTAAAGTACAGTAGTCCCTCCTTTGAGAGACTGCCCCTAGTGCCACCCAAAAGGTGGTCACATAAAGCAGGTGGTCCCTGAAAGGAGGTATAAATAACATGAAAAGTACAACAGAAAGACCTGACAATTGTGGTCTCTCAAAGGAGGTGGTCTCCCAAAGGAGTGGTCTTTCAAAGGAGGGACTACTGTAAAACAGAAGACAAGGAAGTGACATAGGTATTAGGTGCCTATATTTCAGGAAAAGTAAAAAAAAAGCATGAAAGATCATGGAAATATGCTAGGCATGTAACTTCTCTCGGGGGGTGGGTGGTGGGACTAGTATTTGCAACAACAACAAAAAATGAGAAACTGGAAACCATTGTCTCTATTTAAGTGACCTGCAGTGTATGTCCTCATATTCATTGTAAAGGCTGCCAGGCCATGCTCTATCGGACCAGATGTAAGGCAATTCAGTTGATTTGCTGATGATGTTTGCGGGGTCAGTCATGTTCTGTGAGTGTGCTCCTTTGACAAGCACGTAAAAAAAAAAGTTTGAAAATCAGGCTCAGAATCCCACCCATTGAGAATCTGAAGCTGGAACTGTGGATGCTTCCCAAAATGCACAAAGCTACACTGCAGAATGAAACTAGCGGTCATTGTTATATATTCCTAGCACTTTCACGCCCACTGAGGCTGATGTGGCAGATCCAAATTTGGAAGCGTTTTTTTCAGATCGGTGAAACACAACATAGCGAAATTTCAACATCTCCACCACAGAGTTGAATTTTCTTGACACTAATGCTGAAATACACAACCAACAAAGAGCTTATACCACGCCATTTGTCAAACCGACAGATATACACTTATGCACATTACAGGTCAACCCACCCAATACACTCCATGGCAGGTGGCCCCTACAGTCAACGTCATAGGGTGAAATGCATCTGTAGCAAACCAGAGGACCTTGCTGTAATAGGATGCATTCATATTTAAATGCAGTCCTACTCTAATACCTTTTCAGCAAAAGAGGGAGCCACTTGCATCAGGGCAGGTCCGTATATTTAGCATAGTTAAAAGTATGTTCTCGATAAAATAAACAACATGAACACAGAATAATCTTTAAAAAATGTATTAACATATATTTAAAACCAAAAAGATGATTAAATTGATTTGAAATTGGCTCTCTTGGTAGAAAAGGTGCTATTTGTGGATGTTTATGTAGCATATAATACAAATCTTTCCTGATCATGGTGAAAGCATCAGTCTGTTGCCCCGGCAACACAGGAAGTGAACAGGATTGCAGTTAAAAATGAATGTCTCCTATTGTGTAAATGCACACAAGATCCTCATTTATTATGAAAGTAGGGGCTACCCCCAGGAAATATTAAAATCTGCATTGGAGAAACTCCACTCCATGGACAGAGCTGACCTGCTGAAAGTAACGCCAGCAGAACATAACAGTGACCAAGATAAACTTTTCCTGATCACACTTTATAACCCTGCCCTACCCCCCATACGGGACATTATCCAAAATAATTGAAAAACCGTTGAGGCCTGTCTCAATGCAGCCACATTAGTCAACAAAGTGGTAGTTTTAGGGCTCAAACACACACAAAACCTAAAGGATATACTAATCAGATGGAGGATTAGACACCCTAGCTGGCAACACCCCTCAATATACAGGATTCTCAGGCACAAAACACAGGAATTCCTGGGACCACAACAGCTGCAGATATTGCTTTCACCTCAACACAGGTGATCATGTTGAGGGCACACAAACAGGCAGAACCTATGTGCTTCCTGATTGAATTTGTCGTGAGAGCTGTAGCCTAGTTTACCTCCTCACATTCGACATCTGCAAAAAGCAATATGTGGACCAAAAAATATTAGGCCCACTTAGAGAAAGATTATGAGAATATTTCCATTGTATTGCAAACAAAATGGATTCGCAACCTTTGGGCAGGCATTTTGCCCTTCCAGACCACAGTGGACTTAACCTACAGGTTCACGTGCTGAAATACATTCAAACACCTCCTTCGCTATAGAGCAAACAAAATTGCTACGCTTAGAAACAGAGAAACACTGGATGCACCAATTGCATTCATTGAGCCATTTGGGCTCAACTTCATGGGGAGGTGAGCTCCCTTGCTCTGTCTAATGCTAAATTTTTGTATCAAGCTCATCTCCTTAAGAAATTGACTACTTTTATTGTCCCAGTAGTGCACAATAAAAGATCCACGGATCCAAATATGTACAACCACAGCAGTACAAATAAACATTTTTCTGTAAGCCTCTGTGATAGGGCATCGTGTTGAATCACACGCCATTCACCTGGTTAAACAGTTTTATAATTTAGCACTGGTTGACCCTAAACCAGTATGTTTATTTTCCTTATATGGGATGTAAACAGTTCAAACATAAGTTTGAAACTGAGTTGTGTAGTATAAACGAAACTGGAATAATGGCATAAAATTTGCCTTCACTGTGCATGAGCACGGAAGTGCCATACGTAACAACGTAATTGTTACCCCTCGTTTTAAATATGGAGCACCTCTGTGATCCCTGCTGGTGCCTGATGAGACTGAGAGGGGTCAAAACGCATCACATGCTTTCGCCATCGCCTCACTTGTTCCTTGCTTTGACAAATTTGCAAGCACATAAGATAACGTCATTCATTTTTCAGATATTCTTTGGACCCCTTCACTCAGATATTTTCAAGTTGTGAGTTATATCAATATCTAAGGGGTCTAGGGTTTGGGCTGGTCCATTGATTGTTTATTCAATAATTAAGACTAGAGATACTCAAACAGGTTAATTCTTTGGAATGTGTCAGTTACATGCATATGTGGTCTGGTGCTGTGCAGAAAATATGCTATGATCAAAGTGAGAATTTTTGGTATCTCTTTTTCTGAACAATTTGGACCCCCCCCCCTTGCATGTCCCCCCCCCCTAAAAATAATTAGAGTAATTTTGTTGTTGCCCCATACACTCCATATATATCTTGCATGGTGATGTGCAAGTAATGGGTGAGAAATGTATGACATGATTTGATATTTTTGCCAAATCAGCATTTCTCAAAAGATACATATGCATGTAAAGTTTGTATGTTTTTTTTTTATAGATTATGGATTCAGTGCCACTTCCTCTTAACAAATATATTTTCATTAATATCTTTCAGTTAAAATATATGTATATATATGTATAATATATATGGTTATATATGTATATATATAAATAATGTGTGTATTCGGGTGTGTATATGCAGGGCTTCCCCTGGAAATTTAAATTTTGTAGCCATATTTGTGTGCATAATACAGTGTTTGGGACACTCCTATTTGTTAACCATTAGCCAATTGTAAAAAATTACAGCCAAAGTGGTATTTTCATAGCATTTTGCTACATTGGCGAGTGACTGGGGAAGGCCTGTATATATATATATATATATATATATATATATACTGCGTACCTATCAGGGCAAACAGACCCTTTTTTGGCCAGATACAGTGGCGCATGTATTGGCATAGCTGATCGTTTGAAGGATTAATTATCGGTTTGATTTGACCGAAACATTTTTATTTCCTAAGAAATAGGGATTTGAAAACATATCTTGTGACATACATAAATTTTCTCCCTTGCACAGTACATGTATGTCATATTTCAAAGTATGTACAATGTAGTGGCTGAATGTACATGTAAACTGAAAGATTCACATACTAAGGACATGCTTTGAAAAAAAGTTGTATGTCAACCCTTTATATTTAGAAAGTGAAAGTTAGTGGATTAAGGATACATTATTAAGTCACGCATTTCCCTTTTTTGCAATATTTATGAAAGATATGCTAAAAACATTAAATGTTGAATGTGCATATTTCAAATTTTCTGAAGCATGCGCACCAAGGGTGAAATATGGGAAAAGACTAGACTTTCTGTGTCACTTGTTCTGCATGGTTTCTTGTATGCATCACTCGATCATATAAGCTTGGCTGAGGAAGATTTCAGCTATACCTCAGCAAGTGAGCTACTAGTATAATCAGCAGTCTCTGCCATTGTCTCCTATCAGGCCCCGTTTAGCGACAAGCTGCCAATCACATGAATTCCTTTTGACCAATGAGGGCATAGCAGGGAGGGTGCAGCCAAACACGTGTGACAGGAAGCAAGGATAGGGTTAGGGTACATGATCTTTGGCCCAAAAGAACACTAAGAACACAAAAATCATTGAAATTGAAATGAAGGACCGATGAGAAAACTCAATTGCTAAGGGACACTCTGGATAAGTTAGGTGTCATATAGAACGAAAGCTACAACAACTATGCAAAGTCACTGGACTGAAGGCGGCATTTCTCGTGAAGGCCCTTTTCTTGACATCAACAGAGGGACCACAAATAAACTGCTAATCACAACTACTTTCCTAGTTCTGCTCATAAAGACCTGAAATTAATGTGTGTCATGAGATATCATATATCTGTAAATGGACAAATGATATTTAACTCATTCCATACCAGTCCCTGATATTTACGTATGTTTAGCTAGATTTAAGACGACAATTGCATATTTAAATTCTTCATGAAAAGAGCTTTCATTCAAGTACCAACATGCCTATAGTCTTAAGTCAGTGGTTCTGGCACTGCCTGGCAAGTCATGCTGCAGTTGCCATAAGGGCAGTGCCAGAACCACTGACCAAGGCCTGTGATCATAGTATGGAATGAGTGAATTGAGTAGATCTTGGGCATTAAAACTGTCCAAAGAGAAGTGAAATTTTTGTGGATTACAGCAAAAAAATATATTCCAATCATAGGTTTTATTTGGTTACTATAAAGGAGAGTTCAAACATTTAAAAAAGTCTGAAAATTGGCAAAAAAAATCGTTGTCTGTTGACTGATATGTGGGGCAGTCTTACAGGTAAGGTGAATGGCTTGGCTGGGGGGTGGCACATACACATTTTGGTGATGTGATATACACCCAGCAAACCCAAAAAGACTAAGAGTGCAACAGTTCAGCTTTGAAACCTATGGATTGTCTGAGAAGCACGGAATTTATGTGAGATTGTGTCATTTATTTTCCTCAGTAACTTCAGCCTTGCTGTCCGAGGAGACTGTTGAGTTGGTTTGTGATGGGATTGACACGGTAGCTAGCATCACTGTCAATGGCAAGCTTGTGGGCTACACGACAAATATGTTCATCAGATATATATTTGACATCAAGGGTGCTGTGAAGGTGGGTTGCATGCTTGTATTTCTCACAAGATTGTAAGTGTATGGGCATCGAATTAAAGTTTAAGTAAAGAAAGAAAATAAGATGTTGAATTCTGTTTTTTTTAGATAATTTATTAAACAGGAATGTGTTGAAGGCACAGCATTTTATTTAAGAATGACCACCCATTTGAGTGCAATGCTGAGAGTAGCTTATAAAGATTCTATCATAAAAACAGTCAATGTATATAAAAACTGACGCAAAATATACATTTTGTAAAAGCTAACAAGCTACATGTAGTTATTCGTTTTGCCTCACTGTCCTGTGTGTATGCAGCAGTCGTACCAAGTGATCATCCACTTTTTCAAAGAACCTTTAAGGGTGCACTAAAGAATTAGAAATCCTATACATTTCTTTGTTAATCTTGCTGTATTTACAGGCCCATAACATTTTTTCAGTAACTTTTACAGGAAAACCAAAATATTGCAATAAAATTACATGATTGAAGCAGTCATTTTTGCTCAAATTTCAAAAAAGCTTTCGGCGGAATTTTTTTTACGGCTGTACAAAGATGACACCTGGTGGTCACCAGACAAATTAAAGACAAATTGAGAACACAGAACCATATATGTTATGTATTAATACATTTCACCTGATGCAAGGTTCAGTTAAAAAAACTTATGTATCTGACAGCAAAAATACTGTGGGTTTCAATTACACACACAGTATTGGTCTTCCTCTGAAACAGACTGTGTAATGAGGCTCTCAATAAAATACAGAGTTTCTCTTTCTGTTCATGCAAGAACAGATTGACTCCCTGCTGCCATATGTACCAGGCAGGCTTTTGCTTCCACTGGTGTCCTAGCTGGCCTGTTTTTGCCTGAGGCAATGTCAGTCTACTGAGCTCAGTCCCGAGGGAACTCACAGCTCTGGACTTCTAGGCAGAACAAGCCTGAGTGTACCCTCTGTTAAAAATAGACAACATACACAGCTGAGTCAGCCAGACAAGGGAAGTGCAAATATTTGTGTCATCTCAGTGGACACTTTCCTGTCTTTGTTTTCTTGTAACCAGTGAGATGAAGCCTGTTCTTCATAGCCAATACTGAGACAGTATAGTTTTGTCTTGGTTCACAGGTAGATGTGTATGTAGTTTTTGACAGCTTCTAAATTATAATATGTGTACACTGGACATGCACATATACTCATCAATACTGCCCAGAAGGGCTGACCCTCTCAGGAGTGGGCTCTTTTCTCTGGTCGCGAGGGTGCTCACTGTAGAGAGGTTTCACTGTACAGTGGTACTTGCAATTTAAGACCACCCCTAATCAATGAGTACCAGACAAAAGTGGTCACATAGGACAGGTGTTTTTTTTATCTCAGATAAATTAACAAAGAAATAAAAGGCCAATTTCTTTCTTTTCTTTCTTTCTTTCTTTCTTTCTTTCTTTCTTTCTTTCTTTCTTTCTTTCTTTCTTTCTTTCTTTCTTTCTTTCTTTCTTTCTTTCTTTCTCTCTCTCTCTCTCTCTCTCTCTCTCTCTCTCTCTCTCTCTCTCTCTCTCTCTCTCTCTTTCTTTCTTTCTTTCTTTCTTTCTTTCTTTCTTTCTTTCTTTCTTCTTTATGACCAAGTTGGTCCACATTTTTTTTTCAGAGACTTCTTTTGTCAAAAACCACCAGACTTGCCATGGTGACTGACATAACCAGTGAAATTGTGCATCTCATTTGGAACAGTCATGATGTTTAAAATTATGGAAACTTTCAGAGGCAACAAAAATTTTAAAAGGGCCATATCTTCCAAACTATTGCAGATGGACTCAAAATTTCAATGTGCATATATACCTTTATGACACTTGCCACTATAATGGACAGTATAATTGTAGAATTTCAAATTATGCTAATAAGGGGCATTGAAAAATCTAAAAGTTTAATATCTCCAAAACTATTGTACATAGAGATGCCATTCCAACTTCAATTTGTAGGTTTGTGGCAAAGCCACATCCAATGAATTATGAACCAAAGTTGTAGGATTTTAATTTATGCAAATTAGGTGAATGTGCAAAATGTAAATCTTTAATAGCTTTAAAACTATTATAGAGGTACCATTCCTACTTCAATTTATGGGTTTGTGGCATAGCCCCATCGAATGAACAATAAACCAAAGTTCTTCTAGGCTTATAATTCATGCAAATTAGGCAAATACACAAAATTAAAATGTTGAATAGCTTCAAAACTATTATAGATATTAATTTCATTCACACATCACTTTCTAAGTTTGAGACGTGTCCACATCCCTTGAACCAAGAACTTAAGCTGAGCATTTTAATTTATTAAAATTAGGTTAATACACAAAATTTAGATTATGTTGAACAATGGCAAAGTGTATCATTTCAAACTGTTCTCGTTTTGAAGGCACCCAGACAGATTTGCTGTGAAGCAAATCTTCTTTTTAGCTGTATTTGTCTCTGTCTTCCATTGTATCTGTCTCTGTCTTATTGTATATGTCTCTGTCTTTCATTGTATTTGTCTTTGTCCCTCATTTTATCTGTCTCTGTCTTTCATCGTATTTGTCTCTGTCTCTGTCTCATTGTATATGTCTCTGTCTTTCATTTCTATCTGTCTGTCTCATTGTATCTGTCTCTGTCTTTGTCTCATTGTATCTGTCTCTGTCTTTCATTGTATCTCTGTCTTTCATTGTATCAGTGTCTCTTTCATTTTACATGTCTGTCTTTCATTGTATTTGTCTTTGTCTTTCATTGTATTTGTCATGCCAATTGCATAGCTGCATCCTAAAGTTTAATCACATGAGAGTTGTATATATGCTGTGCTTTGAAAGGGTGTTTGGAGCTTATATATGTAATTCCATTTACATTGCATGTTTTTGTCTTCTTTAATTGGCTCAAGTGTGACATATAATAACTATATGTTGCACATGCAGGGTTTTGTTCATTTTGTTTATGAATGCTTTTGAAAGGTCAAACTGACATATTGGCATATCGCTTGGGAAATATAAAACTTTTGGTAAGCACTATTCAGTAGCTGTATTGAGCAGGAAAGTTTGCTCTTGCAGAAGCAGCATATCCCAGTCACCAGAGCACAGGACCATCATGAAACTCTTGTTCACTTTTATCATACATTTTTTCAGGAGGGGGCGAATGAGATCAAAATAGCCTTTCAGTCTGCTGTGAACTATGCCAGGGAGCAAGCAAACAAATACCCCTACAAGGTACCCCCACAGTGCCCCCCAAAATGCCAACGAGGAGAATGCTATGGGAACATGATGCGCAAGGAGTTCTGTTCTTTCAGCTGGGACTGGGGACCAGCCTTCCCCACACAGGGAGTCTGGTATGTCATGCAAGGGCTACAATACAGTTTTCTCTTGTTTTATATACTTTTTATACTTTATAAATCTATGGATCATTTGTATGTGTCTGAAATAAAGAAATATATATATATATAAGGTCCACCCTTCTGCCAGCCAGAAGTAGTCCGATAGTGGGGCCGGTCCTCTCTGGAAGGGTCCAGTAATTTGAGTCAGTTGCTTGGGAAAATGGTCACAATAATGGTGACCTTTAATGGTTGGTGGTCTTAATATTGTTGCAGTCACTGTCTACTGTGCTCTACAGCTGGGTTAAATATTAGATAGTTGTTATTGTTTTAGCTCAGCTGACTTGTCTGGATAGGATAGTCAGTTGTCTGTCATCAGTCATTCTGTTTGTCTGTTCTCCAGTGATGGCATCGCCTTCATCCATTCAATTATATTTTCAGCTTCTTCAAAATTGTTAACCAGATCCTCTTCAAACTTGGTGGGGATCTACTTCCAAAGTTATTCAAATAGTCTGGCTCAAGTGATTTGGGGATTTTTACATATATCTTATTCATCTTTTTGGCAACAATTTTAAAAAGAATTTCCTAAACTGCTTGGTCAGTTGCTTCAAAATTGCATATGAACATATTAGCTTTGTTCATGTGTCAGTCAGTTGAGCTGATGAAATCCATTTACATCCTTCACCTGTCTGTGAGACTTTTTTCTTTTTTGCCTACTTCTCAAAAACTGTTTCATGGAATGTTTTGATTTTACACATGGATGTTCCTCTAAAAAGTTTGTGACAGATGTGATGATTTTTTTAATGAAGTATTTTTACTACTTGACGGATTGCTTGATATTGTGTACAGAGTCGCCTGTGGTTGTGTATAGTTCATAGTTTGGCCACCAGCTGGTGTTGCAATTTTTCCTGTAATCTTTATGAATTTTTGTGTGTAAAGACTATTTTTGACTTCCTCTCCAGAATGGTTTTACAGAATTGCCTAAAATTTCATGACAGTATAATCTGACTATAGGGGAAGAGAGTTTGTGAAAATGATGATCGAGGATAATAAGTTTTGACTAAACTATGGGTTATTGAACTTTGGGACCATGTGTCAGTGAGTCGCTACTTATATATATATATATATATAATACATGTAGCAATACGATGCATATATTGCAATATTGTCAAGTAAGTTGTATGGAATGCTGTGATTTTACACACAGATGTTCCACAGCTGGCTCCCTGTCTTTGTGAAAGAGGGGATGATCAATGCAATAATTTTTTTGTTTTTTAGGTCTGCTGACCAAAGGTTGCAGAGCTTATATGACTGCTCATGTCTGTCTGTCCGTCCGTACTTCCATAAAGTTTTGCTCGTTAGCGCAATACCCTCCACAGTTTTCAAGTTAGTCCACTATATCTTTCAGGACTTATAGGGAGTGTGAACATCCAGGCCTCTTTCAATATTGGTGGCACCACATATTATGTAATGTAGGGGTCAAAATGGGAAAATCTTGTGAACACTCTAGCATCTTTAATTTTTGGCAGATCTTCACCAAATTTGGTGGGTTGGGGGGGGGGGGAGGTCAAAGTCTAGGTTGCTAATGATGCTAGTGGCACCACCTATAATTTTACAGAAATTATGAGACAAAATGTGTTTTAAGATATAAAATTCCATATTTGGAAAAGTAATTGGATTAGACTTGCTAAATTTATAGGATATATAGACCATGGCCAAAAGTAGAATGTTATTTAATATCAGGGACCTTGACGTATTTCTGTGAGGTCACCATGCCTGTAAAGTTGAAAAGGTGATTTTGTAATGGTAAGGTGTATACAGCTTGGACATCATTGGTAAAGAGGATTGAGCCTCCAGGTCAAAATTGCACTTGATTACATAATATATAAAACTACTTGGTGACCTACTTTTTGGGTCACTGTGACCTAGTAATTATAGAGTTTGGCGCTTGTCCAAATTTATTGTTTTTCGTCAATAACTTGAAAAGTTATTATCTGATTTGAACAAACAGACTAGATATGGAAAGCTGGATGTGGGGTGCACAATTTTATAATTCGAGTTGAAGGTCAAGTTCAAATGGCCAGTTTGAATATAGAGGTCATTTTGTGAATGCTCAGCACCTCACATTTTTTGAGACAGGCCCATATAACATTTAAGAGTTAGTTATAAAGTGTATAAAAATCTTTCTTGACATCAATGTTGGTGGCCCCACCTATAGCATTATGTAATATACTGGTCAAAGTGTGAAAATCTTGTGACTGCAATTCTGTCCACAGTTTTTAAGTTAGCCCAATATAACTTTCAGGACCTATAGGGTGTATTAAAATCTAGGTTCATTTTGATATTGGTGGCATCACCTACAATATCTGGGCTAGTGCTAAGCATTAGGCAGTTAGCCATTGACTAAAACTGGTGTGAACTGGCTTATAGTTTTTGTCATCAATTAGCCAAACTGGCTAAAGGATGTTGCACATATAAATTAAAATTGTACACACGTAAAATGTGGCTACAAGTTCGCAATTTATTAGAAAATGATAATTATACCTAAATCTGGTTGTTTGTGGCAAATAAAAATATTCTTGAATTTTTAGCAAAAAAATGGCTCCTGCAATAAAATTCTTAGAGCTAGCCTCAAGTAGTATATCCAAAATTTAATTTGGCTAAGCGTGGCTAACATGTTTTCAGCCAGGTTAGTCAGACTGGCTTAAAGGATAAATTTTCTAGCGCCAGCCCTGCAATATTATGCAATGTAGTGGTCAAAATATGAAAATCTTGTGAACACTCTAGCCTCTTTAATATTTGGCAAGTCTTCACCAAATTCAGTGGGATTGTGGGGGAGGTCAAAGTCTAAGTTGCTATGATACTAGTGGTGCCACCTATAATTTGACAGAAATTAAGAGCCAAAATATATTTTAGAATATACAATTCCATATCTTGAAAAGTAATTCGATTAGACTTGCCAAATTTATAGGAAAAATAGACAATGTCCAAAGCTAGGATTTGATGTAATATCAGTGACCTTGACGTATTTTTGTGAGGTCACCATGCCTGTTGAGTTGAAAGAGGTGATTTTGTAATGGCACGATCTACATGTAGCTTGAACATCAATGGCAATGTCAGCACAACACCAGGCCTATGGGCCTCTTGTATTATAAAATCTGGGTGACTTTGATCTTCTGTTCCACGGTCACTGAGGATATAAAGTTAAGGACTCACTCATTGTTGTCTTGGCACGTGCAACAATATCCATCACAGGAATTGCACAAATAAGCTATGATTACATGTTTAGCGAAGTGCCATCTGGTGGACAGTTTATCCACTAATTTTACATTAGCTTTATATGTTCAGAAGCCACTTGAGGACTTGCAACTTTGAAATGAACTGGTACAATATAGCCACGGTGCCAACAGAGCATTAGGCCCATGGGCCTCTTGTTTCATTGGAAGATCTCAGTATGTGTCTTACATGATAAACATGTAACATTTCAATGCCACGACTTTTTTATTCAAAATGAAAATCCATAAAATCAACAGTAAATTCCAACTTCACCATATAAAGAATTCTTATAGTGTAGTAGGTCTCTATGCAATACTACAAGTACAAACCTGCAGATCTTTGCAAGCATAGCTGTAGTAGCATGCAGGAAGGTGCAAGGTTTCTTCTGGTGGTGTGTGTTGAACCAGTTCTTTCTGGATAGGAATGCATGTGCAATGTGTGATTATAACTGTATTGTTGAATGTGATTAGTTGAAAGTTACTATGATGCAAAGGGGTTTCCTTGTTGACCACTAGGTGACAGGCACGTGGAGTGGGGCCTGTGCATATGTTTAGAGTATTACACCTGACATAATTTTTAGCCAATAATAAACCCTAAATATCTTTGTCATATGATAAAGTTAAATACAAATGCCCCCTATTTTTCAAACTAACTGCATGTCGAATAAATAGATACAATGCTCGAGGGACAATATTTTAGGGCCCAAAGTTTCAGGAAAGGATGAATTGCGACCTTCCGTCTGGTATTATACTTGATTAATGTACCATATCCGTGTTTATAAAATTGCGTTTTAAAAGCTTTATTCCCATCACATACACATGTTGTATGCCTTTGTTTTTATAGGCTCTTTTCTGTATTTCTTTTTTAATGTCTCCAGGAGGAACCTATCTGTTCAAGCATACAGCAGTGCGGTGATACGAGATCTTACCTGTGCCACATTAGTGAAAGGTTTGTTCTGTAATATTTTCTTTTTTCACCCTTTAGCTTGCAATAGGATTAAAGGATGTTATCATCATCATGTCTATGTGAGTTCATGTTTTGTGCCCGTAAGTTGTAACCATTCAGTGATTTAGCACATTTACAAGAGACTCGACACAAACACGTAAGATTACAACTGAAGGGTGTGCCATGTTGTGTAGGTGGGATATTAGTTCATTTATCTGGATCACGGTAACCAGTGTATCCATGTAGTTATCATATCTGTGTGGGTGATTGCTAACTGGTGGCATTTTGCCGTATCAACCACTGGATGTATAACATAATGTAGGGGTGGTGAGTCGGTCAAATAGCATCCGATGCAACATACCCGTCGTCACGTAGGTGTATACATGTATTGAAAATAATATTACTTGCAAGGGTGGCTGATGGTGTTTCAAAACCTTAGAGTGTTGTATTGTTCATTTTTACTTGTGGAGAGGGTGTTTCATATGAAACTACTTAACCATAGCAGGTGATTTGACACAAGTCTGTACATTGTGACTCATATTGTTTTATCAGAAAAGGACTCAGTTTGAGTATCCTTCATGACAAATAGTGTAAGGCAGTGTAACCTGGTGTCAGCTTTTAATAACATATCACTGAGTGCATGCCTGTCCATGTTTTTAACCCTTTCCCCCTTAAACTGGCCAAAACTGGCTGGTGGTCAAATGTAGTCTGCTTCAGCGTTTTCAACTGATTTCAACAGCAGTGAAAAACAATTTGACTGAGAATTGAAGATGAGACCTGTCAAGACAACATGACCCAGGTCAACAGCTTTCCTTGGCATGGGCTGGGCACTTAGTGCCCAGGCCATGCCGAGGAAAGCTGGTGACTCAGTCTTAATTCAAGGGGGAAAGGGTTAATTACTGATAATGGTGAAACCCATCACAGTGGACAATACACAACATCAGTAATTTTGTTTCTTTAAAGAATGAAAAAATACATCTACAGTTTTATGCTAGGACACTGATTATGATAATCAGACATGTACAGGATACATTTATAACAGAGAACATACAGTTTTTGTGATCAAATTTCTTTGCATAGCAAGTGTGTGATTCTTCAATTAAATTTTAGCTGAAGAACATCATGAACACATTCAACTAAGAAGGCCAACATAATTAAATTTTAACTGGAAATGTGCATCAGGTATAATACAAGTATTTTTGTGTGAGTTGTGCCAATAAACTGTTCAGGATAATTATAAATGCTTGTCAATGGAAGCAGTGCTTTTTTATTCCTGGATGGTAGAAAGTTAAAACAGTTTAATCCAATATATTTTTCAGGACAGTACTGGTATTTGGAGGGGACCATTTATTTTGGTGTGAGTGGGACTCAGCCTCAACAAGGGAGCATACATTTTAGGGTGCCGGGATTGAATATAAACTACACTGAGGCTGGAGTTACTCTGTCCAGAACCCAGAATTCTCACACCTACAGTTTGCGAGTTCCTGCTGTAAGTTTCTAAAAACAAGAGGGTTGTTCAAGAGGGCTGTGTGAACAGCCCATCTCAGGTAACCTTGACATTCAACCCATAGTAAGTTCCATCTTGGTCTGGAGGTACATGTACCCACAAATGTGCCTATACATGTACCATCTTGAGTCAGTTTGGCAAGCAGTTTTAGAGAAGGTTTTTAAAGATTTTTCACAAATTTTCTTGTTCATTTTTCAGTAAAATTGTTTAAAATCTTCTCCAGAAGTGCCAAGACAATTGCTTTGAAACTGCATAGGGACACTTCTTGGGACCCCTAGACTTTGATTTGTTCAATAGGTGGCACTGCAATTTTTTTTTTTTTTTTTTTTTTACAAATTTTGTGTATATGTGCTATTTTTAACTTCTCAAAAAAAAAAAAAGACAGTGCTCAGATTGTGCTGAAAAACTTGGGGAATATGTTTTTTGTGCACAGGTGGAAAACGTTGTTTGATAGATGATTTGTAAAACTCTGCTTCTCTGAAACCACAGAGCCAATTGCTTGGAAATTTCATAGGGGCACTTCTGATTATAAGGGCAAGATGTACACAACAGATGAGTGACCTTGATCTCATTTTCAAGGTCACAGGGGAACTGACTGACTTTAACTGCTCACTTGATAACTTGAAACCTATTTGAGGCGTGACCTATATGAGGCAGAGCTCATGACTATTGAGCCAGTAGTGCATCACAGTCTTCATGAAAAGTAACTTTGACCTTATATTGAAGGTCATGTGACCAATTCATTTTGTGCATGCATATTCAGCTGAGCACTGGACTGTCACAGTCCTTCTCTTGGAAAATAATATTTTAAGTGGCCAGGGGCACAATATTAGGGGAACATCAGTATATTGCACTGTCAGTTAAAATGCCTTGGGAAAAGCATACATGTATCTGGTAGGTGTTCTTTTTTGTTGCTGAGAACATAGACTGAAGGCCTGATGTTGACACGTTCTCATGATTAAACTGAGTATGCATCTTCATATAACCCCCCCCCCCCCCAAAAAGAAGGTAATGTTCTTTATATCTTGGTATAACATATCAGTATGTTCCTTTGGACTGGAGATCCATGGAACCCTCTACTGGTTGACCCAAGTGCCAATTACTTGACCTCTGGTATTGACTGATCACACCAGTATTGGTTCTTTGGCCTGTTATGCATCCATGACATGCTCCTCTGTAGTACTTTTTCCACTGTGCTTCATTGGCCTTCATCGTTATCAGATGTTTTCAACATTATTTTGGTGGATTTCTAGTTGTATGCCACCTGACTAGGTGGAAGTTTCACAACTTACCTTGCTAGCAAGAAATGAGAGCATTTCTGCATTTCTTCTTTGGTACATTCCCACTACCCCGGTTGTTGCTATGAAGATAGTATCTGATGATAGTTTTGGCAAGAGGGATGCCGGAGGACATGCTATGGTGAGACACCCACAGCCACTGCCGTTGTTGTTTTCAGTCCATTAGGAGGCAGGTGTTCTCAACAGTTCCCTTGTGACATCTGTAAGTCCTAGCCCCGAGAGTTTGGGGACTAAGCTGAAAGGACAGATACCAAGACATGACAGAAGAGGAGGGAGAAGGCCTCGCATGTCCCTGTGTCATCAACTGTGGACCTGGTCTCAGTCGTGGTCACAGATACTATACCAGTCTCCAACACCACTGTAGTGGCCTCTTGAGTACAGATACATGTAGCTACAAACACCACCAGGGCTCAGTTCTCAGCCACCAGTCCAGCCCCCCATCACCAGTGCCTGTCAAGTACCAGACACTGCCCCAGCAAGTAGGCCTTGCTTCAATGTACCTGTGCAAACAACCTTCGGTAAATCTATATCAGCTTCAGCCAGCAACAGCAAACGGTTCAGGAGACCATCAGGCAGCATGACATTTCAGATACCTGTTCATACCAGTGCCAGAGGCAAGACATACACCACATGGTCACTTTACTGTCAGAGTTATTCATTTATTTTTTTGCTTGTCTGTCTTTATACTAATTTATTTTTTATGTTTTTATTTTTTTATTTATTTATTCATTCATTCATTCATTCATTCATTCATTCATTCATTCATTCATTCATTCATTCATTCATTCATTTATTTATTTATTTATTTATTTGTTTATTTTATTTATTTATTGGGGTGGTGGTGGTGGTGGGGGTGGGGGTGGAAAGGAAATTCTGTTGCATACAAAGATACACAGGTTTTTTTATTTCCCCTACCACGTGTACTGGAAAAATCCATAATGTGTCAGAACTGAGCAGCTCTTGACCATTGTCTCATGGTGTACCTGCTTTCCAAACACTAGGAGAGCCCAAGTGCTGAGAAAGGGCCACCCTTGGCACTTTTTGCTGAGGAAACTTGTACCAAAATCCTCTTCTTGGCATCTCTCTGCAATCTGCTGAGAAATGCCTAGGTCTACTGCAATGCTACTTTCCTATGGGTGTTTCTTTTTTATTCTTACCTCGGGGTTTCTCAGCAAAAATGCTGAGAAACGTGGAGGTACCCTACTCCTTAGCTCAATGTTTCTCAGCATTTTTGCCAAAAAATGCCTGGGTATGGATTGGAGACTTGAATTCCTTGGCATTTTCCAACATTCTAGGAAAAAGATATACATGTACATGAGAAGTATTGGTGGGCATTTTTTAGGGTAACACAAAACAAGACAGATACCATTCATTGTAGAACACAATTCATTCATTACAATCATTTATGGCAATTCAAAATAATCATTGTAGCCACATTAATAAATCCTGTCTATTAACTAATGAAAACAAAATATAATTCACAGTTATTCTTTGTGGAAAATTTTATTTGAGGTCACACAAACTGAGCATTACTTGCAAATTGACACCACAATTTATCCATACCCCTTGGCTACTTCAGAACATATCCGTATTTCAATTCAAGATAGCTTCAATTAGGAATTTATGATATCTACGTACAATTTAAGATATCATAAATATCTTCAATACAATTTAAGGTATCCTAAGTACAAATATCTGTATTTCATTATTCTAAATTGTGTATTTAGAGGTATCTTTAATTAAATTGAAGATACTGGTATGTATAGTTCAATTCAAGTTACTTTAAATTCAATTGTGGATAATCTTGAAATAGCTATTTTACAGCAAAAAGGAGTGCCCACTCCATATGTCCATAATACTGTTACTGTGGCTCTGATATGGGACAATCACATGCAACTGCAGGTCAGCCAGGAAATTTTCAGATATGAAAACCTGGCTTTATACTGGAATAGGCAGGGTGCTAGCAAGGAGCCTACAGGGAAACAGGGATAACTTTATACCAGGCTTTCGACTAGAACCATATTATTGAACAAACATCATTAATTTCCTTTGTCTTGGCCCTTTCAGTAGAAAACTTAAACTATGTTGTGGTCAGGCATCACAGTCTATCCATTTTGAAAGTACATGTGTTGCTATTTTTAATGTCTGTAAAATGCATATACATGTGGTCATGTTTTTGCGATAAATGAACCCCAGAATGATATATACACAGAGGAAGATCATTTGTGGAACTAATCATTTTGGTTCTGTAACTTCAACCACAAATTTGCCGCCAAGGCAGACCCAAGCCCCATGTTAAGGGTATTCCGTAGGGTGTAGTGGAGAGAACATGCAACTTGGTCTGTTTTTCATTGCTGTTGAAATTAGTAGAAAACAGTGAAGCAGACGACATTTAACCGTTGGTTTAGGTTGGTTTAAAGGGGAAGAGATAAACTTATGTTGTTCAGCAGTCACATTATCAATCAGTTGTAAGAATTGATTTTCAAAGTCAGATCCCCATTATTGAAATACATATGTGTGTGTGTGTGTTGATGTTCTTTTAAAACGATGGTTAGGTGATTGTGATTGCATGCATGGGTACCTTTGTCAGGACTATACTAGTAAAAAAGATAAGATGAAGAATAAACTAGGAATAGGCGGCCTCTGTAGGACTACAGACGCCAGGTGAGGCTGCCTTATGTGGTCACTCTGTACAGTTGCAGATGTGTATTTTATGATGGATAAGATGACTGCATTTAGTTTAAGTAGTCTTTAATAACCCAATTTCTAACTTGATTGAAATTTAAACAGTTCATCAAATACAGTTATTTTGCTATCAGACGTAAATTGTGTGAGAATGTCTGATTTATGATCACACTTTACTAGGAGTGGTCGGGCATACATAGGCACACCGTACTAAAGGGAAGAGTGTCATAGGCAATGAATAGGCAAGGGCAAGAACAGAAGGTTCAAGAACTGCCTAAAAGAGGGCCCTGCAGTCAGTGGAGGGCTAAGGTTGTCTATTCCCATTACTTTACATTATAATTTGCAACTTAATAGCTTAAAAACTGCTGCACATAGAAACATCAAATTTCAGACAGTAAACCTGGATAGATAACTAAATACCTCACAAACCACAGCCACAAAAGTGACTGGTTTATTGAAGGTTGCTTTAACATGCAAAATAATGGGGATATACAGGTCTAGCCCTCCAAATGTTTGTGTATTCAGTTGTGTATTGGGGCAAATACACACCTTAAAGCTAATTCTGACCTTTCCTATTATTGATCCTTAACTATCAAACTTTTAGTACGTCGTATTGTGGAAACCATCTCAATGGGTATTGATGTCAGAGAAGACAATGGTGCTGTTCATGGGATTGTTAAAAGGTGAAATCGTGTGTACATCACTTTTCACTGAGTCGGCTGTTCATCTTGATCATATACATTTGGATTTATGTGAGGCATGAAAATTGGCTGTTTTGACAAACTTTAGGGCTATAATAAGTAAAATAATACTGAATTACATCTCTAAAGGTATAGACACTGGAGAGTAACAGAAGTGCAACAGATTACTAACATTTGATAGTGTGGTGGACATGTAATGTTAGAATATATAACCCTATGTTAAATTACTAAGTGTTCAGTCTCGTCCAGATCATTCCAAACACATGATCTATATCTTTAACTTTGCCTTTATTAGAGGCATGCTTGTTCACCATTTTTTGTTAATATGGATCGATGGCAAATCTCTCCTCAATGTAAAAAAATTAGTGCAGACACATTAATCAACCATCTGTATTGAATAGTCTAAGCAAAATATTACTCATAGTTATTCTGTGTGAAAAGTTTTGTTTGAACTCAAACAAAGGGAGCATTCCTTGCAAATTGACACAATTTCTTCCATACCTGGTGGCTATCTTAGAACATATCTGTATTTCAATTCAAGATATCTTCAATTAATAATTTGAAGATATCTTAAATTCAATCTAAGATATCTCTTATGCGATTTAAGACATCGTTAATGTAGTTTAAGATATCTTTATTATTTTAATTTAAAACATCTTCCTTTCAATTTAAGATATTTTAAATGCTATGCATTTAGATTATCTTCGATAGAATTAAAGATATCTTTAATTCAATTCAAGTTACTTAAATTTAAATTGTAGATATCTTGAAATACTAATCTGATAGTAAAATGGGGAATTTTCAGTAATTTCGGTATTAAGAGGTATGCTTACCTCTCAACCACCATTGACAAGACCTCCGTGTCTGGGCAAATTGCCCGATACAATTAAGTTGGGTTCACTTACTTGTTCCCAAATACCTGACGGTCCCATGGTGCCATTTCTCGGTGTCTCTTGGATCCAGTGGTGACGCCTGGTGCACATGCTCCCCTTCTACTTCCTTCCTCCTTGAATAGTGGCTAGGTGACGTCACCCGTGTGAAGGAAGCAGGGTGGTTGGGTGGGTTTCTCTGTTAGTCAAGAGGTAAGTATACTTATACTAATATTAAAATTGCTAAAAATTTCATGCCAAAGGCCTGATACCATCTGGTCCTCCACATAGGCACCCCACCCAGACCGGGAAGAGTCCATGTACATGGTGAGTTGCGCCCGAAGGGGCAACATCTGTCCTATCATGACATTCTCCCGAGAGATCCACTAAAGGAGGTGCCAGCAGTCTTCTGGGAGGACTAGCACCAGGGCTTGGTAGCCATCATCCTTCGACCATCTGTCCCACAGGGTGTACTGCAAGGGACAACTGCCAACAGGGCACTCTGAGAAGTCGGGAGCGGTAATGATGTAGGGCCGCTCTGAGACTGGGGGGCCCAGAAAGCAAGAGTTGGTAGCCCTGAGGCTTGCCTGACTTCTTTGCTTTGGCAAACCACTTGCCATTCTCACATTTATTCACGCTTTTCCTGGGACCACAGAGGCTGAAGAGGAGGCAAAGGTCATAGGGCCAGCAGGCGCGGTCTGAGAGCCATGCTTCGTGGCAGTGGCCAAGGAAGAGAGTAACTGAACAGAGTCAGTCAACGTCTTGGTGTGCCGGTTGGAGGGTGAGCAGGCGTGGTCTGGGAGTGACTGAACAGAGTCAGTCAATACCTTGGTCCGTGTTTACTCTGCAGAGCAGACCCGAATGTCCTTTGTCCGCCAAACAACTTCTGCAATCTCTCCTCCAAACAAGGTGCTGGAGAAGAGGGGTCCCATTTGTGCTCTGTAAAAGATCAGGCAGGCTACCGCTGTCCCTGGAGGTAGGCGTCCCTACACAATAAGGTGCAACCCATCCTGACCTGGAGATCAATTGCTTGTGACAATGAAGAGGCACGCAATGACACCTGGCTGATCCAGTCCTGCACTTCCTCTGTAATCTGAGCAGAGTGCTAGAGGTCCTCCAGGAGAGACTTCAAGACCTCCAAGAGACGTCGGAATTCCAGTCTCTTGAAGGCCTCCTCATATGCAGAGATGGACTCTGGGTGCTGAGCATCAAATTCCTCGCAATCCATGTCCGCAGGGACTGGATGTGAGGAAAATACCTGCTGCAGGGCAGAGTACCATTTCCACTGAGTGTCTGACTGGGGGATGAGTCACCTTTGGGGGAGATAACCAGCACTCCATGCGAACCTGAGTGCCTAAAGGCTGGTCTTATAACTCAGCTATGAAGGGTGAAAAGGAATGGGGATCCTATGATGCTCGTCCTCCAGGGACAAGCTCTGGCAGGACATCTTGACAGCCCCACACTTTTCTGCTGTGGGGATGACAGCTTTGTCACCCACCACGCTTTGAATAAGGGCTTTGATGTGTTGAAAACTGTGGGGCAGAGCCGGGGTGGTATGCATGGGAGCAGAAAGAGGTTCTGCCCTTGCTATGGAAGCCGTGGGGCTCGGCTGCTCAGAGTGATGGTGATGGTGTGGGGGCTGGCTGGGAGCCAATGGCCTGGCCCTGCTGTCAGACAAATCTGACAGCAGGAGCTTGTCCTCCTCATTGGTACCGATGTCCAAGACTTACGGACTAAAGGCAGAGCTCTAAGGCCCAAAACCTCATTGAACAGCTGTTCGTCCTTTTGTGATGTAGCAGTCCCTTGTGACAGAAGCAAATTTTTCATCACCACGCCTCAATGGGGTAGCAACGACTTCCATGGAAGTCATTGCCACCTGCATCAGCTCGTCCCAAGAGAGCTGATGCAATATGAAGCATCTAGCTGTTCATCCATGGAGGGCCACTCAGGTACAACAACAGTGCCAGCAGTAGTGGTCAAAGACGAAGTTTCCTCCCATAACTGCTGCTGCGTAAGGAGCTCGAGCTCCGCTTGCTTCTCAAAAGGGAGGGACAGCTCAAACTCAGGATGCAGTGGAACTGCTAGCAGTACTGTCAGGATGAACCCAGGGGAGCAGCCGGTAGGGCTAACACACCCCTAGGTTTCCATCCTGGCCTTGATTTGATTTAAACATGTTTATTTCTTCAACAATACAGTAGTCTATAATACATAACATCCGATTGGGAAAAGGGCGCGGCCCTATATAAATCCCTCTAGTAAGAAAAGAGGACGACGAATAAACAGGACATCAGCAGACACACAAATGACGCACAGCCAGAAAGCCCGACTTTCGTCCATGCCAACCGGCTGTGAGGCAGAATAGAGTCAAGAAGACGATCACAGCTAGACAGGGACAGACAGTGGGGCATTCTTAAAAATCATAAAATAAATGCTTAGGCTCAGTACATAATATGATGTAATCAATTTAAGTACGTCATACAGAACGTGGTATCTAGAATTTGTAGTATACAGGATAGCGTTCATAAGACAGTTAACCAATACCTGCCTGTGAAAAACGATTAGAAAGAATTATATAATCCTGTACTGCAGAGAAAATTTGAATATTCTCCAATGTGGTGCAATCTTTTGAACCGTAAAAAACAGTTTGCAATGAAAAAGGCGCATACTTTAAGACAATGGTATGTAATTTGGATCGTGCCGTAGTATACCATGGACAAGAGAAAAAGAAGTGCCATGAGTCTTCATATTTAGCACCACATTGGCAGCTGGGGTTTGCTTTCACTCCAATTTTAAAAAGATGAGAGTTCAGCTGACTGCTACCTAGGCGAAGGCGAGTGTGCAAAACAGAAGCATAACGATCTCCGAAGTTGTACCAATCAGGGCACACCCTAGGCTGACCATAATATGTAAGTAATTTTGATTTAAATATTGATAAAGATGACGAGTAACGAATATCTATAGGCAATTCACTCCAGAGACGTATTGTAGACGGGAAAAATGAATTATTAAATAATTCTGTACGAGCTCTAAAATGCGGTAGGTCAAATCTCTGCCGAGTATCATAGTTCAAAGCTACGGGATTGTGAATATTTGGAAGGATGGATTGTAAATAATTAGGAGTTAAATTATTTATAATTTTGTACATTAGAGACAGCTTTGTAAATTCTCTACGCCTCGCTAAAGTTGGCCAACCTAGTTCTTCATATAGTTTGGCATTAGACGTTCCATACATTGCACCAGACACTATTCTGGCAGCAGTCAACTGAACTCTCTCAAGTTTGTCGGCATCTGTTGCTGTGCAGCCATCCCAAATGGGACTTCCATATTCCAGAATGGGTCTTATAAAAGAGAAATATATAGTTTGTAACGTTTGATGATCAAGACGATATTGTAAACTTTTCATTATGTTAAGAAGTTTCCCAGTTTTTATAATAATGCTATTAATATGATCCACCCACCTCAAATCAGACCGAAATATGATGCCCAAGTGTTTATGACTGTTGACATTTTGCAATGAATGACCCTGAAAAATTAACGCGGATGGTCTGGAGAGGATGTCTTTCGTGAAATTAACATGCTATCAGTTTTTTGAGCGTTAAAAGTAACAAGCCAGTTGTCCCCCCATTGTTCAATTGAAGAGAGATCAGAGTTAATAATATCACCAGCAGTTATAGGATCATCAACAGTTAAGTAGAGAGATGTATCATCAGCAAATAGCTTTATGTTGCATCGGGCAAGGTCAACTATATCATTGATGTAAATCAGAAAGAGAAGAGGTCCAAGAACAGATCCTTGGGGAACTCCAGCTTGAACTGTTCCCCAACTAGAAGACTGTCCTTGTATAACAACGCGTTGCTGGCGGTCAAGCAAATAGCTAGAAAACCAATTAAGTAAGTCACCACAAATACCATTTTTCTCAAGTTTGAATTTTAAACCTGCATGCCAAACTTGATCAAAAGCCTTGCTGATGTCCAGAAAAACAAGGCGTACCTCTTTCTGCTGGTCGACAGCAAGACATAACTCATGATATAGAATAAGTAGTTGATTAATGGTAGAATCACCCGGTGTGAAGCCAGACAGGTGAGCAGAAATTACTAAGTTATCTCTGAAAAAGTTAAAAACATATTTGAAAACAACTTTTTCAAAGACTTTGCCAACACAACTCAGCAAAGAAACCGGTCAATAATTAGTACACAAATTGTCCGCGCCTTTCTTGTGGATAGGAGTAACATTTGCTAATTTCCATTTGGAAGGGAATACATTTTTACGTAAGGAAAGATTAAAAAGTTTGGCTAAAGATTTATGTATGACAGGTGGAGCTTCTTTTAAAAGTCTTGCACTGATACCGTCAGGTCTGGTAGCTTTAGAAACATCTAAGCTACGCAAAATATCCAAAACTTCCTCATCCGAGACTGAAATTGAACGAATGATATTATGCGGATATATTGTGTGCTCTGGAAGAAAAGCTGTTGAGGAGTCGAGTGTACACTGCCTAAGAAAAAACGAATTGAAAATTTCAGCCTTGGACAAATTATCAGTAACATGGTCATTACCATCTAACAAAGAAGGAATAGTATCTACCTGATTACGGTTAAGAAAATATTTAACCGTGCGCCACCAACTTTTCTTGTTCCGTTCTGAACTATTCAATGAGGTGCGAAGTTTATCATTGTAATCACGTTCAGCTGTTTGAAGCTGTTGTTGGTAGTCAGTACGTAATTTGCTGAAAGTAGACCAAGCAATAGCGTCATGACGATGACCACTATTTTTTACTTTATCGTATGCTCGGTGTACCTTGCGACGCAATAAACGTGAATGAGAATTGTACCAAGGAAGGTCCGAAGGACGGACATCAATATGTCTATTGGGTATACAACGTTTGGCAGCACCATGGAACATTTGCGTCCATGAATTACAAGAAATATCAACATCGTCAGAAAAGAAGCACGGTTCCCAATTTAATGCACTGAGATAACTTCTAAATGTATCAAAGTCAGCTTTATTATAAATCCAAACATGCCTTTTGTATGCCGAGTCCTTCCTCGCCAAAACAAAAGATTGGCACCTACAACACAGTGATCACAATTAGCAATGGGAGGAAGGACACGGATATTCTTAACATAATTAGGAATGTTACTTATTATCTGATCAAGACATGTGGCTGAGTGCTCAGTAATGCGCGTAGGTTCGTTCACGTGGAGGGATAAAAAGTTAGATGCAGCCAGTTGACGAAGTTTAGTCCCAGCTTGAGTGTTGGGATCCGCATTTAAGTCACCAGCTATGACAATGTTATTAATATTAGACGACCTTGCCAAATCTATGCTATCCTGAAATGTATTCCAGCATGAAATGTGAGCATTAGGAGGTCTGTAAATAACACCGAGTAAAAATTTATTATTGTGCAGCCTGACTTCACACCAAAGCATTTCCAGATCAGGAACTTCTAGGTCAGCTCTCCAGTTCACAGCTAATGACTGAGAGACGAACAAGGCCACCCCTCCGCCAATTGTATTCGGACGATCACGCCAAAAATTTTTGTGAAAACCGGGCTATATGAGGTCGTCTTCGATAGAGTTGGGAGAGAGAAATGTTTCTGAAACAGATATTATATCAAATTCTTGCGATAAATCAGTATGAATAAATTTCATTTTCTCTTTCGTCAAACTTCTAGAATTTAAATGACAAAACGAAATGTCACAGGAATTTTGAGATGGCCCAGGATTAGGGTGGATATCACCAGCTATTAACAATAATAATGGAAGAACTTTCATCACATATTCATTCAAACGACAAACGTATTTACAAGAAAGTATGTAACAAATGCAAACAAGAAATAGTCGTTGCCTCAGTGGATGAGGATAGACATCTTTGCAATAAAGCGCAAATAGAAAATAGACAACTGGGTAGCATGACATATAAAGTAGAGGGATATTAGTCATTGATGTCAAATTGTTTGGGATGGCTGCAATCAAACAAAACTTGTGATGTCGAAGTACATATTCAATGACAAAATATACCAACGACAATATTAATGTCATAACTCGTTGGAACAGTAGCATGTTACAGATCCAATTGCATGAGAAACACAATTCTACATAAAGCATAACTATTGCGTTAAATAATAATCTTTGGTATAATAAACACAAGTAGCAGTCTGGCGTCATTGAAGTAAATACCAAAATATTTAATAAGGAAGACCACTCTGGTAACTGACAGGCTAGAATAATAAGTGGTACAAAAACAATTGTACCCCCAATACTCATACTTATGAAAAAGATGTAGCCAAACGATACCAGTTTTACAATTAAAACAAGTACGCACTTCAACATCAAAGTATAATATACGATCGAGTTAACCAGTTTACAAATGACAAAATAACATAAACCATCTATCATAGGAAAACTAATGTACCAGTCACAAGGAAAAATCTTGTCACAAATCGTGCATGACAAAATATCGGCCCCAGTACACAGAAAAGAAACAATAAATACAAGAACAGAGATTACACGAATCCTGGCCTTTTTGACTGGCACTTGTCAGACTCCAAGTGCTTGGACCATGGGGACCAAGATCCTTAGAGATCCAACTTTCACTTAGCCTGCCTCTTTGGAGAGGTCCCCAAAGTGGTGGTCAAAGAGGAGGGAATGAGTGCCCTGAGCATCTCTGCTGTGTTTCTAGCCTTAGACTCCAAGGCAAGGACAAGCCTCGGGTCAGTGGGTAAAGGAGCATTATTTGCTGCCTGTGGCTTAGCTGGGAACTCTCTTGCCCTTCTTGCAACTATATCATCTCACTCCTTTCTCCCCCCCGGGGGAGGGGGGGAGGGGGCAGGTGTTGAGATAGCAGACACCATGCCACCTGAGCATGCAAGCAAGCCATTGTTTGTTCATCTTCGCTTCTCTAGTCGTAGCAGAAGTCTTAAGGGAATCGGAGTCCAAAACCCATCATTTGGCAACAACAGCTTGCCATCTGTGTCTAGCTTTATCACTCTTCTTGGCCTGCTCCTAAAGCAGCCACTTGTCCTCTCCCCAAGCAGCACATTTTCTCACAAGAGCAAACGTAACCAAGTTGCTGATGACAACCAAAGCAATTTATGCTCATAATCATCCCAAGCAGCCATAAAATGGTTCCGTGAATCCATCTTCTGGCTTTGTCCCAACAAGGGAGAAGTCAAAGTGGTCACTGGATCAACACCTGTGGCTTGCTACCAAGCAGTGATTGCCTGATGGGCACTGTCTTCCCACTCTCTGCAGTCTGATCATTGAGACACCATTTGAGGTTGGGTCAAGCCAAAATGGCCAGCTGTTCTTCGACAATTTAAGCAGTATCCTCAGATCAAGTACAAGCTATTCTAGCCTCTGAAGAGTTTTGGACAGCTGAGACAAGATTTTCCACAGAAGGGAATGTGCGTGAAGCACTAAATAGTGAATTTTCGACTAAGTTCACAGAGCTTTCCAACTCAGATAGGACCACGCCATTAGGCGACCAAAGAGAAAGTGAGTATCCGGGGAGCATGCACACCAGGAGGCACCACCAGGTCCGACAGGAACTGAGAGATGGTGCCACAGGACTGTCAGGTGAACCCAGCTCGATTGTGATGGGCAATTTTGCCCAGACAGGGAGGTCTTGGCAATGGTGGTCGAGAGGTAACGTTACTAGTAATATGGGCCCCTGCCTCATATGTCCATAATACAGCTACTGCGGCTCTGATATAGGACAATCACATGCAACAACAGGTGAAGTCGGAAATTTTCGTATTTGAAAACCTGGCCTCACACAGGAACAGGCAGGGTAATAATTGTGGTGGTCAATAGGCAAATATTTCCAAAAAGATAACAGAAACACTAACCTTCCTGGGATCTGTTTTCTCAAATCTTCTGTGGAACTATACATTTTGGTTCCGTAAATTTAAATAACAAATTTGCCACCAAAGCAAACCCAAGCTCAGTGTTCAGGCTACTCTGCAGGGTATAGCAGAGATAACATCGAACTTGGTCTGCTTAGGAGGCAAATCACAAATTTAAAACCCTTCAAATTTGTAACACCTTTGAAAAATTGCAGAGATTTGCTAACAGAAAGAAATCAATTTACAGTATCACGACAATGGAAGGGCCCTAGAGAATGTACATATATAAGTATGCCAGCTAAGTCATACAAAATATGTACATCTGTATGTATGTACCTACATATGTGACCCTTTACTTTTCTCTCATTGCTATGAAAGTCAATGTTCAGGTAAGCATGACAGACAGAAGTAGACTTTTAGTGATTCTAGATGTCTGCATTTCTCTCCTTGGTAATGACTACTGTATTAGTTTTCCCGTGTCTTCCACATGAGAAATAGAACTGACGAAGTATCCGTTTTATTTCTCTGTTTATACCTTCATTGCTAAAAGCATACAACAGTGGATCTACGGCTGCATTGATTTCTTTCAAAATGTAAGCTGTCAGGTAAGCATTGAGAGGAAGTGTTCTGTCTGTAGCTATATCCCGAGTGAAACCCTGGTAGTCCAGAGCATAGATCACAAAAACAGGTGTCCAGCAGAGTACGAATAATGTGAACACCATGATGAAAGGCAGCATTTTCCAGTACACCTTCCTTCGTGGCACGGGTGAGACAGTCCTAGGCGCTCTGACGTTCTCCTGGATCTGTCGTGCCACACACAAAATATACACATACATTGCTGTTACAGGTATCATGAGAAGAGAAGCGGTGATGACCAGCAGCAGCATGTATGAGCCGCGCATGAGAATGCTGTGAACACAGTCATCCACCTGCCATGTGTCGTTTCTCTGCAGACGGTACTGCAGAGAGTTCCAGCCGGCCAGCGGGGCCACATATCCCAACATTATACCAATTGTCCACGTCAGAACACTGACCAGTATCAGACGTTTCTTTGTTACTCTAGTAGAGTAATGCAGTGGTCTGAACACTGATATAAAACGCTCTATTGCTATAGAAAAGTGAAGTGACTGGGTGACTATGGATGTAAACAGTGGCGTACATAAAAATATCAAGCACTGTGTCGGGCCAATGTGTCTTCTGACCCAGAGCAGTGGAATGCCATATACACTCGTGAAACAGTCTGCTATGGCAAGATGCATGGGGAAATAGTTGTGGGTCTGACGTAGTCTCTGCACAGTGGAAACAAGTGCTATTAGGCATCCGTTGGCCACCACTGAAATAACCAATATAGTCAAAAGCACACCATCCAGTACACCGAGTACAAATGTATTATTGTTAGCATTGTTATCCGTTGCATGTTTTGTTTCGTTCCAGAAAGTTGTATTCATTCTCCAAATGTGTTTGTAGAGTCCCTAAAAGTAGATCACACTGGAATCAGATGTCGAGACTTGTCATTTTCATGTCAGTTTTACAGTCTCGTAAGTACTGATGTTGAAGGTACGAAAGATAATCCACGGACACATGCATGTCTCATCAGTTACATTTGCTGAAAGATGCATAAAGGTGTGGAAACTATCCCCATAATAGGATGAAATAAATGCTTCATGTTCCGTCCCGTAATGATGCGCAATTTTATCTTAAAAGACAGAAAACCAAATCATAGCAGCATATGTCAGAGGTTGATTGCCAGGTACATTGTGAACTGTGACGTTTTTTGTTAAAGCAGGTGCTGTGACATTGCCCGGGAAACAACTGTCTGTTCCCCCATCAGTGTGGCACTCTCAATTTGTTTCTGCCCTCACCGAGTTTGCTTTCACAGGCAAGCTCTGATATTTACTGTCACTTGAATGCCAGTGATATCATGAATTCAAGTTCCTGAATCCCGGTGTACATATGTACTAATGAACGTGGTAGTTTCGTATGAACTGGAATGAAGTGACCTATTGTGTAGTGTGGTATTTGTTACATGATGAATGTTTCTGTAGTCTTGGAAATAGGTATACAAAGTATATGCACTGTTAATGGGGTCCGTGCCTTGTCTGTCCTGATTCTATAGAGGCCATTATGCCAAATGTCCGTGTTATTATTTGATTCAGTTTGCAAGCTTGTCACTGAAAGCTTTTTTGTAAGCATTTGACAAATGGTTCTAAAGTCCTTTATTAGTCATGACTATACATTGTATAACTTGTTGAATTAATGATGACCTCAAATTGATAATAATTTAACGTAGCTGTCAACTCTTTGGTTTCCACTGGGACCTCCCACTTTGGACTCCTCAAAATTGATTAAAATGATGGCATTTTGAGACAAAGATGGCTGTTTTGTTTGTTTTCATGCTCTTTTTATAAAAGTGTCCCAGTGACAGAGCTTTGGGGATCAACACATATGCTTCAATGTAAAACAGCAAATGGATAAGACAAAGTGAGGCATTCCTTAGCTATTTCTGCAGCATCAATATGGAAAACAAAATTCCTGAGCATTTAGACAATTTACACTGAAAAAGTGTAACACACTACATCTGAAAAGTAAAAGCTTGCACCACTATTTTGAGCTTTATATCTTAATGCTGCTGTTCAGCTTATTTGCCATGAACTGAAGATGGAACACACATTTAACCCTTTTCCCCTCAAACCGGCCAAAACCGACTGGTGGTCAAATATCGTCTGCTTCAGTGTTTTCAACTAATTTCAACAGTAATGAAAAACAATTTTGACTGAGAATTGTAGATGAGCCCTATGAAGATCACATGCCCCAGGTCAACAACTTTCCTTGGCATGAGTTGGGCACTTGTTGTTGACTCAAGTGTCAATTCAAGGAGGAAAGGGTTAAGATACAGACCAGGAAAAAGCAAAGAAATGTGTCACAACACTCATCTATTTCACATACATTCACACTTGGCCCCTGCCTTGGGTAACTTATCGATTCTGCCTGGAGTCCATCAAGGAAGTCGTAGCAACAACATATTTCAAACTGGTAAAAGGAAAAGCTAAACATTTCAAATTGTTAATTATTTGAAGGCATGTGTAATTATTTGTGCTGACCAAATCTCCACTTTTATAGTTTGTATCTCACTTATAGTGTAGACAAGTTGGTGCAGTACTGAGGATTCCCTCCATTGTTGTGCTGATTTTGCCAGCAAACAGTAAAGCAGGTTGGTAATGGATTGGGCATGACTGTAAGCTTATTTGGCCTTATGATTTTTACAGTGCCATGATTTGGAATGACAATTTATGCATAGTTTGAAACTGGCTTCCATGAATTCACTTTGTGAGTCCCGCTTGAGCCACCAGGTGTCATTTGGACAAAAGTCAGTTGTTATCGTCCATTAATGTCTCTCCCTACCCATTACTATTGGAATAGGAAAATATGAGCTCATCTGCATGGCTATTTGGTCACCAAAATAAACAAATAAAGTAGCAGTTCTGGTCTTGTCAAGTGGCTTACACTGCTCGCAGCACACCTCAAAGGTCATGGTTGCTTTGTCACTATGGCCCTTGATTGTCAAAAGTGGCTGAATGCTATCCAAACTTAAGTGGATTATTTAACATATGATTCTAAACAGACATGCATGCATTCCAGCCAACTATAACGTGGTCATGTTTTTTCCTTTTTTAGCTAAGCTGCTTGTCAGTCAGCGGAGCTTATAGTATGGTCGGTTGTTTGTCGGGTGTCCGCCCTTCCACAATTCACATTTTCGACTTCTCCACAACCATCAGCCAGATTCACTCAAACTTGGCAGGAATGTACCTTGGGTGGGTCTCTACAAAGTTTGTTAAAATGGTCACGCTCCAGTGGTTTTGGATTTTTATTTTTTGTTGTTGTTCTTTTAGGGGGCAAATCCTAAAAAATCTCCTCTGAAACTGCTCACCCAATTGCTTTGATATCACATAGAAACACTACTAGGGACTCCTAGTTCTTAATTTGTACACCAGGTGGTACTACAACTTATTTCTAATTTTTGATGATTTTTTGTGTGTTTTTGGTGTTTTTGACTTCTTCTCCAGAACTGTCGCATAGATTAAGCTGAATCGTAGTGGATATGTCCCTTCTAGTAGGGTCAAACAAAGTTCTTCACCAGGTGGCACTGCTTTGGATTCCTGACGGTCAACAGGCACGTAAATGGAAATTCACATGTTTGACTTCTTCGCCAAAACCACCAGCCATATTAACTTCAAACTTGGTAGCAATGTACCTTGGGTGGGTCTCTACCAAGTGTGTTCAAATGGTCATGATCTAGGGATTTTGTCTTTTTTTTTTATTTTTTTTTTTTAGTTCAGCTGACTTGTCAGTCAGCTAAACTTTTAGGAGGCTCAGTTGTCCATTGTCTGTCCACAATTTACCTTTGCAACATCTCCAAAACTGGTTGCTGGATTGTCTTCAAACTTGGTGTTGATCTACCTTGGGGAATCTCTACCAAGTTTGTTCAAATGGACACACTCCAGTGATTTTTGGATTTTTTATGGATTTGTTTGTTCTTTTCTAGGGCAAATCTTAAAAAATCTTCTCAAAAACTGCTGACCCAATTGCTTTGATATCACACAGGAACACTCTTAGGGATTCCTAGTGCTCAATTTGTTCACCAGGTGGCCGTAGAATTTTAAGCTCAGCTGACTTGTCAGTCAGCTGAGCTTATGTGGTGGTTAGGCATCCGTTGTCTGTCCTCTGTCGTCCGTCTGTCCCTGTCCACGATTCACATTTTCAACTTATCCAAAACCACTGGCCAGATTTACCTCAAACTTGGTGAGAATGTCCCTTTGGTAGTTCATTACCAAGTTTGTACAAGTGGTCATGGTCTATTTATTTTTTGATTTTTTAAGGAATTTTTTTGTTCTCTTTTGTAGCCAAATCTTAAAAAATCTTCTGTGAAACCACTTGGCCAATTCCTTCGAAATGCTTTGGGACACTTCTGGGGACCCTTAGACCTTAATTTGTTTGACAGATTGTACTGTGATTTTCAAATATTTTTCAAGTAAAAAACTATGTTTTCGCTATTTTCCACTTCTTCTCTAAAACCATCACTCAGATTATGCTGAAACTTGGTTGAATGGTTGAAATGTTCCTTGAAGAAGGGCAAAACAAAGGTGCCCACAAGTTGGTTTTGCTGTGAATCCCTGATTTTTAATGACTTATTCAATTCGGGTACTTATTGGTTAATGCATACAGTGCTATTGATTACTATGTAAGTCAATGGGGATTGCAATGGTAATTCACATTTTCGACTTCTCCAAAACCACTGGCCAGATTCACTTCAAACTTGGTGGCAATGTATCTTGGGTGGGTCTCCACCAGGTTTGTTCAAATGATCAAGCTCCAATGATTTTTGGATTTTTATGATTTTTTTATGGTTAATTTTTTTGGCCAAATCTTCAAAAATCTTCTTCTCCAAAACTGCTTGGCCAATTTATTTGAAATTGCTTAAGAAAACTTCTGGGGACCTCAAGACCGTAGTTTATCCAAAATTTGGCACTGTGATCTTTCAAATATTTTTATGTGAAAAAGTAGGCCTGTGTTTTCACTATTCTGAACTCCAAAACCATCACTGAGGTTTTGCTGAAACTTTGTGGAAATGTTCCCTGTAGAAGAGCCCACCAAAGTTGTTCACAAGATGGCATTACTGTGAATCTTCGATTTTTAATGAATTTTTCAATTCATGTACTTACCATTTAATGTATATAGTCCTATTGATTACTATGTAAGTCAATGGGGATTGCAATGGTAATTCCCAATTTTAACTTCTCCATAATCACTATCCAGATTCACTTCAAACTTGGTGGGGGTATACCCAGGGGATGTCTCTACTAAGTTTGTTCAGATGGTTATGCTCCAGTGATTTTGGGATTTTTAGCTCAGCTGACTTGTCAGTCAGCTGAGCTTTTGTGAAGGTCTGTCGTCTGTCGTCCGCTTGTCATTCATCCACAATTCACATTTTCGACTTCTTCTCCAAAACCGTCAGCCAGATTCACTTCAAACTTGGCAGGGATGTGCCTTGGTTGGGTCTCAACTAAGTTTGTGCAAATAGTCACGTCCCATGGAGTTTTGGAATTTTGTTATGATTTTTTTTTTTGTTCTTTTTTTGGACAAATCTTAAAAAATCTTTTTCTCTGAAACTGCTCACCCAATTGCTTTAATATAGCACAGGGACACTCCTTGGGACTGAATAGTTCTGAATTTGTTCACCAGGGGGCGCTTCAATTTTTTCTAAATTTTTATGATTTTCTGTGTGTTTTTGGTATTTTTGACCTATTCTCCAGAACCGTCACTCAGATTAAGCTGAAACATGGTGGATGTGCTCCTTGTGGAAGGGTCAAACAGAGTTCTTCACTAGGTAGCACTGCTGTGTATTCCTAATTTTTAACAATTTTTTTCTTCAATTCGGGTACTTTTAACTCAATGCAGCTTTCTTATTGATTACTATGCAAGTCAATAGGCATTCTAATGTTAATTCACATTTTCGAATTCTTCTGCAAAATCATCATCTAGATTGACTTCAAACTTAGTGGCAATGTACCTTGGGTGGGTTTCTACCAGGTTTGTTCAAATGGTCACGATCCAGTAATTTTTGGATTTTTAATGAATTTTTGGGATTTTTTTTTTTTTTTACAAATCTTACAAAATCTTCTCCCCAACCGCTCACCCAATTGCTTTGATATTACAAAAGAACACTCCTAGGGCATCCTATTTCTTAATTTGTTCACCAGGTGGTGCTGCAGCCTTTTTCAATTTTTACCTCAGCTGACTTGTTAGGCAGCTGAGGTTTTTTGAGGGTCCGTCGTCCGTCCGTCCGTCGTCCGTCCGTCGTCCACAATTCACATTTTCGACTTCTTCTCAAAAACTGTCAGCCAGATTCACTTCAAACTTGGTGGAGATGTGCCTTGGGTGGGTCTCTACCAAGTTTGTTCAAATGGTCATGGTCCAGTGATTTTTTGATTTTTAATGATTTTTTTTGTTCTTTTTTGGGTAAATCTTAAAAAATCTTCTTCTCCGAAACCGCTCACCCAATTGCTTTGATATCACACAGGAACACTCCCTGGGGCTCCTAGTTCTTAATTTGTAGACCAGGTGGCGCTGCAATTTTTCCCTAATTTTTTATGAATTATTGTGTGTTATAGCTATTTTCGACTTCTTCTCTAGAACCGTCACTCAGATTAAGCTGAAACATGGTAGATATGTTCCTTGTAGAAGGGTCAAACAAAGTTGTTCACTATGTGGGAATGCTGCATATTCCTGATTTTTAACGATTTTTTCAATTCTGGTACTTGTCGGTCAATGCAGCTTTCCTATTGATTACTGTGGAAGTCAATGGGCATTCTAATGCTAATTCACATTTTCGACTTCTTCTCCAAAACCGTCATCCAGATTAACTTCAAACAATGTACCTTGGGTGGGTTTCTATCATTTTTGTTCAAATGTTCATGCTCCAGTGATTTTTGGATTTTTAATGAATTTTTTGGTCTTTTTTTTGGACAAATCTTAAAAAATCTTCTTCTCCGAAACTGCTTACCCAATTGCTTTGATATCACACAGGAAGACATCTACAGACTCCTCATTGTTAATTTGTTCACCAGGTGGCGCTGCAGTTTTTTTCTAATTTTTTATGAATTTTTGTGTGTTATAGCTATTTTCGACTTCTTCTCCAGAACGGTCGCTCAGATTAAGCTTACATGTGGTGGATATGTTCCTGATGGAAGGGCAAAACAAAGTTGTTCACTATGTGGGAATGCTGCGGATTCCTGATTTTTAATGATTTTTTTCAATTCAGCTCCTTTAGGGTAAATGCTCCTTTCCTGTTGATTACCATGTAAGTCGATGGGCATTCTAATGCTAATTTACATTTTCGACTTCTTCTCCAAAACCATCATCCAGATTTACTTCAAACTTAGTGGCAATGTACCTTCGGTGGGTGTCTACCAGGTTTGTTCCAATGGTCATGTTCCAATGAATTTTGGATTTTTTTATGATTTTTTTTTTTCAAAAATCTCTACAGAAGTTTTAATAGGAAAGTTTAACCTGGGAATTTCTTGTAATGGTCATAACTTTAATAATATTGACCAGATTTACTTAAAACTTGGTGGGGATGTGCCTTGGGTGGGTCTCTACCAAGTCTCTTCAAGTGGTCATGCTCAATCGATTTTTTGATTTTTTATGAATTTTTTGGTTCTTTTTTGGGGCAAACCTTAAAAATTCTTCTCCTCTGAAACTGCTCATCCAATTGCTTTGATGTCGTACATAGACACTCCCAGGGACACCTAGTTCCCAATTTGTTCACCAGGTGGCGCTGCAATTTTTTTATGAGTTTTTTGTATGGTTTTGATATTTTTCACTTGTTCTCAGAATGTCCCTCAGATTAAGCTGAAATGTGATGGATATGTTGTTGTGGAAGGGTCAAACAGTTGTTTCCTAGGTGGCACTGCTTTGGATTCCTGATTTTTAAGGATTTTCAATTTGGGTACTTATCGTTCAATGCAGCTTTCCTCTTGATTACTATGTAAGTCAATGGGTATTCTAATGCTAATTCACAGGACAACTGACACAAAATTTACTGTTTACTTGATAACTTAAGATCTGTTTTGAGTTAGCTACACATGTTAATTATTCTGTGTGAAGGTCATGCTGAGACAGTACATGAATGACCTTGACCTCGTTTGTGGGGTCACAGTGCAACATACATGAATTTCACTCTTCATTATAACTTGAGAACTACTTGAACTTTGATGTTGCACACGTAAGTGTTCTTCTATAAAGGTCAGACTTACTCAGAACATGGTGTCCTTGATCCTTTCCCAAGTTCATAGAGCTGCAAGTGTGATGAATGTCAACATCAGCTGAGGCACGGGCTGTTCACACAGCCCTCTTGTGTATGAATTTTTGTGCTTTTTAGGTTACTTGTCACTTCTTTTCCAGAACCGTCTCTTAGATTATGTTGAAACCTTGTGGATATGTTCCTTGTGAAAGGGTCAAGCAGAGATGTTCACTAGGTAGTACTGGTGTGGATTCCTTATTTTTAACGATTTTCGGGAACCTATCGGTAAATGCACCTTCTCTATTGCTTACTATGCAAGTAAATGGGCATTCTAATGCATTCTAATTGAAATTCAAAATGTGGACTTCTGTGAAGAAACTGTCTATCAGATTGACTTCAAACGTGGTGGCAGTGTACCTTGGGTGGGTCTCTACCAAGTTTGTTCAAATGTTTATGCTCCAGTGATTTTTGGGTTTTTTATGTTTTTTTCTTTTAGAAAATCAGTAAAAATTGTTTTAATAGGAAAGTTTAACATGGGAATAGCTAATGGTTATAACTTAAATAATTTTGGCTAGATTTGTGCCAAACTTGGTAGGGATGTACCTTTTATAAGTGTCTACCTATTTTGTGCAAATGGTCATGCTCCAGTGATGTTTGGACATTGACGTCAGTCTCAAGGTCACAGGACAACTGACACCAAATTTACTGTTCACTTGGTAACTTGAGATCTGTTCTGAGTTAGGACCGTGATGTTGCACATGTTAATGTTTCTCTAACAAGGTCACACTCAGACAGTACATGAATGACCTTGACCTCATTCCCAAGGTCACAGGACAACTGACACAAAATTTACTGTTCACTTGATAACATGAGATCTACTTTGAGTTAGGACCTTGATGTTGCACATGTTAATGTTTCTCTATGAAGATCATGCTTAGACAGTACATGAATATGAGTGACCTTGACCTCATTTCTGAGGTCACATTGCAACATACATGAACTTTTCACTATAACTTGAGAACTACTTGAACTGGGACCTTGATGTTGCACATGTTAGTGTTCTTCCATAAAGGTCAGACTTACTCAGTGCGTGGGTGCGCGACCTTGATCCTATCCCAAGTTCACAGAGCCACATGTGTGATGAATGTCTAGGTCAGCTGAGCATTGGTTGTCCACACAGCCCTCTTGTTTATCACATATTTTTTTTTTTTAGGATTCATGTTTGGTGACAAGAAAGGTAAATTACCAAACTTGATGAAAATAGAAAAAAAAAGTAATTTTGTGTTAGTTCATATTTTGCTGTTAGAGCTCAATCGCCTCTGCCACCTTAGTAGCCCTTTCGGGGATCTGTTCTTTTGACTGGATCATCTTTGAGGAGTAACACCTCTGTTCTGCAGAGCCAATGATCTCAGCCCTATACTCTGTTGGTATATCTACCAAACATAGAAGATAGGTAATGTATTATGACAAATCTGGGAAATTGATTGTAATTTCCATATTTGTTAGTAATACTTACATATCCAATATTACACAAAAGCCACAGGCCTCCAGTTGAGAAAAAAAATAAGAAGAAATCTTTTCTAATTGGATAGAATTTTGGAGTGGATACAACCATAGAGAGATAATACCAAATGTAGCAGATAGGTAATTATTACCAACAAATACGGACGTTATAATAAATATTAATTTAAAAAATCAATTCCAATTAAAAATAAAATTCTGATAATACAAAATTATCTGCTTCTGCTCAGGAGGTAAAGTTATGGTGGCCCAGTGGTCATGGGGAGCAGCCATTGTATGACTTTGAGGTGATCTTCACCAGTGCCAATGGACAAGCCAGCCAGAGAAAGATCCATGTTGGATTCAGGACCGTAGAATTGATTCAGGAAGCCATACCTGGTACCAAAGGTCGGTGACAAGCAGTGCTCTTGTTCATAGCTCCACTTTTGACTTAGTCCGCAGTTTTGGGTTGTGGCATGTGTCCAGTCAGCCTGGGTGTGCTGTACACGTGAAATCGCTTGTTGTATACAGAATGATAACTTTTGTGCCATGTGCACCAGCTTTCCTGGTATGTGTACTTATGTAGAGCTGTTATTCCATGGAACATAAACTTTGTTTTGGTACATATATGTATGGTGGCTTTGCCAGTTGTCGGGCCATCACAGTTTTCGTGGCACTGACTTTGTGCTCGCTCGTTGTGATGTCAGAAATCATTTATAATCCAAACAGCATTGATAAATATCAGTTATACTTACAAACTACCCAATATTGAATAAATTAAAATGTGAACTCGCTGAACAGTCAGGCATCGACTAAAATCACTGAGTGTACTACGAAAACTGACGTACCATGAAAACTGGCATCAGGATGCTACACGTAAGCACACGGTTTTAGTCACTGGGTATAATCACACACATACAGGCCCATGCTTTTGTGTCTGTCCCAGATGGGGAGGCACTATATGGTTGTCTGTCTGTCTTTCCTTCCATCCATACCACAATGTTTAAATATTCAAGTACAGTAGTTCCTGAAACTTGGCACAAAAGTATCTCAATAAAACGAACTGGTAAGATTCTTGGGTCTTTATGACCTGTTTGGTGCTGAACATGCATCAACATTTTGGAGAGCTCAGTTTTGTCACTGCTTGACCGCCAAAGGTGTCCTTACATCACCATAATTATATATTTATCTACACTGAAGTTGGGTACAGGATATTTTATTGATGTTGCAGGCAAATTTTTCTTCCATCATGACCTTCTTATCCCAAAATACATTGTCCCTCTGGCCACTGTCTTGGGGCCTCTGGCTACTCTCCCGGGGCCTGTGGCTATACTGTCCCGGGACCTCTGGCTACTGTCCCGGGGCCTCTGGCTACTGGCCTGGGGCATCTCATCCTGATAGGTCTTGTCTTTAGTTCTCAGGTATAAATGTAGTCTGTTAACATGAAATTTACATAAAGAACATTAAAGTAGACAACAATTTACATTGGGGCACCTTTGAGACATTTGGGTTTGGGTTAACAACCCTGAGTTTGGTTTTTCTCTAGTTATAATTTATCCCTAAATATTGTAGCTTAAGGTCATGCAGCTATCCCAGAAAATGGCATTTTTCACCAAATTTTGTGCATGCAAAATCTGAAAAGCTGCTTTGCCCTCCAAGATGTCCTTAGCTCATGATAATGCACTTGTACTGTTGCTGATAATCTTGTAATTTCTGCATGGAGAGCAAGTGGAAAGAGTTCCTTGTGCCATGCTGACTGTTCACAGTCATTTTCTCAGAGTCTGTTGGTTTCCTCCACTTCACAATAAGGTAGAAAATATACGCCAACATCTATGCCATGGCGAGTTCTGGTTCGAGTTTTTGAGGAATGTCATCAGCATGCCAAGGAGATTTAATATTACCAGTTGCAGACAAAAACTGAACTCAAATAGGTGTAAAATATTTGTTTAAACACTACATTGGATATGCCTATGCATTTGGAGCACAGTTTTAAACCCATCAAGGACAATTCTTTACCCTGTATGGAATCACCCAATCACAAATCATTGAAATTCTGGATTCAGTAATGAATCACAGGTAAATAAATGAATTTACAAATGAATAACTATTTATAGATATTCCAGTCCCTATTTCCTAGCTTTGTCAACCACTTTTTTTTTATTAAGGCCTTTTGTCTGTATTCTCATGTGGCCAAGTAGCTTATGTTTAAGACATGAGTGGTCAATGATCATTGCATTCATTTCTTTTGAATGAGGGGCCAATAAACAACATCTTCATCATTTTCACACACAGAGTATTCATGTTGGGACAGAATGCAAAACACTATTTCCCCCAAAAGTATAAATTTTGACCAATATTTGGATCAGAACCAACATTTTAACCCTTTCCCCCTTGGATTAAGACTGAGTCAACAACTTTCCTTGGCATGGGTTGGGCACTTGGTGCCCAACCCATGCCAAGGAAAGCTGTTGACCTGGGGAATGTGAATTTGATTGCACTCATCAACAATTCTCATGCAAATTGTTTTTCATCACTGTTGAAATTAGCTGGAAATAGTGAAGCAGACATCATTTGACCGTCAGGCGGTTTTGGCTGGTTTAAGGGGGAAAAAGTTAAAAGTAGTAATAGGACAGGGGCCCATGTACACAGAATAGTATACCCTGAGAGAGGGAGTACGTATATACAAAAGAGAAGCCTGAGTACATTTGTGAAAATGTTGAAACTTGTGAACCGACCCTCAGGAAGTAATTAATGCTGCGATGATTTTGTTAAGAGCCATATACAAAATCAGAGGACAAATATTACCAGTGATGTCAATTTGATCACCTTGTAGGTTTAAGTTTCTACTTCAAGATCAATGGCAAGTCCATCTTCATGAAAGGGTCAAACTGGATCCCTGCAGACATCTTCCAGGAGAGGGTCACCAAGGATTATCTGCAGACTTTGCTGCAGTCAGCCAAGGATGCCAACATGAATGTGTTACGTGTTTGGGGAGGTGGGGTGAGTTTGTTGTAAATACACACACACGGAAGTTTGGAAAGCTGTGTATTTTGAAGTTCATTAAAGCTTCGGTAATTATCCAACTGGTTATTTTTATTTTATGTCAGGATGTAAGAAATGAATGCCTCGGCACCCTGTCAAGCCTAGTACTACATATATATATATATATATACAGTGAAACCTCCCTATACCGAACGCCCATGGGACCGAACAAAAGTGTTCGGTATAGGGAGGTGTTCGGTTTAGGGAGGTTTCCACATTGTGGCCTCATGTCTTACCAACTGTACTATACAGGTACCAGCTGAGATCATTTTGGTGGGAGATACTCATGTTAACTACATGTACATCATTAGATAAATGAACAACAAAGAAGTAATTTTTGATTGTTTTATCATTTGGGAAAGATGTATTTACTATGATAGAGCAAAGTTCAGATGTATACATGCACATGTATATATAATTTTTTAAGAACATTATAACATAAAGTGTATGTTCATATTGAAATAATATGCTTAGGACCTTGCACCTATTTTAGCAGAGCTGTTGCTCATTTCAGTCTACAGAAATTAAATCCCCTGGCTTTGGTGAAACAAACATAATGACTTAATTTGTAAGTTATTGTTCGTTAGAATGATTAAAGAAAACACCCCAAACTGGTCCAATTATCCCTGAGAGGATAGGAGCAAGGTGCTAAGTGACATTGACACTTTCACGCTCCACCCTGTTGTTGCCATCTATAGAAGTGGCAACAGGTGTTCAACAGTTTGCTTGTGGATTGTTTCTATTGCTGCTGGTATAAGCAATAATTAAGCCTGTCTCTGAAGTTAATCTGGTTAGTTTCAGCCTTATCAGTAATTACTCCCTGCAAATACACAAATATATGCTGAATGTGTGTTCAGTATAGGGAGGTTTTTTGGGAAAATGGTGTTCATTTGGGGTGTTCATGTTCACTATAGAGAGGTGTTCAGTATAGGGAGGTTTGCTTATAAAGGAAGCTTATGGGAAAAAAATTGGGACCGAGAAAAAGTGTTCGGTATAAGGGGGTGTTCGGTATATAGAGGTGTTCAGTAAGGGAGGTTTTACTGTATATACACACATACATACATACATACATACATACATACATACATACATACATACATATAATTCTCAGAGATAAAAGCTTTATGTTTATTCCTAATGCCACCACTTCAATGTACAATCATGTAGCTTGTGCAGAAAGTAACTTTTGCCAGTCAATGTGCTTTGTCTTTGGTCAACCATATGTGTAACCAGGGACGTGTTATAGATGGACTAACAACGGCAGGGCCCCCTTTGTACCATCTATGTTGCCGCTGCTCAAGTGATCGGGTGTTTGAGCGAGCACCTTCAGTGCTGAACAAACACAACACCACGGTCCGCGCTGGCCGCTGGCAGTCTCGTTGGCCAGGTCACGCGATGAAAGACGAGAATAATCGCGTCACTGACTGAAATGTGCAAAATTTTTCACCGTGTTCCACATTTTAAAGTCAAAATTTAGCGTTACGCCGGACTCAGCTACAAGAAATGAAACCACCATCATGATCCTACCGGCATACACTATCCATCTAAAACTACATTTTTTATTGCGGATTATAAGGAGTTATTACGCACGCAAGTTGTCTAACTTTGCATCATTTTGGACAGAAAAAATGCAAAAACTAGCCCTTTTATCGGCCAATTTCAACGAAAAACACATCGATGGACTTGCACGGTTCTGATTCAAACGATGAGACTGGTTGCGCATGCATAAAACTCTCCGTTTTTTAACTTGGTACAATAGCACACCCGATGTAAGCCTGATGTATGTAACCCGATACAACCGAACGCGGAAACATAGGATTCACATCTATTATTAGACATATATATACATATACACAAGATCAGCAGATACAAATGTCAGATATATGGTATTACGTAATACAAAAGATAGAAGTGTACAAAACTGATTTTACCAAAACTACAGGATATATATATGCAAATACATAGTCAGGATGACCCAGCTAAGGATGTAAACATCCGCTATCGCTGTGGCCACCTGTGTTAGTTTGACTGGTAAGTTACACCTGATTTCAATTGAAAATAATGACAAGTTTTAACAAGATTGTGATTAGTAGAAAAAATAAATAAAAAATAAATATATAATAATAATAATAATAATAATAATAATAATAATAATAATAATAATAATAATAATGATAATAATAATAATAATAAAAATAATGGGAATGAGTAACAGTTATCGTTGATAGTTGACGATGTCACAGGTTTCAGAATATTGATTTATTGAGAATACCTTGATATATTTTGAGAATCCAGAATAAGAATGTGTATTAATTTTATCTGTAATGAGTGAAAGTGTATTAGTTAGTAATTTAGGAATTTCATATCTAATGCACTTTTTAGCTGTAATATGATGAGGAGTAGCGTACTGAGGAAAATCTCTATGTCTTGTAGAATACTGGTGAGTGGTGGGTAAGGTAGCGAACATATCATGAAAATAGCCAGGAAGTTCATTTTGACAGTATCGATAATAAAAGTTGAGGGCTTTTTGTTTGAAAAGGTCAGAAACCCTTAAAACGTTTAATTTTTTTAATAACGGTTCTGTGTGTGCGTAGAAGTGTGTGTGACATAGTTCTCGAATAGCAGTTTTTAGCAGTTTAAGAACACGGTCACAAGTAAAACCCCAGGCAAGTATAGAATAACTAATATGGGGTAATAACAGAGAATTGTATATGAGCAGAAGGGTACTTGTAGGTAACAACTTATGTAGTCGTTTAAGTATAGCAATAGCTCTAGAAGTTTTATTCGTAGATGGAACAACAAACAGACTGAGCAGGGGGGATTAACTTGAGCGGCGCTAGTGAACACGCTTTGTAGTCGTCGCGCCCAGTTGACCACTAGAGGGATTAGCGCTCCCGTTGGTAGTCCATCTATAACACGTCCCTGGTGTAACCTATATACCTTGGTGAGGAACTTTTTTTCTGAAATTAAATGAACAAAGATACACAATTGGTTGAATGTCATATGTTTTGTCCAATGACAATTTATTTTTCAGAAAAAAAAACAACCCCCTCCCCCCCCCCCCCAAAATGGCATTGCACTTGGCTAGTGGATTGGAGAAAGACACCGTACAAACATCACAAGTCCAACTATAGAGCTATTATTGTGACAGTTGATGCATGACATTTGGAATAAATAGGGTGGAAATTTCCCATCGTCACATCCAACACCGATCATATTCTAATCATGTCATTTCAATGAGCTGACATTGTTTGGTTTTTAACAATTTTAATAATAATTGCATGATTTTCTTGAATATCTGTACCAGTCTTGTAATTCTAAACTGAGCTGAAACTGATTTTGAAGACACGTTTTCTCCTATCTGTGATATCTGTAATTTTATAATGAACTTCCTGTAAACATCTAGTTGTGTGTTGTTATATTGCTGTCAGCTTGGATGAAATTTCATATGAAGATTTGATTTTGCCTTCAGTTCTAGTATTGACAGAGATGTGTGATTTGTTGGTTTGTATAAAGAATCAGAATTGTGGATCAACAGGTTTTGTCCATGTTTGTGATCAAGCAAACCTCAAGGTGTAATGGATATATATTTCAAAGATTGATGGCAGCCTCATTCTGAGGGGAAAGTGTCACGTGACATGACTTTTGTACCTCCAGGTGTATGAGTCTGATGAGTTCTATGCACTGGCTGATGAGCTGGGCATCCTGCTGTGGCATGACTTCATGTATGCCTGTGCTATGTACCCAACCAACAAGGAGTTTCTGGACAGCGTGCGGGTGGAAATCACACAACAGGTATGGTAATCAAACATAAAACTTGCCCTCATTTGATGGCAATTGGGCGTGCATTGGTTAAATATGAGAGCCATCCGACAGATTTAGTTGAAACAATTTCATGAATATATGAATAGGTATTGTTCACATATTCCATGTCAACAGAGCAAAAAAAAAAAAAAGACATGAAGGTATATGTATTTTCAGAATTCCTTCACGGCTATTGGCCTGGGGGCCAAATTCGGGAGAGTACCATATGGTACTTTGGACTGGACAATACAGAAAACCATGTTGATCATGTCATGACCACATAACTACTTCAATTCAACCATTGGATGTTTGCATTTCCCAATTTTTAGCAGGTGAAAAGTGCTGAAGGTTTCTGGTTTTAAGACCTGGCAGTTGAATGATCCAAAACAAGGAAAAGGTTTAGTTGGAACAAAGGAAAATCCTCATGGGTGTTTGTATGTTCAAAGTCCAGATAAAAGCTGCAGCTTTCTTTTAGGTCCAAGATGGGAGTGTGTATGCTTGTTGATTGTCTGGTAAGTCCTGTTCCAGCTGCTAGCAGAGCAGAGAGCATGACTTAGCAGGTAACACAGATACCACTGTCACGGCTATGCACCAGCCTAGTGTGATATGAATTACATTTTCAGCTTACATGTACAATATTTAGAGCAATCTATGATACAAGAAAACCCATAGGAAATTTGAGAATCTGCTGAATTTTGAACAGTGTAAAGTACACATTTAAAGTGCTTATTTTAGCAGGTACTGAACCCTATTATCCTGGATATTTATTGGATAGGTGGCGTCACACCTATTTTTTTTATGGTAGTTCGGTGTTTCAGTGAGAGAACAAACTATACCTTGAAAAAGTTCTGCCTCAAAAACTTTATTTGCAATAAAATTTATGATGAGGGAGGTGCCTGGGAAACTGGAGATTGATTTTATTTGGCCTAATGATGGATTGACATATGAACTTGTCTTTACTGTGCCATGGACCAACATGCTGTCTAGTGCTTATGACCACTTTCCAATTTTATGTTTTGTGTTTTGGGGATCATTCCACTGGGGTTTCAGGTAAAACTCGCATGAAGGTCCCGTTTTTGGTTTGAAGATGCGAGTAGCATGTCTTTTTTGGATGTCACAGTGGTCTGACCATGATATTGGTTTCATGTTTGAAGGTAACCTTTTAGGACATGGTGTCAGACCCATTGTATCTATGCATTTTTCTGTTGGGGTTGTGCAAGTAGCACGGCTTACCTTTATATTATGTAAAACTTCCACATGGGGTATGAAATATATGAAAGATTATGAATTGGTAGACCCAAATTACAAAGACAATGGTTAAAAATTTAGGATTAATATCGTTTAATGTTCGAGGTATAAGAGATGGACAAAAAAGAAGGGAAATATTCAGATGGTTCCACAAGAAAAATTATTCTGTTTGTATGTTACAAGAACATTGTACTGAGTCTATTGAGAAACAGTGGTATGCAGAATGGGGATTCAATATGTATTTTTGTCATGGTCAATCAGATGCATGAGGTGTTTGCATACTGTTTAAAAATGATGTTGATTATCAAATTCATAATATTATAAAGGATAACTCGGGAAGATATTTAATTTTAGATGTAATGATTCATCAGCAAAGGATGACAATAGCTACTATATATGGATACAATGAGGACAAACCAGCATTTTACAAAGAATTTATAGAAAAAGTTGAAACACTTCCAAACGATCACAGAATTATTGGAGGAGACTTCAATTTTGTTTTGGATATAGCTAAAGATAAATTTGGAGGATATCCAGTTACACATTTTAAAAATCAAAAAATTATTAGTGACTGGATGGAAGATACAGATCTCTTAGATATTTGGAGACAAAAACATCCTGATGAATTGAAATATACATGGAGGAGAAAAAACCCTACATTTATTCAGTGTCGTTTAGATTATTTTCTGATATCGTTTGGGCTATTGGGCAAAATTGAAGAGGCAGATATACTACCTGGATATAAATCGGACCATTCATCCATCATTTTGAAAATACAGATTAATAATCAGCCCAGAGGTCCAGGTTTCTGGAAACTAAATTGTTCTTTTTTAAAGGAAATTGAATATGTTAACATGGTAAATCATCTTCTCGAAAATGCAGTACAAGTTACTGAAACAGAAGATCCAATATTGAAATGGGAAATGATAAAGTTGAAAATTCATTCAGAAACCATGAAATATGCAGCTAAAAACAAACGGAACAGAAAAATTAAAATTGGTAGTTTGGAGGAGCAAATAAAGCAATATGAAAATGATATATTAGGCCCTCTGAATTATGAAGATGAAATGAAATTAAAAAATATCCGAATAGAGTTAGAAAAAGAATTTGAAACCAAAGGTGCAATTTTAAGAAGCAAGGTACGCTGGTACGAAGAAGGTGAAAAACCTTCCAAATACTTTTTCAATTTAGAAAAAAGAAAATTTAATAACAAAGTAATAAATAAATTAAATATTGGTGGTACTTGTATAAGAGCCCTTGTATGAAGAATTTAAAGGTGTAATTTTTATAAAACCCATACAGTTGTGGGTATTATTGTAACTACCAGTGAAACCGTGGTTAATTTAGTAAAATTTATGATTTTTTACCTCAAGTCAGCTGAGGTTATAGTATGGTCCACCGTCCCTCATCCGTCATCCCTCGTACCGTCATTCCATCCGTCTGTCTGTCCACAATTCACAGTTTCTCTGAAACCTGAGCAAGAATCACTTCAAACTTGCTGGGAATGTACCTTGGGTGGGTCTCTACGAAGCATGTTTAAATGGTCATGCTCAAGGGTTTTAAGATTGTGTACAATTTTTCTTTCATTTTTTGGCATAATCTTAAAAAATCTTCCTCTCTGAAACCGCTCAGCCAATTGGTTTGAAATTTCACAGTAACATTTTTGGTAAACCCTTGACATTAATTTCTTCAACAGGTGGCACTATTTTGTTGTGAACATTTGTGGATTAAGGCTATTTTCAAATTCTCCAAAAGCATCACTGAGAAACATAGTTGATATGTAGCTTGTGGGAGGGACAAACAAAGTTGTTGACTAAGTAGTGATACTATATCTGCCTGATTTTCAATGAATTTTTCAATTTTCCAAAAAAAAAAAAATCGTAATTGATGCACCTACATGTACCTACAAATAGCAAAAACTTATCAATATCCCCCCCCCAAACACACACACACACACACACACACACACACACACACACACACACACACACACACACACACACACACAAGTAATGGACTAATTCTCCTGTGTTTTTATTCTGTTGCTCTAGGTCAGACGATTGAAGCACCATGCATCTATTGCTATTTGGGCTGGCAATAATGAGAATGAGGAGGCGCTAAGCAGCAACTGGTGAGCAATGAAGGGTTAAAAGGAAAGAGTGTACTAATTCTATTACGCCACCTCTAAACTTGAGTGAAGGGTATCTTATATGAGTGTAAGTTTCCAAAATATGGTCAACTTTTTTTCCCAAATTGAAATATTTCAGTCAACGGATATGTGTTGTTTGAAACAAAAGTGGATGTAAAACTGATGAATATTTGAAAGTAGGTGTTAATTTGGTACATCAATTTTTGGCTCATAATTCACAATTTTGCAGCAATAAGCAGAATTTGTGACATATAATGAAATAGAGATCCTGATTTGATTATCGCATAGATTACTTTTCCAAAGTTCCACACTATTTTGATGCCAATATGTACATCATTTTGGGTGGTCATGATGACCACAGATAAAACCCTCTCGGGTGATCCTGTGGTCCACTGTGTTGGTGACATAAACATTCTGTACAGATTACGCGTTTGCTGGTACCAATCCAAAGGGACCAACTCGGAGAGTGGACAGGCAAAACAGAAGAGGATTTAACCGTTGAAGCGCTGATTTAAGATTGAGTCAACAGCTTTCTTCAGGACATTTTGCGCGCAATGCACCCAAAGTGTCCCAAAGAAAGCTGTTGACTAAGACTACTTTTTGCTTTAGGCCAGGTTTGCTGGTATTTAAATGAAAGGTATCTTCATGAGGAATTTGAATCTTTTAACCATTTTAAGTTCAATAGTAATGAGAAAACGACTATAGCTGTGATTAGCACTTTGAAGGTTAAAGTTTGAAGGAATCAAATACATTTAATTTTCAACAGTTTGTAGCATGTAAGCACATATGTTGATGATGAAGGTTTTTTGAAGTGGTTTGTGGGTCACTAACGATGAAAAGTGGGCAGTGCACATTCAGATTTAAATTAAAAGTAATAGCTTAAACAATGCATAGGTTTGTTTAATCAGGGAAGGTACATTGATCTATAGTCCTCCAACTTGTATATGTATAATTTGGTGATACAGGCTAGTGAGAGAGAGATTTCTCGTCTGTTGCCATATGTACCTGGGCTCATTTAAAGAAAAGAAGTTTTTTTATATCTTTAGGTACCAGACAAAAGAGCAGTTTGAGCTGTATTACAATGACTACCTGGCTCTGTACCGGGACACTGTCCGCCAGGTGGTGCTGCAAGAAGACGTCAGTCGACCCTTCCTAATGTCCAGTCCATCCAATGGCATCATTTCTGAACAAGAAGGCTGGGTTGCAAAGAATCCCCAGGACCCGATGTATGGTGACGGTGAGTGACAGAATGAGAGTGACATGATTTTGGAAGGCATTGCTTTGCTTGATTTGTTGTGCAGGAAAACATACTCATCAGCGCCCAGGCAAAGGGAGGGTGGTTATCTCAGAAAGGCATACTGATCATCCCTGTTGAAAGGCCAATCAAAATCTGTAATGCCTGAAAAGTTATTATTATTATTATTATTATTATTATTATTATTATAATTGTTGTTGTTGTCGTCGTCATCATCATCATCATCATCATCATCATCATCATCATCATCATCATCATCATCATCATCATCATCATCAAAAAAGAGCCCTTTTGCTAATTTTCTGATCACAAACCTGCGCTCAGGAATATTTGTTCCCCTTATGAAGATTTGTTCCTCCCTGTGCATGGGTAATTAGTGTCCAGCATATACCAGTTCTCTGTGCTTGAATTATGTGCTTTAACTACCTCACAACTAAGGGACCAGGTCCAAAAAAGAAAAGAAAACAAATTGAACAAGTTCCCATTTGAAAAGGAACCAGACTTGACAGGTATGTATACAAAAGGGGAGTGAAGTAGAATAAAAGGTGAAACGGAATTTAAACTAGGGGTTGAAAACATAATCATTTAAAATGCCATTCACAGGATCAATGTGATTATGAAGTAATTGGACATGTGTGCGGGATCGCATGTGTATGTTCTGCACATGGGCAAACAAACATGGATGCCATGCTTAGCTTTTCGTGTTGTGATTGATTGCAATTGCCATAAATCTAAGACAAATATGTGTAAAAAATAATGCACTTTTATTGAGAATATATGGAAAATATATGCGATGGAGTACCAAAATTTGTGAATGGGCTGAAGTGAAATTTTTGGCACTGTATCTTTGACAAAGAAATATGAAACTGTGAGTAGTATCATTGAGTGTTGAGGTTGTAATCCCTCAAACTAAAACAATGCCATACTGCGTACAGTCTGGCCAAAAAAATAAAATAAAAAATAAAAACATGAAAAAGAAATTGTCCCCTCCCTTTCGCTCCAGTCCCAATCCAATTTCACCATTATTCTGCAATCTGGCATTGGTCACTGTGCATACTTCTGACAAATAAGGATGACAACAACGTCAGTTTAATGTTTGTACACACACTTTATCTGGTTAGATTGACAATGGTTTTTTTTACCCGTAAAATTACAGCAAACACAACTTTGCTTTCTGCCTGACCTGTATCCCCCTTCAGTGGTTCTGTCAGAATTTTGGAACCTTTTTTATTTTGCATGTGATCCCCATCAGATACGGTTAATTTGCAAGCTATTTGTCTGAACTCTTCCAATCAAACTTTACAAGTAAGTATTTACTTCGTCAAAATAACAAAATAAATAAAATGAAAAAATAACAAATCAATCAATCAGTCAATCATTGCAAGCCACACTGTCAAAAGTTGCAGATAGTTATTGCCTAAGTTTTGTGTGTGAAAGGATGTCAGGGTTTCTTCTAGAGGGTAAGCAGGGTAAAATTTTGTTCTCTCAAAAAAATGAGGGTTTCACGAAAAAAAAAAGACAACTGAATTAACATTATGCCTGCCTTTCAGAGACCAGTTCATTGTTTAATTGTCAGCTGGTGTTGATCACCTAACTTTTTGCTGTTTTTATTACTGTCCAGCATTCAATATTTTACTATTGGGCTCAAGTCGAGTCAGACTAACATTGACTCAACTATAGTTATCTTCCTGACTTGAGAGTCCCAAGATGACTGTATGTGCTGCCCCCTAACAAGCAAGGGATGAAATAAAACACAGTTGATCACATCATGCCATGAGTTTGAATAGGAATAACATCTTTTTACTGAGACAAAAGGCATGAAAATTCGAACTTTCAAAATAGTATATGATAATATTTGTGCAATATTCTGAACAGTGCACTAACTGTTGCTGTGTATTTATTGGCCGAGATGTTTGATCATTAATGGCACTGAATCAACATGAATATTTTTAAGGATTTTTGCCAAGAAACAAAAGAATCCATAAAAAAAATAAAAATCAGTGGAGCATGACTCTTTGAACAAACTTGGTCAAGACCCACGCTATGTAGGTGGTACATCCACACCAAATTTGAAGTGGCTCTGGCTTTTGGAGAAAGAAGCCAAAAATATGAATTGTGCATGGAGGACTGACCACCCCAAAAGGTCAGCTGAGTGACCCAAAAAAAGTACATTACAGAGACATGTTAACTTTATCTGCTTCTTTGTACCGAATTATCCTTTTGTTGTATCACCTGCATAGATACATTAATGTCAGCTCCCGCAGGATTGACACCTTGCGCTAAGATGTAACTTGATATGTTTCAGTCCACCATTATGACTACGCGAGTGACTTGTGGAACTGGACGGTGTATCCCATCCCCAGATTCACTTCAGAATATGGCATCCAGGCCTGGTGCTCCTTTGAGGCTGTGCAGAGTGTGTCTATCCCCGGGGACTGGGACTTCTTCAGCAACTTCAGTGATCATCGTCAACATCATGGAAGTGGTGAGCTCTAATTTTGCACTGTGTATTTACCAGAAATGTTTGTGATGGTACTACATTGGAGACCATGAAACCTGTCAGGATAGAACCATCTCAAGACCCACATTTTTGTCTTTTAATGTCACAGGTATTGAGATTTTGGAGAGTCGTCAAAGTTGTTGCATTAACATTTTGGGCCAAATGAAAATTGTTTAGATAATAGAAGTACTGGGTTGGACACATTTTCATGGATGATGAACCTCAGTCTGATCTGTGTGTCTTGAAGAACTGGAGAGGTCTGTGCTGTGGAAGCTGACTGCGAGGTGGCCATGGTGCAGCACAGACAAGGTGAAATCCAGACAAGTATAATTAGTGAAAACTCTATTGAGCTCAAAAAGTTCACTTGTCCTGCCTGAAAATGTAACTTGTCCAGGAATATCAATTTCTGATTTGTTCAAATTGAAAAAAAAAACACTCATGAAAATGAAACAATAGATGGCAGCTATTCATGACAATATGTTTTGCATCAACATCTGCAAGATAGCAAATACGTGAAATTTGGACGTTTTTAAGTTATGGGGGTGGGGGTGGGGGATGGGGGGGTGGGGGGTATTATACAAGTGCATAAGGATTTTCCAAAAAATAATCTCAAATTTAAATGTGCATTTCATTTTTAAGGTTAGCTTAGGAAAATTGTAAGGTATAGATCAGCAATATCAGACAGTAGGGGAGAGCAAGAACAGAAGCTTCTTCTTCTCTCCTGTAGAGGGCATTTCATTCATTCAGGGCTTGAGTTGTGTACTGTTGGATTATGGGGCGTCACTTTAATTCCCCTCACACCACGGTTACGGTGCATCCACATACATTACTTCCCCTCACATGGTGGAGCAAGGTAAGTCGTTTAGCAGGCAATGTGTACCGGTATTGCCATTACTTTTCATTGTAATTTACAGCTCAATAACTTTAAAACCACTCATTGCAGAAACAGCAAAATTTGCGTGGTAAAATTGTGGACATAGCTGAAATGTTTTCACATAAATTTTATTCTTGCAGTCTTTTAATTTGAGGTTTATTTAATATGCAATTCAATGGGAGTACACATCTCTAGCCCTGAAGAATTCTGTGTATTGGATTGTGTATTCAGCTGAATACACAGGTAATTGTGACCTCTCCTATTCATAGTGGTGGTAGCAGCAGTTTGTTGGGTGATGGATATAGAAAATTTTAGCACTTTCAGCCATTTTTTTCACCGTTTATAAGTTAATTTTTCACAATTTTCTAATATACAGGGTGGCCCACATGTTCCAGGACATTGTCAAAGTGTGCCCCACCTTGTCCCCCTTTTAGACAGGTTACACCTGATTAGTGTCACATGGTCTACCACTCCCCGTTGTTCATTTGGGATAAATAAGGGGTCCCTGAGCTAGGTGTGGTATTTCTACCATGGCGAAATCTGCAGAAGATAGTGCAACAGTTCTAAATTTGTGGAGGCTGGACTTTACTCCTGCAAAGAAAGCCAAAGTTTTCAAGGTCCAATTTACGTGGTCATGGGTGTATGCCACCATCAAACATTACCAGGCGGACAAAAAGGACCAAACCTCTCCTAAAAAACCTGAGGGATAAATCCAAAGAGCCTTGAAAAAAAGACCTAGGATTGACTGCTTTCAAACGAGACTCAGTTCATATTTTGACACCAGGTAATAAGAAAAAAAAAAAAAAAGGGTGGAAAAATATAAAGCACTGCTGAGCTGGTTCACTGATGATTATGTGCACAGAGTCATCTTATCATCCAAAAAGATGTTTAGTATTGAAGAAAACGTGAACAACCAAATCAGCGTGTGTATGGGGTAACCTGTCAAGATACTCCTGATAGGGTCCTAAAGAGGCACAAGACTGGGTTTCCTGAGGAAGTAATGGTTTGGGCAGGTGTGTCTTCAGTAGGCAAAACATCCATGAAATTTGTAGAAGAGGGGGTTAAAATCAACTCAAATTATTAGCAAAAGAAAATTCTGGAACCTGTATTGTAACAGGGTGCAAACTAAATGTTTCTCGATGGCCATTTGGTATTTCAATAAGGCAGCGCCCCCTCTCACCAGTCCAGGGCAACCCAAGCCTGGTATAGACAGCACACTCCAGGGTTCATCTCCAAAGATGAGTGGCCTGCCAGTAGCCCAGATTTGAGTCCCCTTTACTGTTTTGTATGGGGAATGCTACAGCACAGAGTAAATTCTAAACTACATAGTTCAGTATGTGTTTTGAAAGCACATCTTCTGAAAGAGTGGACTCTATTTCCAATAAAGACCATCAGGAAATGCATCAGTGGTTGGATACAACATCTACAGCTGTGCATTAAGGCAAAAGGGGACTATTTTGAACATCTGTTGTAATTATACAAGAGAAAGGTCTAATGTTATAATGTACCTGATATGAAATAAAAAAATCACGATTGCATAACAAAATAGTTAATTTTTTCTGTATCCAGGCAGGAACATATGGGCCACCCTGTATGCTTACAAACACAAATATCTGGTGCTTTTAAGTGCTAAAGGTGTTTTGCTCCTGACAATTTGACACCAACACCATGGAAATTAAGCAATAAATGTTGATTCTGTAGGAGATTTATGGCCTGCAGATTTTTTTTTTTTTTGCAACAACATCCATTCAAATAATGTTATAAAGATAGAGCACCCACCAGCTGCAGCAAAGACGACTTTGATTTTCAAATTCAGCACAAAGTTGTGAACAAAATGGCATCGTCAAGCCTCTTGACCACACACACACACAGCGTATGGCCTTAGTTAGTATTACTTGCCACTTATGTGTTGTTAGTTTGTTAAGTACTTAATTCAACCATCACACCTTAAATAGCCAGATGGAATAGTTTCCGGCTACAGCATATGCTGAATGGCCTTCTGTTGGACAGGCTTTATGGTAAGTGTAGTGGATGTGTCAAATCTTGAGAATATTATACTATTAACCTGAACGCAACCTTGGATAGTCAAACAGACTTATTAAATACATGTACTATTATATTATGATTTATAGCAATTTTGAAAGGAAAAATACACACCATTTCCAAAGTTTCAGAAGTGGGCAGATGCGCATTCTTAAGGTTGTTGTAACAAGTGACTACCCTCCCACTTCTTCATTATCAAAGTGAAGGAATTTGATCAGCACAAATCAGTCACATGACTAGAATTGTTCTAAAGACTGCATGGTTCAAAATGGAATGTTCTGTCAAAAGCCAATGCGGTAATGTGACTTTCACATCCATAGATAATTTATTGTATTATTGTGGGAACACTATATATTGGAATTATGGCGAGCTATATGGAGATCATAAATCTAGGTTATCTTGCAGATGGACAATTACAGGTGTGAATGGCAAAGACCAGTCCACGTGACTGGGGTATAATGAGCCTACATACATCCATGGCTCTATCTTTCCTGTCTTGCACCATCACTGGTATTTTATGAGGAGCTCTGACTAGGATTACACCTAAACTGAAAAGAATTTGGGCACACTTTCAGTTTAAGACACATCGTGTACCTATTTTCAGAGGGGTGTGTTCAGTATTGACACTCATCACCACCCCTAATTAAAATGATAATGTACAGTAAAACTTGGGATGGCTGTACACAGTCTACAAATTTATTCATGTATGAGGAATGCAGTGGTACCTGCTGTATGTGGCCACCCCTTCTGCCAAGAAAAAGTGGCCACATACAGCAGGTGACCTGTCACTGCAGGTAAATTTTACAAAGAAATTGACTTATGTCTGAACCTAGTGACCACAAAAAGCAACATGGCTGCTCACGGCAGTGGTTGCATACAGCAGGTACCACTGTATACAGATCTGAATCAAATCTATTTTATTAGGTATAATGGACTATCAACACATTTCATGGAGAAGAATTTGGGCACACTTTTACACATGGAGTACCTATTTTCAGTGGGGGTGGATGGGTGGGTGGGAGGGAGGGTGTCCAGTATTCACACTCACTACGATCCCTAATTAAAATAAATACATGTATGTGCAGTAAACCTTGTAAATGTACACCCAGTCATCTTATAATTACAGGTAATGAGCAGATGATGCTTCAGGTTACCCTCCATTTCAAACTGCCAGCCACCCAGGACCGGGCTCTTAACTACAGCCAGCTGATTTACCTCACTCAGGTTTGTAGTTTTGTGGTTTGTATGCACAAGCTGCCGTTGTGTGAGAGAATTATTTTGTTCTCTGTCAGCACAACTACTTGCCTGCTTAACAGAATTTCTGGAGGGTGATAGACTGTTGGCCCTCGGCGAAAGTCTGCCCTAACTCTACAAGCTCACTGGGTAAAAGAACACAGCATCTCTCAGCCGCCGCAGTCCACAATTGGCTTGATGAGGAGAAAGTGTGCAATGCACTGTGGGATAGCGTCATTCTGGCTCCATTTTGTTGCTGGACAATTTCCATACACAGTAGTGATTGTAATCTTCATTGAGTCAATTAACTCGCAACTCCGGTGGGCCACAGGCATATCTTATTTCAGTTTTGCAATACACAGTGTAGTGGCATGAATGCAATTATTTTTCTGTGATTGTGTCAATGGTTATAGCCACTTGTTCACATTTCTTGAACAGAACATTTGTGTGAAAATCTTCCACTGCAGCACTGATAATTTCGGCCAATCATGGCCCAAGTTTCTTGGCCTGGTGTTTTTGCCCTGGATGTTCCGACAGAGATGATGTGGCTATAACTTTTCCTCATATCTGTTTATGCGGGGACACAATCCCCACAAATGAGGCAGGTAAAATTGTCTGGGGTCGGCAGGTATGAATAACCCATTGCGACCAATCATGTGCGGGTTACAGCATACAGTAGCCCCTCTTTCAAGGGACCATCCCTGGTGCAGACCAAAAAGCGGTCATGATATAATGCAGGTGGTCACTCATTGGAGGAACCTCACATACATGACCTCAACAGCTCAACTCCAGGGTGGACTTTCTCAGGTACACAAAAGCTCTGCCACCACCACGTCATCATTATCAATTACATATGCTTTGAAAAGAAATTATTATTTATTAAATCTAACAATTACTAATGACCATTAAAATCTTGATTTCAATAAAGAACTCTTGTCTGGGTACTAAAAGATGTGTTTTGCAACTTGAAAATGTTTGCCGCTCTTGATTTTTGTTTTCCCATTCGTGCTCATTTGGGCCTGATACAAGTGGCTAAGTATAGTAGTAAATGAGCTGATCACACAACAACATTTATTGCAGGTTAATCAAGCCATGGGCATTAAGACAGAGAGCGAGTTATTCAGGCGAATGACCAGCTCTGTTAACAAAGAGGGTTATGGGAAAACAATGGGAGCTCTGTATTGGCAGCTGAATGACATTTGGCAGGCCCCAACCTGGGCATCAACAGGTGAGACACAAGCATCTGCTCCAACCTTAGCTGAAAATAAAAAATGCCAAAACTCAGATATTTGTAATTTTTGCAAGAAAAAAAAAATCTTTTGATATTTTGTGTTAGAAAATTAAAATTGATTTCAAAGACAAAGAGAATGCTTCTTTTGCAGAAAACTACAAAATATTGCCTACATACTCGTCTCTTAAGCTTTATCACCCGTGCTATTTAAGAAATGAGGGTGGATTTTGTGTGTGTTATGGCATATTGACGCTTGTGATTGAAGCAGGCATTGTGGCTGTGGTGCATGCTAGTGCCCCTCGCCTGATGCCAGCTTCGATCACATGCATCATTATACCATAACACACACAAAAGCAACCCTCATTGTTTATATTTACGTTTGTCCCTTAATTTTTCTGTTTGATTACATGAAATTTAGTACATACAATTGAGAAAAACAATCAGAAACTGATTTGCCCAGCATGTTAAGTGTTGAGTTCCGGACACCCAGGTGAGCGTGGCTTATTGGAGTGGGCGGGACACACGTGTTATGGTCGGATACCACACAAGGCTCATGTGTTGTGGTCTTGTAACACACCAGGCTCTGTCCTATACTTGCAATGTTAAAGGTTAGATTGAATGTAAATACAATATATTACATGTGTAAGAATCCCTGTACATGTATTTGATGCGTGGGGCTGATACAAGGGTAATACAGCTACAACCATGTGATAACCTTTATATTTCCATTCAGTGTAAATAATAAGGCTAGGCTATGGAATGAAGATCCTCAGCCTCAGGGTAGCCAGCCTCATCCAGATATCATCCAAAACTTGTAAATTTGAACAAAAAACAGCTAGGCTCAAAATCCTATCACCCCTGGTTTCTGGGCATTCCGTTCCTGTACGGCCAATCAGGGTTAGTACATCTCAAGATGTGAACATATATCCATATATGTTTACATGTTATGCGACCACGGAAAATACTCAAATACAGTCTATGACTTGTGGCAATGCAGATAACATCGTCGGTATTCAAACACGTTAAATTAATTTATTGTACATTGTAACAGTAAACATGGTAAATTGAGATGGAACTACAAAATTTACCTGAAATTTGTGTTTAGCCCAATGGTCAAATTTTGATAAATTTTAGGTGACCTTGACCTATTTTTCAATGTCATGAAGCAATTCAGTAAAGGATGTTAACTGCAATATGTTGAAACAATAAGGCTAATGATACTAAATGTACCACAAATGTGTACCATGTGGAAGTTTGATGCGACACAGTGTGGATGACATTGAACTATCTCCTCAAGGTCACAGAGGAGCTGCATTTCAAGAAATGATTATGTTATGATGGCCATCTGCGTGCATTTCAGCAGAGCATTAGACAAATTAGCCTCTTGGTTTTTTTTTGGCTCAGCTGACTTGTCAGCTGAGCTTTTAGGAGGCTCAGTCTTCCGCCATCATACCACAATTCACATTTTTAACTTCTTCTCCAAAACCGGAAACCAGATCCTCTTCAAACTTAGTTGGGATCTACCTTGGGTGAGTCTGTACCAGGTTTCTTCAAATGGTTATGCTCCAGTGATTTTTGTGATTTTTTTTGGTTCCATTTTTTAGGCAAATCTTAAAAATCTTCTTCTTAGAAACCCCTCACCCAATTGCTTTGACAACACTCAGGAACAATTCTAGGTACTCCTAGTTCTTAATTTGTTCACGATATGGAGCTGCAATTCTTTTTTAAATGATTTTTTTTGTGTGTTCTCACTATTTTCGACTTCTTCTCCACAACCATCACTCAGATTAAGCTACAACTTTGTGTAATATTATGTTCCTTGTGAAAAGATCAAACAAAGTTGTTCACCATGTGGCACTGCTGTGGATTTCTGATTTTTTTATGAATACTATGAAAGTCAATGGGCATTCTAATGCTCAATATCATGTATTACCTCCACCAAGTAGCAATGCTCTTTTTAAAGTTCTCTTTAAATAATCTTCAATTTCTCATGCTCCATTAAAATTTATATTTTGAATGACTTTTTGTCTTTTAAGCAAATCTTAGAAATACTTCTAAACGTCATAAGCACTCAGCTAAAACTCAACACAGGTCTGTTCAATTGTAACTTGGATTTTGTGAACAAGCTTAGGTCAGTTGAGCATGGGCTATTCACACAGCCCTCGTCGTAACACCTTGTCCTGCAGGGGTGCTGTCTTGTCCTGTCTGCGTGTTCCATTTTCATTCCCTGGAATGTCTGTTCCATGACATTTTGTATGTTACAGAGTATGGAACAGGCAAGTGGAAGATGTTGCATTACTATGCCAAGGACTTCTTCAGCCCCACAATGCTGTCGCCATTCTTAGATGGGGAAAAGATCAAAGTTGTCTATGTAACTGATGAGGCACCATCTCGTAGATCAGTGGTACCTGAAGTGAAGATGGGTGGCAACGGAGTGTTAACAATGGATCAAGCGATGGGGGCAGACAGGCTGACTCTTCTGGTGCAGGGTTTCTCATGGGACAGTCTGAAAGAATCTTCCACCTGGAGACACCAGTTTGATCAGGTGAACAGCTTGGACACCAGATGCATTTTGTAATTGATTCAAGGATAGGTTTTACTATTTGGGAAATTAATGCCTTGTTATTAAATTGTCTGTTTATTATGTCCAGACATGGTCAATCAAGTCCAGACATGGTTAATCAAGTCCAGACATGGTTAATCATGTCCAGGCATGGTTTATCAAGTTCAGGGATGGTTCATCATGTCCAGGTATGGTTAATCATGTCCAGGTATGAAGATAAATGGGTTGGTCAGTTGAAATGCAGCACCACACCGACAGAAAGTTTAGGTTATACCTGAGCAACAATTTTAACAAAATATCTTCTTAATTATTTGTATACAAAGACAAATATTTAATGAAGATAGTGTACATCTTCCTATGCATATACATATATATGCATGTATGTATGTATGTATGTATATGTATATATATATATATATATATATATATATATATATATATATATGTACATATATATGTATGTATATATATATATGTACATATATATATATATGTATATATATGTATATATATATATGTATGTATGTATGTATGTATGTATGTATGTATGTATGTATGTATGTATGTATGTATGTATGTATATATATATATATATATATATATATATATATATATATATATATATATATATATATATATATATATATATAGTATTTGTGTCTTTTTGTCCAAAACCACTTCCTAGTTGTCATTACCCTATTCCGCAGTCCGAACTCTTTACTCTCCATAAGCTAACCTGTCCCTGTCTAACCTATATACATATAGAAGTACTATTGTCCATATTGCACACGTTCCTCTGTAAAATTTTGACATAGGCTGTATTAGCCCAAATAAATTAAAGGGTCTTCAACAGGTAAGTACTCAACATGTATTGGAGCCTTTTACCCGTACATGTCTCTTTGAGTAGCGGCTCTTTGTCTAAGCTAAATATTCAGCAAAGACAACCCATATAACAAAGAATAAATATGAACTTGGCAGATGATGAATTATCTAAATACGTGAAGTTTTGCTCATAAATGCAGAGCTTCATTATGAAAGAAGAATACCTGTCAAACAAACCATAATTACTAAATTTGCATAGTACAGGTTCAGATAAGAACAATTTGACTTACCCCTGAACCAATATGTACCCTTTCTAGCTGGAAAGCTTATCCTAGTTAAACCACCCGCCAGTGTATAACTGAAGTGGAAACAAGCTGGGGCATTATATCCAGTCCCAGTGATAGTAAAATAAACAGTTGCAGCTAGACCACCTGTACAAACCAAGGGAAATCCTAACAAGGACTGCAACAATGGACATCCTGCACCAGAAATGTAAAACAAACTCTATGATGACACCTACCCCTCAAACATATATATATATATATATATATATATATACACATATATAGTTGATGTACCTATTCTCCATGTTAAAATCACTTGCTAATCTATCTTTATGTGTGATGAGCTACAGATTTATAAACTGTAAAATTTGGTCCAACAGTGTCTAGCTCCATTAATATTCCCCAGCGTCTCAGTTATGAGGGTAAATGCATATTCGAGTTCCCTACGCTAAGCAAAAAGCACATTTTTCAGAGAAGGCACATATTTTATATTCTAATAATCGCAGAGACCCTAGCTTTTTTAATTTTTTATAAACTGATTTCATGTTTACTTTTACAAAAAAATGTTTGTCCCGCTGACCTACTATGACCTTTATCTGTGAGGAGTTTTCAGTTGCTATATCGAGAATAGGAATTGCCTTTACAAGCTCATCACTAGCATTGAAGTGACAGGTCTTGCATGGACCACCTGCGTTTACAAAGAAAAGACAACTTTGTTTAGGTTTTACCATGGAAGTACGGCTTAGAACTTGAAGTCTCTGACTTATAACAATAATTTTACTATCTATAGTTAGTGAAGTATTGTGCTGCATTTTACAAACCATGCGACTTAGCCTGTTGAGAACTGGTACATCATATACATGTACATATGTATATATATATATATATATATATATATATATATATATATATATATATATATATATATATATATATATATATATATATATATATATATATATATATACAAATTATATAGATATGGCATGGTTTGTTGTTGATACAAAGAATATCAACGAGCGCTGCCATATATGCAGAATGAGTGAGCAAAGCAAACAAGTTCTACTATATGGCAGCCAGTGTGAATTGATATTCTTCATATCGACAACAAATCATAGCTGTGATCTGTTTATCTCATGCTTGCCTACTTCAATAATTTGTGCTGCACCAGATGCCAAATGTTCCGGCAGAGACTCAGCAGTCTTGCTGACTGCAGATGACGCCATCGTTACCCTAGAAGTAGCGTAGTCCCAAAATATGAAAAACATATGGTTATACTTCCAGTTATAGGTATTCTCCTGAACTGTAGGTCTATTATAGCACTTTTCTAATGACTTGATTACAGGGCCCATAATGGTCTGGCCAATATGATATTTATACACATGCTGTATAGCACTAAAATTGACCCAAACATAAAAGATATATCTATATAAATATATATACAGGTTGACTGATTGATTTTAGTAACCACCATTGTAAAATGCCAAATGAGAAAGCAGTTTTCAAGATTGCCCCATACAACTTTCAGGACTTATATGTGATGTAATGTTGTAATTTCAGTTCCATTGACCTATTTTTGTTAGCTCCCCATACCTGTTAAGTTGAAAGTGGTGATTTGGTAATGGTAGAGTGTGGTTTGAACTTTGGTGGAAAGGATAAATGAGCCTCCAGATCAAAATGTGACCTGTGTATATTTTACAAAAAAAAACAAAACCTCCTCTTGGTGACCTAGTTTTTGGGTAACCATGATGCAATGATTAGGGACTTTGGCACTTGGCCTAGTTTATCCTGTGTCTTCAATACCTGGTAACTCAAAAAAAATTACGTGATTTACACAAACAGACCTTCTATGGAAAGGTGGATGCTGAGCGCACATTTCCAGTGAACCATTTTTACCCCTTGGCCCATATAGGCCTGGGGGGTATTGCAATTGCCTGCATCTGTGTGTGAATCCATGTGTCCGTGCCTCCGTCTGTGTGTCCCTTCTTCTTGCGTGTGGTTGCAGAAGAACCAGATAAGTTGCCTGCTAAACATCCGTTCTTGGCGGTCTACTACCCCCCAGCGCTGGGGGCCAACATAGTATATCGCCCAAAGAAAGTCTGCTTAGGAGGCAACCAGATAAGCTGAGATCATTAAATTTTTATAGTTGAACACCCTTTTTGAAGTTTTCGTCAAGTTTGAAGGACAGTGACCTAGACCCATTCTAAGGTTACCTAGGTCAATTCTTTATGAATTTCTTGCAGGCAATATCAGGAGAACCAGAATTGCTAGGATCATGAAACATTTACACATAATTACCCTTGTAAGGGTATTCATCAAGTTTAAAGGTCAATGACTTTGACCTAATTTGAAGGTCACTAGAGGCAATTTTTCTCTTTATTAAATGTCTTGTACAGGAGATCTTAAGAGCTAGATAAGATAGGATCATAAGACTTTCACAGTTAATCACCCTTGTAAAAGTCTAGCTCAGGTTCGAAGGACAGTGACATTGGCCTGATTTCTAGGTCACTGAGAATCAGTCCATTTAAAAAAAGTGCAAGGAATATCAGAAGAATCAGATAAGCTAGGGTCACAAAACTTTTACAGTTCATCTCCCTTTTGAAAAGTGAATTCAAGATTGGAGGAGAATGACCTTGACTCAATTTAAGGTCACCTGGGTTCAATTTACTTTGAAATTCTTGTACAGGATATCAGTGAAAATCTTGTGAGTGCTGTAGTATCCTTAGTGTTTGATAGATCTTCATGAAATTTTGTGGAGGAGGTCAAAGTCTAAATTTCTTTTGATACTAGTGGTGATATCTGACATATTGGATGATATTGTGGCAATATTGGATATAAGGCCTATGGTTACTGTTAAACAATAATAGGAAGGTACCTGTTGGGTTTCTTGTGGTGTTGTTAATTTTGACCGTGAGTGACATTGAGAGGTCAACTGACATAGTGCCTAATATATTGCCAAAGGTGGATCATAGGGCCATGGTTACTATTCAAAACTAATAGGAAAGTACCTGTTTAGTTTCTTTTGATGCTAACTTTGACCTTGAGTGACCTTGACAGGTCAAACTGGTATATTATTATTAATATTATTGTTGTTGTTGTTGTTGTTGTTGTTGATGTAGTTGTTATTGTTATTACACCTGTATTTGTACTCAGTGGGTACAGTGTACACATAGTGAAGATAGCGAAAAAGTTATTTCCTCAGATTGACTTCAGTCACAATATAAACATTGAAAAAGCTAATTAATGTACAAACATACACACATACAAGCAAACATACATACATGCATACATACATACATACATACATACATACATACATACATACATACATACAAACTAACTTTTATTTACATACATACAATTAATGTGCCAATAGCTGCCACTCATTTAACATATATATAAAGTATTGTTAGTTCCATGGACCAGAGTGAGGATTGTGTTCAGCTGACCATTTCCCTCACAGTGCTGCAGTATGGACCTGCAGAGGGCACACCAGCTGTGATGTTTTATACATTTGGCAAGACTTTGGGTATTGAATGTATACCTGCTTAAGATGCACTTTGAAACGATATGACGTTGAAAGGATTGCAAGCGTAGGAGCGGCTCCCTGTTTGAAGCAAATAACCCACAAGTGTGTACTCAGAACTCACAACCCATTCATTTCAGCCAGTCAATTCAATGATGTTTTCAATTTGAAGATACATGTACATAATAATGTGAATTGATGTGGCCAGAGGGACTCCTATTAAGACAAATACATGTCGTTCTCATAGCAGCCACCTTTAAGCCTGAAACAGTTGAAACAATGTAGGTGGCAAACAAACTTTAAGATATAATACAATTTACACACAAAATGTGTGTGTGTGTGTGTGTGTATGTGTGTGTATGTGTGTGTGTGTGTGTGTTGGGGGGGGGGGAATATAATTATTAATTGTGTACCAACTGGTTTGTGCCATTGAGAATAGTGATGGAAACTTTCGATGACCTTTTTAGGAATTTGAAATTCAACAGGGAAGTTGTCACAAATCAGGTGCAGTAAATGCTTGTGGCTAGTTTCTGGAAGTCTCCACAGAAAACAAATTGCTTTTGCCACACAGTAAAGAAAGTATCTATTCCCTGACAAGAAAAATTCCATAACTAGGATCTGTATATCACCATGCAATACGATGTGAACCGCTGATATCTAGTATCAGTACTTTTTTTAGCTCTGCTGACCATAGTTTTCAGAGCTTATGTGATCACTCATGTCCGTCAACTTTTGCTTGTGGGTGCCATACAGTCCACATACAGTTTTCAAATTAACACTATATAACTTTCAGAACTTACCAAGGGTATGAACATGTAGGACAAGTTTGATATTGATGGTGCCAACTGCAGTATTAGGTAATGTTTGGGCTAAAATGTGAACATTTTGAAAATGATTTTTTGAAGAGTTTTTAGTTAATCATAAAATGTGGCAGGAATGTCAATAAACCTATAAGACAAAAAACATGTTGAAATTTAGTGGTGCCTCCTGCAGTATCATAAGACATATGGACCAAAATGTGTTGAAAACATGTTAAAATCAATATGTTGAGACAGAACAATTAAGGCTCATGATACCAAAGTAATGTACCACAGATGTGTATCATATGTAAAAAGTTTTGGATTGCAATATATGGATGACCTTAACATACTTTTTGAAGGTCAGGGGGAATACATTTCAGGAAACACATTTTTTTTTTTTTTTTTGGTCCTTATGTCTGAGCTTGTGTACATGTATCAATATACCATTACAGGAATATTATACACACATAAGTACATGAAATGTGGAGTCGTGCTGGGGCCACAGCTGGTATTAAGTAGAACTCGCATTGTAGGTATTAAGAGTACTCCAAATATATGGCTTTGATCATGAATTGAAATGGAACCTCTGAATTTACACCAAACATGCGTTAGGCCAATGATCAAATTGTGTAAGACCTTGACATATTTTTCAAGGTTATTAAGGGGGTGGTAAATCCACTAAATTTGACATGTTGAGAAATTTAAGGCTAACAATACCAAATTTACTACAAATTTTTATCATTTATAGAAATTTGGTATTTCATAATATGGGTGACCTTGACCTATTTTCTCACTGTCATGGAGGGAATATATTTCAGGAAATTATATTTTTGTTATGGTTATTACGTCTGACCTTGTGCACGTGTATTGATATACCATCACAGGAATAATTCTGTTTAGACAAAAGTCCATGGTGTGCCACTGGTGGTATTAAGTGGGTCAATCATCATAGGTATTAAAAGTACATTAAGTTCATTATAGATGGAACTTGTCAATTTACACCAAATATGTTCAGGCCAATGATCAAATGTAAAATTTTGGATCACCTTGACCGATTTTTCAAGGTCCTTAAAGATATAGTAAGGGACACTAAAATGATGTACCACAGATGTGTATCAAATGTAGAAAGGTTTACATTGCAATATATGGATGACCTTGACATACTCTCTGAAAGTGAGAGGGAATACATTTCACGAAATGATTTTTTATTATGGTCACTACGTCTGAACTTGTGCAATATGCATAAATAAGAAAATAATAGGGCTAGCAATATTAATTGTACCACAAATATTTATCATATATAAATGTTTAATATTGCATATGTGTGACCTTGACCTTCCCCCCCCCCCCCCCCCCCCCCCCCATTGGAGGAGGGGCCTATAATAATCACATTTCCCGTGCATCCACTTTTCGTTACCAGGTTATAATTCACTTGTCCTTCAACTTAAGATTAAAGGTGCCTCTGATCATAAAGGTGTGTAATGTACCAAAAGTAAGTTACCAGGTCAAGTATTTGGGACTAAGGGACATATTCATGTAAATTTGTATCTGGGCTATAATTCCTTTACCATGAAACTTAGATTAATAAAACTCTACACACAGATGCATCTGTACATAAGGGTGTGGATACAGGAGTGTGTCATGCATAAAAGTGGGTCAAGTATCTGGGATACGCTAACTTATATTTTTATTGACTACACTTATTCCAGAATGAGACCTGTGATTATCAAGGTTATAAATGAGGCAAGGGGGCATGGATCCAGCAATCTCTGATTGCCTTTTAATTACTACAGTGAAAACTTAATATAATGACACCATCCGTTCCCTTACAAATGTGTCAGATAAATGAATCAAACAGCAAAGGCCAAAAGGTGAATCAATCTGGCTTACCACCTGGAGATTCAACAGTTAACCAACTACTTTTATTTTTTTCACGAACGGTGTTTGGCTATTAATTATCAGAAAGAAGTCGGCTTAATTTGTTATAACATGAGCCTACAGTGTTGTTTTTTTGTTAAGGGATTTTCTCTCCTTTTGTAAAAATTACCTGTGGGTTGGAAGCAAAACTCTGATCAGTTGCAACATGAGGAACAGACTATCAAATAACAATGCCCAGCAATAATCTGAGATATTCTAGGTTATGTTGTCAAATGCTCAATCAGCCTTCAATTTGAACCTCCTTCATCATTTTTGATTAGCAACATTCTCACTTTTAATGTAGAGATCCTGTGGATAGATCTCTGCACACTCAGGAATATACAAAGCTAGCTACCTTCAGAATTTTGACAACCAGCTGGATCACTTTTGTAAATCAGTTGTGCAGTAAGATGCAAAGAAGTTTGCATCAACATCCAATGCCCTAGTGCACAACAAAAATATGTAAGCGGTTTCTGTGTTTGACAGTAGGTTTCTTTTAATTAATGTCTACCATCTTCATGTGCATGCTTGAAATGTGTGGTTATTATTCAAATGGTTGTGTTTTCAGCCCACAGAGGGAGCCACATTGATTGCTGAGATCAACTTGCTGGAATTTTTCAAGCAGGCTGGATGCACGGTCGAGCGTTGCTTTCTCTACTTCACCATTGAAGAGCTACCAGATGTGCCAGCCAACTGGTATTTTCCATCCTATTTTAATAAGGCTACCGGGCTCAAGAAAGCCAACATTAAGGTATTTGTTTGATCTTCCTCATAATGATTTAATGATCTTCAAAATGCTGTTTCATTTCACCATTTTTGAGGCTGGCAGGCTTGTAAATGCATGGAAAAGCATCAAATATTTATAATTTTTTTCACAAAAAGACAAAATATTGGTATTTTGGAGTTGCTGCGAGTGCTAAAAAACTTTTTTTTTTAGCAGGAAATTTTCTTGTCACAAGATGAAATTTTCAAATATTTTCTATTGCAGATAACAAAAGTTACAAAGGACCAACGGACATTTGATATCAGCCTGCAAACTGATGCCATTGCTCCTTTTGTGTGGCTTGAAGTCAGGGGGACCAGAGGGCGCTTTTCAGACAACGGGTTTGTTTTAGCAGAAGCAACAAGGACAGTGAAATTTTATGCATGGGAGGATGTGGCATCTGCCCAGGAATTGATGGACAGGCTGAGTGTGATGTCATTGATGGACTTGTACCAGTAGTAAGGGAGCATCCATTGTTAACGATGCTAATGCTGATTATCAACAAGTGGTCTGTGCTGACAGTAAAGCACTTCATCCTGAACTCCGGTCATTTATGCCATTTACTATGTGGGTATGAAGCTGCTCAGGTGCATGCTGGGAAAACTGTGTGTAACAGAAAGTTACCAAGTTAAAAACAAGTCAGTTGTGTCCTTGTCTTTATGCCAGACACTGACGGTTAATGTGTTACAGTGTAAGACTTGCTAAAATTGATTAAAAAGGTAATAGTTTTGCACTGGTTAGTAACCCAAGCAAACAGGTCATTGGTAATCCATGCAAGCTCTGTCCATCAAGCTTTTCATTCTTGACTTGCAGTTATTACCTATGGCTGCATTAAATATGACATATCAATACATGTAATATGTAGTTGACAACTACAAGATAAGACATATCATAACTGTGATATAGTGCTGCTTGCAACAAGGATGTCTGTCTCTGCAGCAAGATTTGAAGATAAGTTATCACTGAGCACTTGGTGGTCAGTTGTACAAAATAGATGAAGGTGTAATTACTGAGCTAGTCTGAAGAAAGAAATAGTCCTAGTAAGAAATTTTGTAGATAATGGAAATCAATTTTTCCTTTGTTACAGATTTTACAATTTTGATGTAGACTTAAGACTTGTTATAAACATGTAAAATAACAGTAATGCACCATAAAATAATTACCCCCCCCCCAGGTGTTAGTGGAAGGAAAAAGTAAGCTGGACAGATACTGGTATCACTGATACATGTCACATTTTTCCTGCCACAATATCTATTAACAGTGCAATGGGATTATATTAACATGTTCCACCTTGAATTGACACTTGGGTCAACAACTTTCCTTGGCATGAGTTGGGCACCAAGTGCCCAACTCATGGCAAAGAAATTTGTTACCTGGGGCATGTGTTCTTCATAGTGCTCATCTACAATTCTCAAAATTGTTTTTCATTCCTGTTGAAATCAGTTGAAAACCTCGGAAGCAGACAACATTTGACCACCAGCTGGTTTGAGGAAAGGGTTTAAACACACCAGTCAGGATGACCCTCGTCAAGATTAAGGTTTGCTATCACAGGGGCCACATACTATAGCTCGACTGATTATCATGTGCCGCACCAGTATGCAAGAAGAAACCCAAAATATGATGGTGAACAATTAGTAAAAAAAAAAAAAAAAAAAGAAAACGGGAAAATGGAAAGGATATATTTTTTTTTTAAAAACCCTTTCCTCCTTGAACTGGCTGGCTGTCAAATGTCTGCTTCAGTGTTTTCAACTAATTCTAACAGTAGTAAAAAACAAGTTGACAGAGAATTGCCGACAAGACCTATCAAGATCACATGCCAAGGAAAGCTGTTGGCTCAGTCTTAATTCAAGGGGGTGAAAGAGTTAAGCAAATGGGAGGTCCTGTATTACAGACAATTTGTAACAGTGCCAACTTCAGAATGTTGATTTAGAAAAATATTTTGATTATCCGGAGTATGAATTTATGTAATTTTTGTTGAAAATGCCAAATTCTCCAGTATAATGGATAGAAAATCAAATACATTTTCTAGTGCTTTGGTGTACTGGAATGGCAAAGCATGATTTTGTGTGCATCTATAATAAAATGTCACGAAATACCTGGGCACCCGATTTTGTGTATCTATAATAAAATGTCACTGCTATAAATTGTACAAGATGGATTTATTTTCAAGTTTTAGTTGTTTGAATAGGGGTTCAGTGTGTGCATTGAATGATGCACAAGTGACCACACAGAGAACTTTCTTTTGAAGTTTTCTATTGTCATAAGAGTGACCCCAAGTAAGAAGTGAAAAATTAAGGTGTGGGAGAAATAGCGAATTGTAAACATGTAGTTGTAAGTGCACTTCCACAGGCAATACTTAAAAAACCTTTTTAATGTACATGCGACATGAGAAAGATTTCGAATTTTGTTCATATGGGCATTCCAAAGATTTTCCATGAATTAGTAACCCCAGAAAATCAAATTCATGTCTTTTTGATGGAATGCTATTAATTTCAGTGTGTGCATCTAGATTAAGTTTCTGTTGTGCAAAATAAAAAATTGGATTTTGTCTGGGACACATTCAAGGATAGTTTGTTGGTCGATAACAAAAGAAACTTTTTAAATTTGGAGTTAATGTTTTCAGATAGGTTATTCACTTTTAGGTCTCAAGTAATGATGAAAGGAGCATAATGAGTTTACAAGTGTAATCAACATCAGCATATAAAATAGCGGAGAATTTAGGAATATCCGGTATGTAAATGATACCTAGAAGTGGCCCCACAATTGATCCTTGTGCTGTACTATAACAGTACATATATGGGCAGTGTTTCAGTGCCCACACCATCAAACCCAACATAACATTGGCTGCAATTTGTGATACAACCTTACACCCATTAAACAAAAAAAAAAAAAAAAAAAAAAAACCCAAAAAATTCAGAGAATGCCATAGTATCATAACTTGTATAGGAGGGTATTGTGATAAAATTTCAAACGCTTTCGACAGATTAAAGAAGATACCGATGGGTATTTCAACCCAGTTTAGAATTTGAAAAGTTCTGTTGGTAAATAAAAGTGCCGCAGTTTTGGTAGAGTGCGGCTGCTTGAATCCATGTGAACTTTGTTATTCGACAGTCATACAGCTGCTGGTACTTTTACAGCACTTTTAAAAAAACTTGGCACAGTGCAGGAAGCAAGAGGCAAGTCTATAATAGTAAAAAATTGAGACCACTACAACAGATTTCCTACAAAAATTCCAACAATGTTGCAAAGTCATCCTTGTACATGAAAAACAGATAAAAACATGCCAAATAAGATGTGGTCATTAATAAGGCTTAAAAAGGTCCTGCTGGCCACAATGTGGAAGACAAATCTGGCCGAAGAATACCTGATGGCAAAGCAATGTGGAAACAAAGGGACACTGGCATCGTCAAAACAGTGGACTTGGATCAGTGGAATAGATGGGGAAATGGAGCTTAAAGATCTGAAGAACAGCACACAAAATATTCCAACTTGTGACAGAAATCAAGTATCTGATAGAGTTATCCGTTCAAGGACAAGACACTCAACCCTAAAGCAACAAGAAGTTTCTAGGAAATGACTTTTGGAACTGTCAAGTGGCAAAGACCGTCCCTTGGACTCTTGCAAACTTGCCATTTCTACCAGTTTTTGTTTTTTTCTCCTCCAAGTTTTGCCTTACTTCGTGCCTCATTTATTGGCAACAGATGGCCAATCCATTTGAAAGGTTGCATCACCCAACACCATCTGATTTCCGATTCTGATTCTGCAGTATCTGGGAATAGATTTTTTTAACTATTCAAAGTAAACAAATATAATGTCATTAATAAGACAATTTCAAAAGGACTTGTGGCAACAAAAATGGAGGAAATTGGGTATTCAAGAAGGTAAACCACCGCCCTAGAGTATGAAATACAATGATCACGATATCAACAAGACACAAGACATTGAACATTTCATGTAACATTTATTCACCAATTTATACCCCTGATGCTGCCTTGCTATTTGGGTCCTGACAGCAAGGCCTCATCTTCATCTACGCCATCATGCCACGCCCTCTCTGCCTCAGCTGATACCATCCTCCCCTGACCGAGTATTTCATGTGAAATAAAATATTTACATATATGGGGGGAATGTAAAAAATCAAGAGAGGCTGGTATTGTTGAGGAGGAAGGGTGTGGCTATCAATGGTTTTGCAGCATGATTTACATGGTTATGTTATTTAGTTGTCCATGACAATCACGCGGCGCCTGCAGTCCACCACCCATCTCCTGGTGCTGCTGGTGCATACCTGATCTGCTCGACAGTCTGGACACCCGAGTACCCGCCCACACTTGAACAAACGACATAGTCAGTAATTACGAACAAGGTAAAATCTCTTGGAACATTTAAGTTCTTTCAGTCTCTTTTTGCTTTAATACCGTGGGCCCTGATTACTAGTATCGGTAATGTTCTGGCTTGAATGGACCGGCCTGAGGGATACCCAGATACTTGGACTGATCTTCAGACAGTTTCGTCAGCTTGACCCCCAAGTGGTCCAGATGAGCAGAAGCCACCTCTTCATCCAACTGAAAAATACAAGACACAGGCACCGGTTATCGCAGGTGGCAACTTCACATCCTTAGCTTTCAAATGTTGCACATCAGTGGAATTTATGCCCAGTGTTTCCATGCATTATAACTTTGGGTACATACACTTTAGTTTTAGCAGCTTTGAAATTCAACAACTTTTCCTGCAGTTTCCATGACAAAATTTCCAAAATTAAAGGAACAATATTTTGTCATATCCTTGTGGGCATCACTGGTAGACTGACAGGAAAAATTCATGCATGTAACAATATCTTGGGTCGTGGAGCTGTCTGGAAATGTGCAGAGCAATTCCATATTAAATAGTGTCTCTCTGTTATAAAACCATAAATTTTCTGATTTGTAAAAAACATAGTTTTCTCTCGTGCTAAAATAAAGTTTTGGAAGTTATTATTGCGAAGTGCAAGCAGCACTTTTATCATGGGATCTCATACGGCAAATATTAAGAGTTTCAAATTTGAAAATTTGTGAGAGTGTAGCTTAAACTTGAACTTAGGAAGTAAATTTCTTTTTTTCCTTTACACTTTAGGTGTGTTCAAAGTGTTTTAAGCAGACCCTGACATGTTTTTTGAGCTTCAATAATCACAAAGAAATAGAATATCAGCAAATTTTTCACCTTCTTCTTTGTTAGAGATTACCATCATGCAAAATATGTATCCTCTGATGTGCAGTCACAATGAAAAAACATACATATACAAGTTTTTTTTAATGTTATTTTGCACAAGTTTGAACTGTAATATGATTTCAGCTTGTGGGTTTCACATGCGCAGGGTTAAACACTCTTTTGATCATGGGTATAGTTGTGACACACATTGCTTAATAAGCAAGCACTTGACAAGACCAGGTATCGTATGCATCATAGCACTTCTCCAGCTGCCTGGTTAACCCTTTCCCCCTCAAACCTGCCAAAACCGGCTAGTGGTCAAAGGTCGTCTGCTTCAGTGCTTTCAACTAATTTCCGCAGTTATGAAGAAAAATTTGACTGAGAAATGTACATGAGACTTATCAAGATCACATGCCCCACCCAACCCATGCCAAGGAAAGCTGTTGACTCAGTCTTAACTAGAACAGACTGATTTTCCAACAGAAAATCAAATGTCTCCCGGTGGAACACTTACGTCTCTGAATAAACCACAGGAGATTTCAAATTACAAATGACCAAGTTTGCTTGAAAATTACAATCCTATTTTAGCTCTCACCTAGATACATTACTCTAGCAATTTTCATCAAGTTCTTCAAGACTTATTGCACGGAAACCAATTTCACATAAATGACCCTGTGACCTTGAAAATTAGGTCATGGTCATCCAAATACAATCCCAACCTTGGTCTTACCTAGATACATAATCCTACCAAGTTTCATCAAATTCCATCAAGTTCTTCAAGACTTATCGAGCGGAAACCAATTTCACATAAGTGACCCTGTGACCTTGAGAATTTGCTCAAGGTAATCCAAATACAATCCCAACCTAGGTCTTGCCTAGATATATATTCCTACCAAGTTTCATTAAATTCTATCAAGTTCTTCAAGACTTATTGAGCGGAAACCAATTTCACATAAGTGACCCTGTGACCTTGAGAATTCGCTCAAGGTCATCCAAATACAATCCCAACCTAGGTCTTGCCTAGATACATACTCCTATCAAGTTTCATCAAATTCTGTCAAGTCCTTCAAGACTTATTGCACAGAAACCAATTTCACATAAGTGACCCTGTGACCTTGAGAATTTGCTCAAGGTTATCCAAATACAATCCCAACCTAAGTCTTGCCAAGACACACAATCCTACCAAGTTTCATCAAATTCCATCAAGTTCTTCATGACTTATCGAACGGAAACCAATTTCACATAAGTGACCCTGTGACCTTGAGAATTTGCTCAAGGTCATCCACATACAATCCCAACCTAGGTCTTGCCAAGATACATAATCCTACCAAGTTTCATCAAATTCCATCAAGTTCTTCATGACTTATCGAGCGGAAACCAATTTCACATAAGTGACCCTGTGACCTTGAGAATTCGCTCAAGGTCATCCAAATACAATCCCAACCTAGGTCTTGCCAAAATACATAATCCTACCAAGTTTCATCAAATTCCATCAAGTTCTTCAAGACTTATCGAGCGGAAACCAATTTCACATAAGTGACCCTGTGACCTTGAGAATTTGCTCAAGGTAATCCAAATACAATCCCAACCTAGGTCTTGCCTAGATACATAATCCTACCAAGTTTCATTAAATTCTATCAAGTTCTTCAAGACTTACCGAGCGGAAACCAATTTCACATAAGTGACCCTGTGACCTTGAGAATTAGGTCAAGGTCACCCAAATACAATCCCAACCTAGGTCTTGCCTAGATACATACTCCTACCAAGTTTCATCAAATTCTGTCAAGTCCTTCAAGACTTATCGCACGGAGACCAAGTGTTGAAGAACATGAACAACAACAACAACAACAACAACAACAACAACAACAACAAGAAGAAGAAGAAGCGGAAGAAACGGGCACTAAAACAATATGTCCCCCGGCTTCCACCGGGACACATAATTCAAGGGGGAAAGGGTTAAATGGGTTTGATTTCTAAATAAACAGACAGGCGACTTCACTTGTGAAAGATGCTCACAGCAAATGAACACCAGTTTTTGGCTTAAATTTCCTCGTACAACTAAAAGACAAAGCTACTTGGTATGATGGGAGCTCACCAGTAGTTTCAAAAAGGATCAAAAAGTCAATTTTGAGGAAGTACTATAATTTTCAGAGCAAACAGACCTTTTTATCTACGAGTTTAGTACAAAGCAACACATGCCTCATGGTTATGTTAAATAGTATACCGGTGTGAAACTGGTGTTTCTTGTCAAAATTTGTGATCATCTGGATGGTGTTATTACTGGATTGTCTATTTTTGACGCATACAAAACTGTGACCAAACATACACCACTAACATTGTTGTAAAACATTACATGACAGTTCTCCCAAGAAATGGAGTGCCTCAAAACAGTGCACCCTTTGTCCAGGATACACAGGATTTACCTTCTTGGGAAGAAAGTGGACTCCAACTTTGTACTGATCAGCTTTGGTCCAGAGCTCTATCTGTGCCAGCACTTGGTTTGTGAAGGAATTGCTCATGACAAAGCTTGGGTGACCCATGGCACAACCCAAGTTGACCAGACGTCCCTCAGCCAACAGAATGATGTGAGTGCCATTCTTCAAGGTGTAACGATCAACCTGAAATACACATTAGGAGGATTAAACCACATACACAGAATAAAATACAGGTGTTCATTTAATGAAATAATCGGATATTAAAATTATGAACCGCTGCTCTTTCTTACAAACGCAAAAAAAAATAAAATAAAATAACCTCCATTAGCTCATGTGAGCTGTGATTGTGGAAACGACCAGTGCTAAGACTATAATACAATTGTTATGGTATCCCCAAGACCGGTCAGTTTTGATTTAGAATCAACAGCACAATTAGATCAATGCAACTTGCCCCTCTAGGGCTGTATTGAAGTGAAGCCAAAGGTGTGAGGGAGCAGCCTGTAATTGAATGGACATGTTTCCTTCATTGAAATTGAATTTGCACCCAGTATACGGCAGTGTGTTAAGTTTGGAAATTTAGTTCCAGTGATGACCCCACTGATGCATGTTAGCTGCTCCCATATAAGGCTTAGGTTACAGGTAGGATGCTATGGACCTGCATATCTGAAAAGTTTGAGATGAAGACCTGCACCTTGAACACAGTAAATAGTCAAATATGTACTAGTTTCTCATAAAGTTATTCAGGACAAACATACTTAACTTGATGGAAGAAGCTGAAACATAATGCCTTCCACACAAGTTTTCAGTTCTAATCTGGATGATGATCGCAATCTTGTATTGTATTTTTTCTGATTCAAACCTTTTCAGTTTGATGTGCGTTACTTGGCAATACCCTGAGCATTAGGCCGGGGCCCCATTAAACTAGTCAGGTTGCTGTTTAATGTTAAACTGTACACGCCTTTTTTATCTGGCCTACTGAACTTGGGTGTGATGTTGGGACTAATACGTCTTGATCGACATAATTGATAGACCTATTTATAGAAGAACTTATAAAAAGATCTGAAAACAAATTACGAAAATTGGAAATGATCACAGCAAGTATGAAGTCAGTCAGCTAATCCTCTTCATTTATTTATCAGAAATGGAACAGTCATCAACTGGATACCCCCCACTTTGCATACACATGGGTCTTGTGGCTTTGAAAATGAAGGAAAGGTCCCTCAAGCATAATCAGTCCTAGAAATAGTATCCAGCCATACAACTGAGGTAAATTTGAATGTGATGTGACCCGTGAATTATGGGATATTCTGTTGGGGAGGATTCCGCTATGGATGGATCGTCAGACAGGCCAACAAAAGTATATGTATACCTGCCAAACTTTGTTGGCGGCTGGGTATAGTTAAAGAGGTACACATACAACTTTTTGATTGTGTGCCACTTGGTACAACATGGGAAGTGTTGCGTGTATGTTGTACAGCACAGGAAGTGGTGTACACAGGCCATGCTGCAAGTTGGTTGTCAGTAGCTTGCAGAATGTACATAAAGTAGCCTCTTGACCATCATGAAGAACGTTTACAGTACAAAATATTTACCTGTGGCTTAATGGTATTCTTCTCTTTGCAGTTGTCTTGCAGCCACTTCACGTCAATCTCGCAGTCAAAATGACCAATGTTGCACACGATTGTGTCTTCCAACATCTGTTCAAAGTGCTCTCCTTTCAAGATACCTTTGCACCCTGTGGCTGTGACGTAAATCCTGGCCTCCTTCAGCGTCTCCTCAATTGTCGACACTTCGTAACCTAATGGTGTTCAAATAAAGTGCGCAATTTTTAAAAATTGTATAAAACTTCCGCCCCATGCCATGCAAGACACTAAGTGAAATGCTACCTGTGTTGTGACTGTTGTGATGTGGAGTTTGTTACTCAAATTAACAGTACATGCTTAATGGTCTTTTTGACGTGGCAGAACATATACCCCAGTTCCTGACTGTATGTATTCAAGTTCCTGCAAGACTGTTCTATGTTTACATGCACAGTTTTAGATTTTTTTTATGCTTTTGGAAGGGAGGCATTAAATGGCAACAGCACAAGAAATATCATATTTACCTTCCATGGCTGCTTGCAATGCATTGATTGGGTCTATTTCCGTGACAATGACACGAGCACCAAATGCCCGCAATGCTGCCGCACAGCCCTTCCCAACGTCTCCATAGCCGCCAACGACAGCCACCTTACCGGCCAACATAACATCTGTGGCTCTCTTAATGCCATCAACAAGCGACTCCCGGCACCCATACAAGTTGTCAAACTTGCTCTGAAATAGTGAATTACATCAACAATGATACTGCACCACTCTTACAAAAAACATTAGTGACAATGCTATCATGAGGATGATATTATGTGCTGTATTTTATGTGATGCTTGCATTTGTATACAGTTCCTGTCCCATTAAAGCTAACAGCAGAAAAAAGCATTTTTTTTGTTTACTCAATGCACCCGAAACGTGTGTTCGCGAATCCAAACACACGAGAAAAACCCTCCTACACAAGTTCTTCTCTAGTGCATTCTGAAATGCAGTCAAGTTTTTGAACTGACAAAGTTTTCTGCAAGACACATTGTGTGTCTGGAGCTTTGATGGTGGTTACATGGTACTTTGGGACAGTACGATACCAACCTTTGTGACAGAGTCATTGACATTGATGGCTGGGCACTTCAGCTTGTCATCTGCCAACATTTTGTACAAGTTATGAACACCAGTGGTCGTCTCCTCTGATAGACCCTTGATACCTGTGGGACAGGAAGCAGAAACTCGTTGCATTGTGCACTTTATGCAAGGTTTTGCTCTCTGAAGTTTCCATGTTGTATGCATGTGAACACAGCTGGCGACATTTAACATTTCACTAATCTCAAATTATGTGGGGAAAAAACCCCACCAATATGCATGGAAATCACATAATTTATTAATCATCTCAATCTAAAGAAATTTTAAATCTTGGTTTTTAGTATGTTTGTGGATATGGTACTTTATTTCGTGAACAACCACCACTTAGCAACTTTGTCTAAACAATTTCTGATATTGACACTGATGTCTCATTAGAACATCTTCAACTCCCTAAATAAAAAGGTCTTTGATGTATGAATAGGTTTGATGTATTCTAATTGAATCACATAATAGAACTTAAAAGCTGGTAAATATATATCCCAATAACATCTTATGTCCAAAATTTGGACTTGTTGTGGGAGGGACCAGGTTATCAACTATAAATCTCCCACAAGAATTTGAAAAATTCATGCATGGTGTATTTTTCTTAAATGTAAGGAGTCGATGCGAAAACTACTTTTCACAGCTACGTGTGACCTCTGCATTACTCACCAGGCAAAAGGTTGGGATATTTCTCATGGACAAAATTGGTCAGATCTCCACCATCATCCAAGATCATGTTCAGGGGCTTCCCATCTGGGAACATTATTGTCTGCAAGTAACAAATCAAACATGCGGTTCGTTAATCTATGATATCAATTATTAGGACAACAATTAAAGGAACCAGCTTCCCCTAATGCTCTGGTTCAACATTTTGTAAAGCAACTCAAAATCATGTGGCCTTAAAAAAACATGATGCTTTATGTCTGGTTTTGGGTATAAATAAACAGCATAAAAACCAATTCATGCATTCTTCCAGGGTTCCAAATGCAGATTTTTATTTCCGAGCCCAAATGCCAAATTAAAAAAAGACCTTGATTCATAAATTTAATTTGGAATCCTTTGTTTGATCAGCAGCGAAGCATAAAAATTCACAAGCCAACTTAAAAATTGACCAGCATATGGTTTGAGACAGGTGCTAAGTTTGAGCCCTGTTCATAAATATTGAAGAACTACATTTATACTCTGGTCTTCACTGGTGCAGGGTGGTCTGTGTTGTGAGGTCTGGGTAACATACCTGGACCCCGCCACTGCAGTATTACCAGTACCCCCCTCTCAAATTTGCTGCAAACCTTCTTTAGTTTCTACTATGTCCACACATTTTTATATCAACATTGCAAAATAAATACTGAAAACATGTCTAAAATAATTTTTGAGGGCACTGTACATTTGTTATCTTGCTTTTAAAAATGCACACACACACACACAAAAAGAAAGAAAAAAAGAGAAGGGCCAAAAATTGGTACCTTTAGATGTCTCTCTTGTTGTATTGGATTTGATAACAAAAGAAAATTGACTTATCATCAAAGAAAGGAAAAGAGTACTCTTATTTTGTGACCAATCGTAATTTACTTCCATGCCTTCTGTACGATCGGATCCAGACTTCTTTGAAAGTTCCAGTACATGCAATTCTACATCAAAGTCTTCATCAACCTTCAAAATGCTCATCAAAGCATGTCCGTTTCCTCACCTGTTCTATGCACCAGATGTATTCTTCGTCAGTCTCACCCTTCCACGCATACACCGGCACACCACTCTTGGCAATGTATGCCGCTGCATGGTCTTGTGTGGAGAAGATGTTACAACTGGACCACTGGAGCTGTATGTAGAGACACGATTTATAAGTGTTCACATTTTATAGGAGTCCACACTTGTGCTTTCATGTTGAATATTCCTAGCTCCTTTTACAAGTATCTTAAACTTGATCACTGTATGCCACTTTTTGCTGTTGGTTCAAATATTCAATCTTTATATATGAACTTGACAACTTCTCTATCTTCAAGATGCTGTACATGTACAAGATACAATTTTTAATGGTCTGTACTGTGTTAGAGATCACAGCATCCTTAGACAGCAGGGGTTAATGAGGTTCCTGATCAATGTAAAAGACTGTCTTGATTTATCACAAAAATTTGTAGTGACAGGAATTGGCTGCATAGAGGTTTGATTTGCTTGAACTACTGGGCTACTGTAGTGCAATACACATGCAATTTAAATTTTTATACCGGAATAAGACAGAAGATCAAAAACAAAACATGACCTTATATGTAACAAGATCGCTTTCAAGTGCACCCATCTCATGTTGTGTTTCCTCTACTTAGCTGCCACGCCAATAATTCAAGAACACCTAGTCATGTGGTTGGTATAGCACCCAGCATTTTTACCTCAGCTCCCAGTTCACGGAGTGTGTCAATGAGAACAGCCGTCTGCACGGTCATGTGGAGACAGCCAGCTATGCGAGCACCTTTCAGTGGTTTTGAAGGTCCATACTGCTTGCGCATGCTCATCAGACCCGGCATTTCATTCTCTGCCACTTCAACTGCACTCTTGCCCCATTCAGCAAGACTGATGTCGGCTACAAGCACAAACAGCAAAGTTCTGTACTACCAGGTACGTTCACATGGCATAACAGTCACCTCTTTCCGTACCAACTGCAACTACAGTAGAACAACTTCAAACAAACTGCTCTTCATTATTATAAGGGTGCTAGCTTACAGAAAATATAATGGTCCAGGTCAACAGCTACCCTTTGCACCCAAAGCATGCAGAGGAAAGCTGTTGACTCAGTCCAAAATGTGCCACTGACAGATTTTCAAATGCAAAATGCAGCAATGCATTCAATGAAATGAAAACACCTTGAGAACGTTTTTAAAACACTTTCTCCAAAAGTATTGGCCAGCATGCATTTTATTCTCCAAACGGGTTTCAAGCACATTACCAAAAAATGCATTGCCACATAGTTTTGAAACACTGTCCCTATAGCTCCATTAAAATGTCTTTACTGTGTCCACATTTTTCAATTACTCCGGAATCTGTTGGTTGTGTTTGTTGGAAATGTAAAGTTGTTTTGAAATTTATAGAGCACCTGTGATTGCTTTTATTTTTAATCTTCCAACAAAACAAGACGAGTTTATCATTGTACCAGCCTTACCGTATGTACCACAATGAACTATATAATATTACGAGCCAACCCCTTAAATGCATACAAGTTTATCATTTTATGATATGACATGGCAGTCCTTCAAAGAGATTGGGAATGATCTGATAAGTCACTGATATGCACGCTTTACTCTTCACAGCTCCTGGCCTTGAGCCCACGGATTTCACACTGACTTCAGTTATGTAGAGCATGGTTCATATACCTTATTTGTCCAAAATTCCAAACTAACTGTGAGTAACAACACGTAACAAAAATAACAGGTATCATTCAACTAAACTTCCACATTTCTGTCCCAAATGAATTAAAATACCCAAGTCTGAGTACAAAATATGATTTCCCAAACTTTTCAAGACACACGTGTGAAATTCAAGACTTTTCAAGGCCTTGAAGGCCATGACATGAAATTCCAAACTTCTCAAAACTTTTCAAGGCTTGTATGAACCCTGCAGAGGATACTATTTCAGTGGTTCCTCTACAACTGCATCTTTCATCAATAGTACCATACACTTTGGCCCTGCATGTGTAGTTTTTGCCATTCATAATAAAATAGAATTTAAATCTGGGGACAGAATTAGTCCCTGCAGTATACTTAGCTCATTGACAAGGTCCTTCTTCAATACCCTGTTAAAGATACAAAACCAAAGTCCCACTGGGCTGGCGCTAGCCTTTAGCTAATTAGCCATAGGCTAACAGGAAAGGGATTTGACTAAAACAATTGTCAACTTTTGGTCAAATTGGCCTAAGAATTTTGATATTTCATTTTGCCACAAAAATTGAACCTTGCTGCATAGTGAACTAGTATTTTAGTATTTCCAAAACAGTGAAATCAAAACTACAGCGAAATGTCAAAAATACCCCCTCCCCTCAAAAAAAGAAAAGAAGAAAAAAACAACAAAAAACACCCCATCTCGTACACGTAAAAATGAAGCAATTTACAGTATTTTATATGGCTGACCAGGAAAGGCATATACTGTGCACTTTTTAGCAACCTTGGATTTCACTGCAACGTTGCCACAGGCAGTTACAATGATTCAGTTTAAGAGAATTTTGATAAACTGATGTATCGCATCTCAATCAAACAAGTAATCACCATTATCTTCCACCTTATATAAGAATTCAAAGTTTAAAAACATGACAGCAATGTGCACCAGCTGTAACACCAGTGAATGAATAGATATTGGAACATGTAGGACGTGTTACTATGTCCCTGTCAGAATACCAGTCTGTGTGTGCCCATGTGATCGAGAGACCCCCCCCCCATACTGGGATTTTATGGAATTTATTGAGGAATAAATGCACTCTTTTAAAATGTATTTCAGATAGACCTCCAATGCAAACTGATGATTAGCTATGCATGACTGGTAAGCTGGACCTCAAATCCTCAACTTCTTGGGAAGGGTGTTCTCAAGTCCTTACTAGATACTCCGAGGAATTTTGGGGTGCGATTCAGTACCAGGACTGTCATCTTGAATGACGAGTCTTCTCAAGCCCTGCCAATATTGTTAGGATGTCCCAGTGGGTGGGTTTGTGGGAACACATGCTTCCAACAGGAGTTATTCATACTTAATTTTTTAACTGCAGACATGCTTTGGTCCCCTCAGTTTCCAGACAACAGAATAATGCGTCCGACATGATATAGCACTTGCATACTTGACCATCCAGAAATACCAGTTTCTACCAAACAAATGACATGTTGTAAATATATTCAGCATCCTGTGTGCAATTTTTAGTATAGCCAACAAGTAGCCATTTGTGGTGATACAAACATTCATACCTTATGTGACTGAACTGCTCAAACAGAAGTGCAACATGAAGTTTTAATTATTGTCAGTTCAGAAGAAAAGAGTGATGCAGTGGGGGGATAGAGAATGTAAATTTATGTATATTGTGCTGCATTTGGAAATGTGAGAGAAAAATGTCCACATGTAAATTTTTTGCAAGTTACATTATGCTCCCAACTTTTTGTAAGAGGCACCAAACTAACATTTATACCTCAATATTATGGGAAAGTGAGCTATTGTGCCAAGTCGTATGCTAAATTTTTAATTCAGGGCTTACTTTTCCTTGATAACTGCTTTGGGTCGACATTCTGTCCATCCTCGGGAATGCACATTATTTCTGTGTGATCACACAGTCCAGAACTCCTTATTTAGGGCTATTGGGGAACCGCAGTTTCTCCACCCAATGCACCTGAAATACACTAGTTGACCCCACCAGTGTACTGATAGTAAACACAGAATTTTTGTGTCGGTTGTGATTCGATGTTCATTTGAATCGTGGCTAAATGTGACGATAAACATCAAATACAGCCTGGACCTGTGTTAGGTAATCACAATACTATGTTTTACATAGCAAGAGAAAAATCACTCTCTGGTATATAAAAGGGTGCGCGTCATCTCCCCAACAGTTCCTGACGAGTCTTGAAAAAGACGAAACAGGTCGCCTCACCACCGAACATTGTGACCTTTGCATGGTCCAGTTCATTTAACATACATAGGAGTCTCAAATTTGTTGTGGCGGTACAAACATGAAATAAAGGTAAAACACTTCAGGCTTTTGTGGTACTAACTAGGCCTTAGCACTTGCAATGGTTGAAAAACAGCAATTATGAGGTTAACCTTTGATAGATTTCAACTGAAGCTTCCTGGTTATTTGATCACTTGCTGCCTGGTAGAAGTTAGATAGACCTTGTTAAGATGCCCATGCTAACCTGAGCTACTGACAAAGGAATCTGTGTTGATCACCTGCATAGGACATGTGGCACTCCTTTAGGCTACAAACAAAGTGTTCAGTAAATGTCACTACAGCAAACTGCAGGAAGCAAATTTCTTTTGGAGACGAAAAGTCGTCAAGTTCGCTGGAGTCAAAATCAGCAGGAGACTGTGGTCCTGCCTTTTACCAAAATCCCCCCCCACACACACAATTTTAAGGGTCACCACTATGGTGTTGCTAGATAGACATAACCCTTAAACTAGCAATTTCTAGACTAAATCAAGAGCCTTCCTGGACACATTTTGGGATCAATGTTCCATGGAAAGCCGTTGACCCAGAAAACAGTACATACTTTGCAACTTCCAAATTCATACTAGGTATGATGGTGCTTGAAAGGAGGCTTTTCCATGAGAAACTTGATGGTAGCATCTTTATAAAACAGTGACTATAAGAATTGTACTGACTAGGACTGAAACGCATTTTCATTCTTTATTTTTAGACAAATTATTTGAAAATTTTCAGTCAACCCTACCCACTAGCCCCCTTATTTGCCCCTACACTATTATGCTTGCAAAAGCATCACACAGGGAGCAAGTTTGTAGCTAAAAGAGTCATCTCCAACTGCCTGGATACCTCCTACTTTGCACACACATATGAGCAGACCTGCCAACCTAACAGTTGCCAAAATATAGTTAATACTTTTTGTGAAAAACAGTAACAAGTTATCTATTTATACTAACTATTGAAGAAAACTTGTGCTTACAAATCGTAATATTTTGCAATTTTTATCAAATTTTACCCTATTTTGTGAAATTTCACCTTAAAAATAGTAATGACTGGTCCCAATTAATAAGACTTGCCAGGTATGTATGGGTCCTGTCACCCTGAAAATCAGGTCAGGGTCACCAAAAGGTAATCAGGTCAAAAAATAGTATCAAGGTACAATGGAGATAAATTTGAATTTTATATGGTCTATGATTCACAAGATGTTTTCTTCACAAGAATTCTGCTACAGGCTCAAAGTCAGATGGACACAAAATTCATGATCGTTTTTTCTGTTAACCGCTGAATGGGGGTATACATGTACTACCCTTTCGAAGCCTGAAAAACCCTCTGAGAAAATTCTTAAGGGTCACAGAGTTTGTTTATTTACATGTCAAATTGGTGAAAATCCCTTCTCCTTCCCTTAATTTCCCTTCTTGTGACACCTTGAAAAAATTTATATTTAAGGGAAACACTGATGAAAGCTGAACTAGAATTATCTACACCTACTACCAATAGTGATGGCAAAATTTTGCATGTGCTCTTGCCTTATAATAAAATTCTTCCGTGTCAGCCTTGATGAAAGTATTTTTTCTATGACATGCTAAAAAAGATTGCTCGATCAGTCACCAGACAGACCTGGTTTCTCTTTCACAAAGTACTGTGCACCACTTCCCCACTCCCAAAAGACTGTAAAACAGGTGCAAGTATCCAGATGGATGCCCACCAGGTCTTCCTACTCAAAAATTAACTTCATATGGCCATTGTCCCTCTCACCTGCTGCAGCCCAATCCTGCCACACTGGATTTCTCCAGCTGTTGCCTCTATTGATTTAACACAATAGGGCTGAATATGCACAGAAATACATTTATCAAAGTGCTAGAAATAAGGGGGAAAAACTGCTTGTCTGCAGCTGGCAAATATAACTGATAAAGTTGGACAAGTCAAATATCCAAACCATTGGTCCCACAGAAATACACCATCTCAGACAAACATCATTTCTAATGCTGCATCATGATTTTATTTCATGATGCCTACAACTATGCAGAGCTTCTTGTGGTCATTAGTAAATTTGTTAAATGAACATTTAAAGCTTTAACTCATTATCCGGAGGATCAATTAATAAATTATACATTTTTTTCTAGATCACAACAAAATTATTTTCTCATTTTTAATAGCACATATTATGGTAATACTACCAGTCAATACTAAATTGTATCAATTTCATTGTAATCAAACCAGTTTAGGACTTATTTTGTTGAATTTGTTAGAGAAAGTCCTGTACAGTACGATCATAGAGGATAACAACAACACCCCCCCCCCCCCGCCAATGCATGATCTCTGCCACAGATCCACAGTCTGAGTTATGTGTCCAGTCACATTGAGATAAAAAAGTATCAAGCAACGTCATACTTATATATGTACAAGATATAGGCCTTTCCTGGAACTAAATGCCTAAAGAAATATTTTACCGAGTAATCTGCCTGGAAATAAAAATTATGCGCCACATTTTTTATACATGATGCATGTCTTTCTTGGAAGCCCAATTCTTTTGTGCAAGCAATTTTAAAACGTACGTATGAAAAGTCAACATGGGGCAACAACGCCAGAACAAATATTCTTATCCAGCCTAGGGGAACCAATTCACAATCACAACGGAAATTTTTGGTGCTCAGAACCCAGTTTACATTTGTCATCTCCAAACCTTATTTTGTGGACATGATATGTATGTGACTGCAAAATCTCTACAGTTTGGCTATTGTGTGTATGTATCTGCATACGGAAACTCGCATACAGGTCCATCCATGAAATAACATTATATAGATGGAGTCATTGTGTACCTGTGTATTTACAATCAATTATACATTGTGTGAGTAAAAGTCACATGTATAATGTGTGTACATGCATCATGATAAACTCCTGAACGGTACGGTAAAGAATTAACATCCATAACAATATTCATCGTAGTAGTTCTTGAAGCAGATTACACTAGGTGCTGATAGTTTTATTAAGAAGGCTATTATTCCAAATGCAGATGACTCTGGTGCTAAAGAAATATTTTTGTACACTATAATTACAGTTGTTGACTTCTTGCATGTGAGAATGTTCTTTTAGGACTTGGGTACTCCCTTCTGGTTAAAAAAAAAAAAAAATTCAACGATTCTGGGTCATTCAAAATTTTATGCACTTCAATCAGGTCACCTCTCAATATACGTTCTTTGCGGGTGATCAGTTTCAATTCCCTTAACCTTTCTTCGTACATGAATTTGCAATTCCTGCAAACAGCTTTTTGGTTCTCCTCTTAACTTTCTCCAAAATACTTGTATCCTTTTTCCAAAATGGGGACTTTCGACGGCACTTCGTTACCAGTTCCACGCCCACTGCACGACACGGCAGGTGTCAAAGTAGATGGTCTTTCTTGTTCCTTTTTGTTTCGTTTTTTTTTTTCCCCCATCGGGTGATCGCTTCCTCCCATGTGGCCAAAACTTCAGTCAGGCAAACACAAATTCATCTTAAATTCTAGTTTATTGCCAGTATCACCGTCTACACTAAAAGTGATGAATCTCAAAGTCTACACCCCGGCAGAAAACAACAAACACACGTGGAACAACACAGAATTATGCAAGAACGACACCTGACGACCGCTTGGCAAAGTTATAATCCCGGTTGAACGGGTGGCTTCCCATGCAGAATTTGCTGTCTTCGAAATATTTTCAGGCAGATCTTAACCCTGGTAGCAGTTCAATAAGTGCAGAGACCACTTACCAACTTTGTACGGTGGCTTGGCAGACATACTGAAATTTTCGGCTGCTCCCACTGAGAACTACCCAACTCAATGTCCAAATTTGCAAGAGACCGCACGTGAGGAGGATTGCGCTTTTATAGTAAGCGTATTAACATATTGTACCAAATATGGACCGGCCCATTTGTCATCGACAATTCTATTGGACTAAATTTCTCAAGATCTATCCAATAAAAAAGACTTTCATAACAGCTGATTCAGTCGTGTCACATGATGATTACTGGTCGCCATTTTGGACACTGGTGAAAAGTGACAAGTTCGCTTAGGAAAGAATACACAAAACCTTTCAAGATGATGGCTGAACTGACTTTTAATATTGACAACGGGTATCTGGAAGGGCTAGTTCGAGGTTTCAAAGGAGGAATCCTCAAACAAAGTGACTACTTGAATTTGGTGCAATGTGAAACTTTAGAAGGTGGGTAGCAGGTTTGTGCATGGACTCATGATGATGGAGGTACCTCCATTGGCTCCAATGCCAATGGCAATGCCATGCCCATGGTTTGTTCATGGGACTACCACGAGGCAGTCCATGGTTTGGGCTTGCTGATGATTGTCAACTCAGATTGAAATATGACATACTGTATGTTTGAATTTAATGTGTATGTTGAAAACATTTAAGTAGGCCTGTATGGTTGCTCTTGGTAAACTAGTACTGTAGCTCGTAATGGTCTTCCACACCCAGGCTTCCACAGACCTGTAAAGCCAAAACTAAAAGGTATAACCAACAAATTTGTACTACACAAACACAGAATTACATCAGATTGGTTGCGAGCGGAGCAAGCTCTATATATAACACATGAATATTTTCAAAAAGGAAGGTGATTCATCAATCCAAACCTACAGTCTATACAACTTGAAAAATGTGGTCAGATCCAAATTATCATCATTATCAACCTTAAGTAGCTCGCCAGCACAGTGTCTGGGAACCCATTCACATGGACCATTGATTCACATTAAGTTCTCTCATTTTCTGTATTTGGCATCGCTGTTTTTCCCAGATTTGACATCATTTGGGTGATTTTTTGTTCATCCAAGGTCACAATTTTTTCCGTCCATAGAATTTAAAACTTCCAGTTACCCTGGTAACAACTGCGCATGGCAGAAGTTTCAGAATGCCAATCACTGTGTGACGTAGCTACCTAGGGGTGGCTTTTTGCATGTAGATCATGACGTCAAGGTCCCCAACAGGCATGTTGCCAATGAACGCTCTGATTTGGTTTTGTCGCGCGAGATTTCAACAATCACTCTTCATATCCACTATGTCTCTGCCATAGGTTGCGGCACTATTTCAACGGGGATATAGAGATCTTGGGCACAGCACTTAAATTTGTGGAACAGTGTCTGACAAAAAGTAAGGCTATACGACAGACCGGTTCATTCTGCTACTCAAGGTACTACAGCCTTGCACCTCTAGACTGGTTTAGTAAATGGCCGCTAGAGAGACCTAGTGACCAGGTACTAATACCTGATCCATCGACTTTATTGTCGATACTTGGTAATGCTGCCGTTTGCATCTTAGGCTATGCCTACAACATATTTAGTATGAAAGATCCGCTCGCTACTAGGTTGAACCTACTTCCATATTATGGTACAAGGACAAATGAAAAAAAAAAAAAGAAAAAAAGAAAATAGAAGTACAAGCACAACACACAGTCTATAGATCTGTGTGAACAATGACCAAAAAATGTTAAAGACCATGCAAGAATAAGCAAGATGGGAGAAATTATGCCATGGTGTATTGGCCAGGCCCCATTGTTCCCTCATTACACTTCAAAGGCGCGAGGTGTCACTAATATTAATAATCCACTTCAATTGCCCTTTCAAGTGGTGATATTTACTACTGGCGGCCTTGGGCAGCCACCCCCTGTGTGCTGGTCTTTTCACTCTTGAATTATCACTCTTGTGATGGGGAGGTGTGAAGTGACAGGTGTTGCATTCAGAACCTTAAATTATGAGTAAATTTGAACTTGAAAGATGACAGGCATTAAGTTGGTTTTCAATTGTACAATGCCAAAAAGTGAAAATTTTTAGGCAAGTGTGCGTTAACATTGCACTCTGGCAGAAGAAGTTAAAACAGTTTCATGATTTTAAAGCTGACTTAAATATACATGTAACTGCCAATAATTTCAGACCTTATTTTCAACAGTTGAGGTATTAAATTAATGAGGTGCAGAGTCACATTTATGATCACAAGTAGTCACACTGAAAAAGAAATTTAATGAGAAATTATCTCATTTTGTTGATGTGCATGAGGAGAATATAGCGATAATAGGATGTCTGAAATTAGATTTATGCTGTGGAGATAGCCTGAATGTTTTGCAGGTTCACTGTCGCAAGCCACACAGTGGCAACCACAAATTTGTTCTTCAGTCATTTCCAAATTCAAAGAATCTGTTTTGTAGTGTTTCTTTGAAGATTTTGGTAATGGGCCTGCAGAATTTTCAAAAATAAGGCACATGGCCATGAAGTCAGGCATGACACTAAACATGTTTGGAGTTTCAGCTTCATACATTTAGTGACACTCTGTTCAGGGAACATACAAGCTGGGATTATCCTACAAGTAAGACATTTGAAAACTGGTGAAGCTTTCAAAACTTGGTATGGAGGAACCCATGTTATTGCTCATTCACCCCTTTGAGATGTTTTTCTTCTGTCTTTTTTTGTTTTTTTTTGTTGAAAGTTAAGAAAATCACCACAAGCTTTATTTATAAAATACATCTATTGTATAATCAGGGCTCGAAAAGTACAGGGGTCCGTAGGCCCGAAACCCACAAAAAACTGACGGACCTGTAAAAGTTGCAAAGCATGGGTCCTCCTGACCAGTTAAAAATTGACAGTATTATTTTTTTCAATTAGCCCTTCCTCTGCTATTTATTTTTTGGGGTTAACTGTCTATCATGCAGAATTTAATTATGGGATCGCCCCACAAACATGATCTTCAGGGCATCCACATCAGTGTTTAATTACGTCAACAAAGACATCGTATGCTCATTTCCGGTCAATCAGACTGCATATCTTTTGCTGCAGAAACAATTTTGTGGTGTAAATGTGACAGTTCTATTGAATACAGACTTCTAAATAAACATCTAATCAATTGTTTTTTGGTACATTTGTGGACAAAAATCTGCAAAACAGCGGTAAAATTGTGTATTTTGCAGTGTCAAACTTCGTACGATTCTCTTGACAGTCTTAGGCATGTTTGGTATCAATGGAAACGTCAGAAGCTCGTCAATATCATCAGGCTGCTTTCCTATTAGCTTAATCTTTTATTCCCGCGTACCAAACGTTGTCATCTTGCATAAATTTACTATCTCCAAGGTTAAAATCTCAAGAATAGAGGGTAGCGACATTCTCGCCCTCTTCAGCCAAATTTTCGTCCTGCTCGGGTGGTCAAGCATGAGCAGTGCGTCAACAAACAAGCTTGGTGAAGCTATAATGATTCGAGCCAAAGGTACATGTACTTAAAGTAGCTTTATATTTTCATGTCACATAATTACCAAAAGTTAGTGACATATCAATGGTAGATATTTTGAAAGCATTCAGAATGTTCCTGGTGAGCCGCTGAAAGAAACACAGAGCGGAAACTGCATGCAATTGATATTAAAATGGCCAAATCCTGCACCGGTGTGCATTGTCAACAATCTCCGTGATTATCTGTACTGAACAAAATCTCTGTGTGATTTTTTTTCACTGATGTACCGCAGTATTCAGATAATTTTGGTAGTAAGTACTCAACAGTTACAGTGGAAACCATGCCCCCCCCCCCCCCCCCCCCCCAAAGGGTGCCCTGTTTTGCAGTTCGCAGCAGATTGGACCCACACATCTGGGGCAGGACCTGTATTATTGGCCTAGCACAGGTCCTCCAGACCAGTCAAAATTGGCAAACTTTTCTACCCCTAATAATATGTACATGTGATTGGTAAACTCATGCTTTGCAAAGTATTTATCTCTATCAATATATTTATTTTAAAGATAAAAGGTTTTGTTTGAAGTCTCTAAGTGCCAAATACTGAAATGGCGTGGTTGTCCACTGGAAAATATTGCTACTATTGGTTGGCCCTTTGGGGTTGCAAAGTTTTAACTTAACCTTCCCCCAATTAAATTTGAATTGTCTCGGACAGTAGGGCTTGCTTCAATGTCAAGCTCTGCTGTCAGACCTGATATGTTCTTGAATTGTAGCCATGTAAAGCATGAAAGAGTCAAGGGCCTGAAGAGACACCTGGGGTAGACCTTGGACCTGCAATCAATACATGTATGTTGTGAGTCCATGGGTAAACAGGCAAAGATGTTTCTTAGAATTTGCACATTTACGTTTGTACGTCTCAAAGTCAGAGTGATTTCTTGCCCATCCATATATAGATTACAAACAAAATGCAGGGCAAGAGAATTTGTTTTGAAACTACTTGTCTGTAGTACAAGTTACACAAAATTTTCACTTGTGCTAATGAAATGTACCTAAGTTTTAGTTTTAAAAAGCATGTTTTATGGAAATTATTATGTCATGCAGTGAGTTCCTGTGTGTTATGCCAACAAAATTTAAAATTTAGCAGATAATGAACTTTGTCAATAAAAATTACTTCTTCATGAGACAAGTGAAATTTGAAAGTCACTTGTCCTCAAAAGGATTTCTCTCGGACAGTAGGTTCATAGGAATTTTTGCACCCTGCAGTGTGAAACTTGCAACATGGCACATATGAGTAAAAGATTTAGCCCTTTTTCCCCTTGAAATACAACTAAGGTAAACAGCTTCCTTGTTGCTTGGCAAGAAGGCTGGTGGCCTAGGACAAGATTTTTTGGTCGTACTGGGCGCGAAAAATCCCTATGATCCTATTGTCAGGGACAAGTGAAATCCTTTTGAGGACAAATGGCTTTCAAATTTCACTTACCCTATGGACAAGTAATTTTTATTGGCAAAATTCATAATCTGTTCAATTTCGAATTTTGTTGGCGTAACATACACATGAACTTACTGTATGACATAACGATTTCCATTAAAACATGCTTTTTAAAATCAAAACTTAGGTACACTTCATTAGCACTAAGTGACATTATAAGGGAGGACAAGTGAAAATTTTGTGTCACTTGTCCTACAGACAAGTGGTTTCAAAACAATTTTTCTGTCCCTGTCATAGTTCTAGAGGAAAAGGGCTAACTTACCCTTTTTATTTAGGCTGGGAAAGCAGAGGTGAAAACTGTGAGCCACAAATTACTAATGGGGGGGGGGGGGCAGATTCCTTAAGTTCTAGGAGGATTCTGAGAAAAAAAAAGTGTAAATCATTGCTGCCTTACACCACAAACATGTAAAGAAGGTGCACACCTATTGTGTAAAGAAATTATACACCCATAAATGAATATACTACAAAACTACAGTACTCAAAAAGACAGGAGATCCTCGGGTAAAAAAAACTCTAAAGTTTGAAGGCTTCTTTTGTATATAAACCTGCCAGTACATGTGCCTTTAAAAACATTTTATTTCTCAGATCTCAAGTTACATCTGCAGAGCACAGACTATGGAAATTTCCTGGCGAATGAGGCTAGTCCACTGACAGTGTCAGTCATTGATGATAAACTTAAGGAAAAGCTTGTGGTGGAATTCCAGCACATCCGTAACCAGGCACTGGAACCACTCTCAACATTCATGGATTACATCACGTATGTACAAGTCATGAATAATGCATTCAATATGGTGCATCAATTGTTATAATACCCATTGATAGTGGTAAGTTTATGGCCAAGTTTACTCATCATTCCATTTTTGGGTGAATCATCACGATTTATAACAAACTACGGATTGTGATGACTGTGTCAGCGAGTTAGTTTATAGAGTAAAGGACCATTACCCCCCCCCCTCGTCCCCGCCCCCCCCCCCCACCCACACACACACACAAATGCACATTCACTCCTTCAGTCACTCGTACTTTTGGCAGTTTTAGGACCTTCATTTTTACCCTTGGTATATGCAAAATTGTGCAACAATATATTGTATGCCTAGGACCATTAAAGAAAACACACACACATACTCACTCGCATGTTTGGCAGTTTTCAGACTTTCATTTTTACCCCTGGCATTTATTGTTGTCATCCGTCCATCAGTCTGTTTTGTTGAAGTTACCACAATATCTCAAAAAATATTCACCATAGCTGTACCAAATTTTTGTTACAAAAGGACCTTATCATGCACCAGGTTCCTATTGAAAATCAGCTTCCTCTGATAGGAAATTGGTCCGTCATAAGATGCATTTCTTACAAAATTTGGTAAAGCGGCAGTTAATATTTTGTGAGATATTGTGGTAACATCGTCAGGGTTGACGCCACTCAGACGGCCTTTAAATAAATACATTGAATGTTTCATAAAAACTGCCGCTTTACCAAATTTTGTAAGAAATGCATCTTATGATAGACCAATTTCCTATGTAAAACCGGCTTCCTCTGATTTTTTTTTTACCATTTTATGAAACTTTAAATGTATTTATTTGAAAGCCGCCAGAGTGGCGTCAACCATGACAACGTTACAGCGATATCGCAAAAAATATTGACTGCAGCTTTACCAAATTTTTATCAGAGATGTATCTTATGATGGACCAGGTTCATATCGAAAACCAGATTCCACTAATTATTTCTTAACTTTTTATGAAACTTTTAATGTATTTATTTGAAGGCCGTCTGAGTGGAGTCAACCCTGACGAAGTTACCGCGACATCTCAAAAAATATTGACCACAGCATTACTAAATTTTTGTCGGGGATGTATCTTATGATGGACCAGGTTCCTATTTAAAACCAGTGTTCTCTTTGTATCTATTAACTTTTTATAAAACTTTAAAGTATTTATCTTCAAGGCCGTCTGATTAGTGCAGAAGGGGACGATGCAACCATAATTTCTCAACAAGGATCCAATGCAGTTTCACCAATTTTTTCAGAGATGCACATTATAGTGGACCACATTCCTATTGAGAACCAGCTTCCTCTTATTTTTTAAAATTTGTAATGAAACTTTTGAAGAATTTATTTGATGGCTGTCTTAGTGACGCACAGTACAGTGGTCTCTGTCACCGGAACTTGCCCCAAAAACACATCTGGAAGTGCTTTTTCATTTCATAGACAACAATATGGAAATTGTATGCAAAGTACTCTACAGTGAAGTCTCAAAAGAAAAGGGCATAATTGAGGGAAAAAAAGCTTGTGGGTGTCAAGGGTAATCCGTTCTCTAAACGCTATTTTATATATTTATATATATATATATATATATATATATATATATATATATATATATATATATATGTATATATATATATACACCCGTTACGTCAAAAAACAATCTGTTTTACAAATAAATTCTTGCACAACATCATTTTTGCTGATACCAGGCTCATTCTGTACTTCGTGTATTGTAGATACAGTTACATGATAGACAATATCATTCTGCTGATAACGGGCACACTTCACCAGCGGGCCATCTCTGAGTTGATCCCCAAATGTCACCCGCTTGGCAGCTTTGAGCAGATGGAGGCTATACACATAGCAGCCACACCAGCAGAACTCTACAATGCCGTTTTGGTCGATACACCATTAGGTAAGCTCAGCAGTCCCATTGATAGAACACTACTAACATACCTGCCAAGTGCTTTATGTCTTAAAATATAGCCATACTCTGCAGTAATTGACCCATGCCAACTTTTATGTGCAGTGTCATTATTACATTAATTGTAAGAATTATAAGGCGACACCTCCCCCCCCCCCAAGTATTTACATCTGTTTTTGTCCAAAAAAATTACTTTTATTAACAATTTGTTGAAAGTTTGGTGATTGGATTTAGAGATGTGGCCCTATTTAGTGTTAGAAGTGCATTTGTACCTAAATCTAGACACATAACTCTGATTAGAGAGGGGGGTAGCTCTCTTGGCATTCCAGCTATTTCTCCCCTGAGGCCCTTAAGGCAATATTTGTGCAGTAATTAATTTGGTACTTGGAAGTTAAGTTTTCTTTAACGGAAATACATCGTCTGTACATTAATTCTTGAATACTGAGAGACACAAATTCTTTGACCTTACATGGAGGAGGGTTCCACATGAAAGCTCCACCATAACTAAAATCTTGTTGCATCAGTTTCAGTCCTTGACTGTTTGAGCAAATAGAGAGATTCATTTGTGGATGATGGGACACCATAAAAAATATTCTGCATACGAACAAAATGACAAGAGCCTTGGCTGCAGTTTCTCATTGATAACCATAAAGTGACAAAGAAGGAGGAAATGGCAAACAATTTCAATAAATATTTCACTGATATTAGACCTGAGCTTGTGGCAAAAATTAAACAAATCGATCGTCTTTCAAGTCAAACCTCACATAACTCCCGAAAATAACACCTGTCGCTTTTCACTGGTGAACCCAAGCCATATTTCAAATATAATCAAAAAGTTTAAGGCAAAATCTTCTACTTGACATGAAGAGTTATCAATGAAACTGTTAAAGGGTATAATATCTTCAATCTCTGAACCATTAGCTTTGATAACAAATGAATCCTTAACAACAGGGATTTTTCCTGACAGCCTGAAAATTGCTAAAGTTTTGGCACTCTTAAAAAAGAAAATAATACTTTGATTGAAAATTACTGCCCCATTTCATTACTACCATGTACATGTGTATGTTTAAATTTTGGATAAAGTAGTCTATAAACGGTTGAGTGATTATTTTATCGCAAATTCCTATTTTTTTCAAAAGTCCGCATGGATACAAAAAATTAAGTTCCCTGAAACTGCAGCCTTAGAGTTTATTGATTGTATCATGGATTTTTGGATAATGGAAAATTACCTTTATCCATATATTTAGACTTATCAGAGGATTGATACCTTAGATCACCAAATTCTCCTTTACAAACTCTAGTATTATGGAATTAAAGGAATTGCTTTGAATTGGTTCAAAGATTATCTGATAAATAGAAAACAATGTTTCTTATGATCAAACTTGCTCTAATGTTCTACCCATAACAACAGGGGTCCCTCAAGGATCTATCCTGGGGCCTTTGTTGTTATTTATACAAATAATGTAAGCACATAGCCACATCAAAATTTGAGTCCATACTATATGGCAATGACATGAATTTGATAAATTCTCTTTGTACTTTTTACTCTGTTTCTGATGACCTTTCTGAATTAACAGATATTGAATTAAATAAAGGTGGTGGGTGGTTAACAGCAACTAAGCTTTCATTTAACATAGCAAAAACTGAATGTATACATGATATTCCATTTCTCACAAAAGAAATTAAATTTTACGCTGAATTTAAAAATTGATGGTACTTCAATTTCAAGAACAGAACATTTTGGTTGTCTTGATTTGCATGTACACGGAAATTTGAACTGGAATGCATATTTGCATAAAATTGGTAATAAGCTTTCAAAAGTAATTGGGATTTTCAAAAGAATTTGCCAATATGTTCCAACAAAAAGCCTACTAATTATGTACAATTCTTTGTTCTTGTCACATTTGAACTTTGGTATTCTTGCTTGGGGACAAGATCGTATCTGTATATTTCAGAAGAAGGCTGTTCGTCTCATGTCTTATGCTTCATATAATGCACATACAGATCCTCTGTTTCTCTGTTTAAACAGATATTGAAGCTTAATGACATTCTACATTTAAAATCATCAATATTTTATTACAGATGTTCTAAAAATGAAGTTCCCAGATTTTTTATTAATATGTTGGAACCATCTATAATTACCCACTCTTATTGTACCTGGTCAAGTCGAAAGGCAAGAATTCCAATACCACATAAGACAACAACAAAAACCTGCATCAAATATTACATTCCTCATTTACTGCAAAATATCCCTCCTTGTATAAAAGACAACGTTCATACACATAGTTATTCTGGTTTTTCAAAACTGTACAAAGTTAGATTATATAAATTACTACAAGGGTGTAGGTACCATACACAATTGTTATGTGTGTAACAGCTAAGTGTCTGTATTATGTGGCTACAAACCTTAAAAGAATGTAATTTTTCAAGCAATATGTGTCTCTTGTATGTCCTTTAAAGATGTTGCTGATTAGTTACATGTACATTAACTTTTCCTGTGTGGTCCCTGCATAGCGGGTTGTCATATCCTTAGTTGGGGTCATCCCGACTTAATCTGTGTACATGTATATGACTATTTATTAATAGTTAACCACTCTGTTTTACACATGTTGTTTTACACATATGATCATTGTTCACTTTGCTGTTTTGTGTAAGTCAAATAAAACATGTTCTGAGTTGTAAATCTCACAGTGCCCAATGATAATATAGTTTACTGTTTGTCATCATTCAAAAGTGACATTTATCCCAATGGGACACCACCAGATCAGCAGTGCAGCTTGCTTAATAAGATCACCTGACCATGAATAGGCAGGCTTTGTTTCAGGACACTGAGTACCGTTTGTAAACAAATGCACATTGATTACAGTTTGCAAATTCTACTTATATTTTGTTCAGTTTTATTACTCAGGTAGTGATTCCAAATTTAAACAATGGTACTTCATGGAGATGATATATCAAGTTAACCAATGCCATAAAAATTCACACACACACACAAAAAAAAAAACTATGAAAAACATTGATTTGGGTTTCCTGCTGCCTTTAAGATGATGCACTCTTCTGCGGTCATCCAGGTCAGTTTGGTTAATCACGATCTGTAGCTGTGAAAACCATGCATGTGAAGTACTAAACTGCTCCAACTTGATATGTTTGTGGGGTGTTGAGTCTTCCAAATTCTCAGTAGTTGCTCAGTGCAGTTTCTCCTAAATGGCACAACAATAGTCAATATAAGGTAATATGTAAGCATGAAAATATAATTTTCTGACAGACAGGTTGAATGTTGATAAGCAGTCCTAACAGAAATTTAGGTTTTGTATATATTTTTGTGACAATGGGACGGTGGGGTCTCGGACCCGCAACCTTCGGTACCAGTCACATAGCCAAAAATGGGAAATGCACATACCAACTGTACCAAATCCCCATTCCTGAAAAGAATGGTTCAATGGAGGCAGGTATGCAACACTGCCCAGTTCATTGTAATTATTCCAGTACACATGAAGTACTGTGTTGGGAGTTGTCCCAGATCAGGGACTATACATATGCAAGTCCACCAGCATCAAAGGAGCACTGAAAGTATATATGTTTTTGTGACCACGTCTGGAACCAGCAACCTTCGGCACCAATTACCTGGCTGAAAATGGGAAATGCATATACCAACTATACCAAATCCCACAGTTCCATCTTAATTTCCAACTCATGTTGTACAATTTTGAGATCCCTTGATTTGAAATGTATGGATGATGTTCTTTTGTTTTGTGGTCTACAGCACCATACTTCATCGACTGCATCTCTGAACAGGACCTGGATGAGATGAACATAGAAATCATTAGGAACACTCTGTACAAAGTAAGTCACTCATCACTTTACGTAGTTACAATGAAATGCAACCCTGGAAACACTGTAGTAGGTTTCTGAAACAAACATTCAAACAAATCATGTTATCAATAATGTGTCCCCATGTACTGTGGAGGGATATAATTAACAATGCTCAATGGCCTGCCCCTTTCCTAATACTCTTCCATCATGTGTAAAACAAAGTTGTGCTGTTCAGATTTCCTCGTGTAAGGGGTAGACATGTAGATTACATCATGTAACTTATATTTGGACCTTTGATTTTTTTCCTGGAGAGACTGACCTTTGTAAAGATAAAATTTATCATATTATTCCAAAGGTAACAGACCACTTCAGTGTGTGCAACTAAGGTAAGCTGAGCACAGGACTGTCATAGTCCTCTTGTTGCAGATATTCAAGAATTAAATATTGTGTATTCATCAAATGTGCATAAATGTAAATGTTAAAACTTTTGTTTGTGGTTCATTGGATGTGCCCATAGTTCAGACCTGTAAATTGAACATGGATTGCTACCTATATCTATAATAGTTTTGAAGATATACATCATTGCAGTTTTTTGAGTGTCACTATATAGCCTAATTTTTACATGCCACATTTTTCCTTGTCAAGTGGATTGGCAGGTATACCTAACCAGTATGCACAATTAAAAATTTTGTGTCCATCAATAATAGTTCAAAGATAGGAAATTTTTAATAAGATTAAATTGCCTCTTATTTGCAAACTGTAGAACTTGCTGACTTCTCAAGGAAAAGTGCACAAGTTCAATGCAGTTGCAGCCTCTCCAACAAATTTCAAAGTTTTATGCTGTCTGAGAAATGAATGGACAAGAGAGAATGACAAAAGGAAGGAAGGAAGGAAGGACTTTAAATGAGCCTTCTCCGTGTTGCAGTATTCATGCATTTTAAAGCTGTATTGGTATTAGATTAGTGACCTTTTTTGGTCATAGAGTTCATAACTAATTGTTTGTGACAATGCTACAAAGAGTGACAATGTGTACTCCTGACTTGCAGGCCTACTTGGAAGACTTTTACAGCTTCTGCCAGGAACTAGGGGGCGGCACTGCAGATGTCATGTGTGAGGCACTGGCTGTAAGTCAGCGTTTCACTGACCACCTCTCTCTGTCTCTGTCTCTTTTTTTAAATGAACTTGGTGACTTGCTGTACATGATAATTTGTACTAAAAGCACTACACCAAAGCCTGTCTTTGATGTCATCAAATATTCAAAACATTTACTGAACAGTATTTTAAGTTCAAATGAAAACTTGAAATCAAATATCAAATGCTCTAAATGGATATAAGTACATGTATGTATATGTGTATCTATAATATATATATGTTTGTGTGTGTGCATTTTTGTTAAAGTTGAAAACAAAATGAAAACAAATAAAAACCCTTGATTTTCAATATATCTGTATGGTATCATAGTGATGACACAACAAAGAGAAACTTAGATAATCAGTCTGTTCAGATTGTGAGATGCATGAATCATGCTACCTTTTTGTGTTTCAGTTTGAGGCTGACAGACGAGCATTTATCATAACCATTAACTCCTTTGGCACAGAGCTGACAAAGGACGACCGTGCTAAGTTGTACCCACGATGTGGCAAACTCCATCCAGATGGATTGGCATCACTGGCTCGGGCGGATGACTATGACCAAGTGAAGAATGTTGCCGAGTACTATGCGGTGGGTGCCACATCCTGTATGTCTACACGATGATAACCCACAGAGTGAAAGATAACATATTGCATACATGTATACAGAAGGGTACCCTGTCCGTTACAATCAACTGTATTTTCTGACACAAAACTCAGATGCAAGTCGCTTGTGAATTTAGCAACAAGTTTAAGGTTTTTTATCCGGAATTTGTTCTATTTTTTTTTGGGGGGGGGGGGTAGTGCTCTCATAATCCTTGTGTACTTGAGTAAAAAATTCCTGAATTTGGAATAGACTATCCAGAATTGGCATTTGAATCTCAAAAATCTGAAAATAATGTGGAAGTTTGTTATCATAACAGTTACTTTACATTGAAAGCCCTAAAAAGAAGGCAAGTTTCTAGGTTTATTTCACACATGGTGAAATACAAATTTTTAGCTCAGCTTGACTTGTCAGTTAGCAGAATTTGAGTAATGGGTCTTAATCTGTTGACCTTCATCTGTCCATCCATCCCTTAACATCAACAATTCACATTTCTGACTTCTTCTCCAAAACTGGGGGCTTGATCCACTTTAGACTTGGTGGGTCCCACCTAATTTTGTTCAAATGGTCATGTTCCAATGATTTATTGATTTTTTTATTTTTGTTTGTTCATTTTTTTGAAAATCTTCAAAACATTTTATGTAACCGCTTGGCCAGTTGCTCCAAAATTTCACAGGGACACTTCTAGGGACCCCTAAACTCTAATTTGTTCAAGAGGTGGCACTGCAAATTTTTTCTAACATTTTTATGATGTTAGTATTCTTGTCATTTTTTGACTTCAGCTCCAGAATGCGTGAGCAGGAGTGATCAAAACTATTTTGAATTGTTCTTGAGCTTAAAGTCCTCGTAGTTTGTAAAAATGATTGAGATATCTTGGATACTTTTTAACTTCTTTGTCGGTAGAATGAAAAAATGTTTTTTTTTTCTTTTTTCCCCAGTCTTCATGCGCCAATTTGTGTGTCCAAAGCTATTTCCATGCTATTAGCATGGACATAGCTTTGGACACACAAATTGGTTTTAGCCTAAGACATGGAGTATGAACAGCCTTGGGCAAAACAGTCACCATATGCAAAGACTGGACCACTTATTGCAGAAATCGTAGGAATAAGGAGTTAAAACAGCACTTGGACTGATCAGTGTATGACAGCAAATGTAAAATTCAAATATCATTTGTTTGTGAATTATGTCTCCCGGTGGAAGCCGGGGGACATATTGTTTTAGTGCCCGTTTCTTCCGCTTGTTGTTGTTGTTGTTGTTGTTGTTGTTGTTGTTGTTGTTGTTCAGGTTCTTCAACACTTGGTTTCCATGCGATAAGTCTTGAAGGACTTGACAGAATTTGATGAAACTTGGTAGGATTATGTATCTACGCAAGACCTAGGTTGGGATTGTATTTGGGTGACCATGACCTAATTTTCAAGTTCACAGGGTCACTTATGCGAAATTGGTTTCCGTTCGATAAGTCATGAAGAACAGGATAGAATTTGATGAAACTTGGTAGGATTATGTATCTTGGCAAGACCTAGGTTGGGATTGTATTTGGGTGACCTTGAGCGAATTCTCAAGGTCACAGAGTCACTTATGTGAAATTGGTTTCCGTGCGATAAGTCATGAAGAACTGGATGGAACTTAATGAAACTTGGTAGGATTATGTATCTAGGCAAGACCTAGGTTGGGATTGCATTTGGATGACCTTGACATAATTTTCAAGGTTAAAGGGTCACTTACGTGAAATTGGTTTCCATTCCATAAGTCATAAAGAACTTGATGGAATTTGATGAAACTTGGTAGGATTATGTATCTTGGCAAGACCTAAGTTGGGACTGTATTTGGATGACCTTGAGCCAATTCTCAAGGTCACAGGGTCACTCATGTGAAATTGGTTTCCGTGCGATAAGTCTTGAAGAACTGGATGGAACTTGATGAAACTTGATAGGATTATGTATCTAGGCAAGACCTAGGTTGGGATTGTATTTGGATGACCTTGAGCAAATTCTCAAGGTCACAGGGTCACTTATGTGAAATTGGTTTCTGTTCGATAAGTCATGAAGAACTTGATGGAATATGATGAAACTTGGTAGGATTATGTATCTTGAGAAGTCCTAGGTTGGGATTGTATTTGGATGACCTTGAGCCAATTCTCAAGGTCACAGGGTCACTTATGTGAAATCGGTTTCCATGCTATAAGTCATGAAGAAGAGGATGGAATTTGATGAAACTTGGTAGGATTATGTATCTAGGCAAGACCTAAGTTGGGATTGTATTTGGATGACCTTGATCTAATTCTGAAGGTCACAGGGTCACTTATGATGAAATTGGTTTCTGTTAGATAAGTCATGAAGAAGAGGATGGAATTTGATGAAACGTGGTAGGATTATGTATCAAGGTAAGACCAAGGTTGGGATTGTATTTGGGTGACCTTGACCTAATTTTCAAGGTCACAGGGTCATTTATGTGAAATTGGTTTCTCTGCAATAAGTCTTGAATAACTTGATGAAAATTGCTAGATTTATGTATCTTGGTGAGAGCTAAAATAGAATTGTAATTTTCAAGCAAACTTGGTCATTTGTAATTTGTTATCACCTGTAGCTTATTCAGAGACGTAAGTGTTCCACCAGGAGACATTTGATTTTCTGTTGGAAAATCAGTCTGGTCTAGTTCATTTAATGTTTCAGCATTATTCACAAGATTTTTTATGGTATGAAGTAGCTGATCTGATTTCCGCCTGTACACTGCGACATCGTTCAATTGCTTGCTCTGAGCCATGAAACAATAACTGGAAATGTATTTGTGTTCGTGACATATGCTGGGTAGTGGCAATAGAAACTGTTTTGTTTAGGTCAAACACAAAGTGGGATGTGGAAGTGTATTTTGTATGCCCATACCAAAATTGAATGCTTTTCATACGTTTATTAATTAGATGCCTTTGAAATCATGAATAGGAGAAATATTTAATCAAGCTGCCTTACTGGAAAATTATTTCTGGCCAACCCAAATTTCTTTGGGATAGCAAGAAAAGAAATGAGGAATCAGTGAAGTGCATTCTTACTAGCTACCCAAAATGAGTTTAATATACATATTTTTTTTAGCATGCATTTTGACGTGCTCCTTATATTAAGTGATTATTGCTGAACGTACATTAGCAACGTTACCCACTGATATATAAGCAGCAGTCAACAGTGTTCCAATTGACATTGATGAGAATTGTGTAGATTTGAAACCGGGTTGGCTGTTTACCTGTTCGTGGGGTTTTCTGTCACTGGTCTTGCCTGGTTTTCACTGAGTTTAATGCATGCCTGTGTAAAAAATTGCTTTCTTGTTTTGATTTAAACATATTTTATTCTTTCGAAAGCGATTGGGGAACAGGGAAACCCTATATTAACCCCTCTTGCTTTCTTGTTTTCTTTGCCCCATGTGGTGAGAGAGTGTTTGTCACTGTCAGCCACTACCTCCCTCTCCAGTCCAATGTGTGGGCAGTGGAGTGACAAGTTCGCACGAGTCCACAACATGTCAGGTTGATCCGGTTCTTTGTTTTATATTTTAGAAACCCATAGTTGAAGTAACATGTGACACATAGCTTATGCATGATAATGAGTATACATGTGTTCAAGTTAAAGGCGTGTCATGACAGCTCCCCTCAAATTTTAAAACATTTGTACCAACATATATTTCAACCAATTCATATCGATTCATTTGTTTTTTGAGAGGTATGAAATATGTTAGTTTCAGCTGTTTTGACCCGGATTTTATTAAAGATGTTCGGTACACCTCGGTATGCGCAACCATTTATGGTTAATGCCTCTATACAGTTAGAGCTGGTATTTGTCGATACCTACACTAGCAGCTGTTCACTTTTCCTATTTTGCACAGTTCCGTTTGAGAAATATGGATTGTTTACGAAGAGTGAAAAGGAAAAAGAATGGGCGGTTTGCTAACAAATGCCAAAACAAAGAACTAAATGCTTTAAAACAAGGCAGAATACGTCGAAACACGGCAGTGGTAGACCAAAACGCATGTACACAATCAGCGAATGCTGACCAAGCCACCGTCGAAAGTGCCATGCCCACCCCCCAAACGCCACATGCACATGTAAACACTGACAGTTATAACTGGGACGAAGGTCATAGAATAGGGGAACTATAAAGTGTACTAGCCGATAATCTTGTATGCGAGGAATGCAAAAAAACCCCAAAACATTGTCCCCAAAAAATACAGAATCAGAAAAAGGATATGGCTTGACCAGTGTACTTTACATTTCTTGTGAATGTGGTACAATAAACGCTGTCCCAACGGGGGGGGGGGGGGGGGGGGACCACAGTAATACCCCAGCGTCAAAAGGTGGCAGAGGCATATTTGATAATGTGGTGCCTCTGTTACCATTCGACAATGTATTAAGGCAACTATAATTTTGATATTCTTATTTTTACCTCTTTTTCCACATTGCTGTATTGCACTATGGAGAGAATATTAAAATGTTTGCCTCTTCTCAGTATAACTATGAAAGTATATGTTATGACTGGAATATAAAATTAATGACATACTGCCGTCTATTTAACGTACATACATGTATATTGATATGGTATCAAAGTTAGACAATGAGTGGATACCTTGTACCTATGAACTTAGAACAAATTAAGTCAACATGCATGAATTCTTTGTACAATTGTGGAAAAAATAGCACTGTATGATATCTTTTTTTGTTAATCAATGACATCAGTGCATATTTTGGAAACCCCCTACAATTTTTCAGGGATTTGCAAATATTTTTGCTATTTCAAACTTAAAAAAAAAATAATGTGAGCACTTATACATTTTTACGAGACGAGATGAATTTAAAGTCACATTCCAGCCTGTTTTGTCCACATATTTGTTATTAAAAGGCGTGATATACATTGCATACACTCATATTGAGTTATTTTATGCATATTTTTGCATCCTTATTTTATTTTTTTTGCTTTTACCCACATATGTAATGTTTGCTATCAAATTTCTGTAGTCCTTACATGTAGTGCCACCTAGCGACAAAAGTAACACCATGACATGCCAATTTTTTGCTTGCATTTTGTTTCAAATGCCAATATCTTGGTTCACACCAAAGACCAGAGATTTCTAAATTCTTTTGACCAGTGTACTGAGCGTCTTTAATAATTAGTACTTTTTCAAGTTTTTTGAGTATTGATACAGGGGATAAGGGGTTTTCCGTACCGCTCATTTCTTTTGCAGTATCGTACTTACTAGAACCCTTTTTAATGTCCCTACATCACATTAACCATTATTTGTCTATTTTCTTATTTTCCGTACCTTGTACTAGGGCAAAATTAATACCTGTACCAGCATACTAGCCCCCCCGCTGGTACTGTTGGAATGAAATGGTTAATACCACTTGTTCATACCCCAATGCTTTTCACTATTAATATCTTGCCAATGTATATACATGTATATGTAATGCTGTATGCAAGCATATATCCACATGTTTTATCAGTAGATGATAGAACAAGTCCGGGTAAAGTCCTGCTCGTAAACAGTAACTTTTGCCAGCATGAGCAACTGGAGACCATTTTATGCTTATGGCACACTTTTTCTTATCATATCTGAGTCTCCCAGAAGATTGCACTGCCCTGGCACCTCAAGATATCAGCAGCTTGACCTGTTTCTGCTGTGTGGCCTGTCTCTGCTGTGTGACCTGGCTCTGACTGCATGGTATTTGCTCCAGTTTCTTCCCCCTGCACTCCGGCTCAGTGTTCAAATGTCTATCTGGGTCAGCTGCTGTTGCCTCTATCACTCGTGAGGTCTTGCATTATGTTACCAATGCCCTGGTGACCATCTTTAGTAGTACACGTAATGCAATAAGAGCAAGGATCATCTGCTACTCGGTTTACAGTAGCACCAGTCCACAGTCTCTTTCCATGCAGGCTAACAGTATCACCTGTACATAATGAGGGTAGTGGCTGTGCTGGTCACATTAAAATGTTTGGTTTGTTTTGTTTCTCTTTCAATTTCTCACTCACCATATCTGGATTGATTTCCACAGCCTGCAGCAGATGTGGTGATGTAGGTATATTGCTGATCCGAACCTTTGGCTCATCAGCAGTTCCGCAGGTGATGGTCTATAGGCATATTTCTGACTCAAGTGTAGCTAAGTATGGGTCACCCTTCCCATCTTTAGCTTTCTGCAAAATTCTTCTCACTTATTGAACAGCTTGCTCCCACCAGTCCATTTGACTGAGGGAAATGGGGACTGAGTAGTGTGTGTTTGAATCTCCAATATTATGCTTGGCAAATTGTTTGAACTCTCCTGAAGACTACTGTGGTCTACTATCAGACTGGAATTCCCCACGTATGCCACGTCTAGCAAAAATACATTTCACGCAAGTGATGACTGTTTCACTTCTTTGGTTTCTGACTTTGCCACCTCAAAGAATTTTGAGCACTAGTCTGTGACTACCAAGTAATTGTTGTCCTTCCACGTGTATAAATCTGTGTTATGCAAACAGAACAGCTAGCAATTCTTTTTCAATATGAGTATATATAGTTTCAGCCGGTGTCATTGATCTGGGTGCATGGGCAACACCAATCCACTATAACTGCTGTCATAATTGACCTTTTCAGGTTTGTTTATGTCATAGTTTTGCAATATTAAGGCATTTGTGGGAAGTTTTTTTACCTTTATGAGTGCATCATCATGAATTGCATCTCGAGAGGGGTTCATATAGGCGTTGCCTGCTCCCCAATTGTTTTTTCTTTCAAGAAATAAAATAAGTTTAAAGCAATTGCATCCCAGAACCAAGCTACGTCCTTTTTTTGAGTAATTGCTGCAAGGGCTCAGTTATAATTGATAAATTTTTGACAAATTTTGCTAAATCATGTCACCATACCAAGAAGTCTCTCCAGGTCATTCTTACATTGTGGTTTCGACATGTCAACAATTGTATCAACTTTTTTTTTTTTCAGATCTGGTTTTACTCTGTCTTTGCAGATAATATGACCAAGATATACATGATATGTGTCAACTTGTGTTATACCAATCTTGCATTTGTTTGTACACGTACTAAGTTTTGATCCTTTATTTCTGATTGACTCAAGTACTTTCTTGATTCTTGCACCATACAGAACTCTGTATCCTGCCTGAACCAAGCAAAATGTCACCAACAAAAATTTCAACACCTGCGAAATCATCGAACACTTAGCTTACAGTGAATTGAAAGATGTCACTTGAACAAGAAGTTCCATATGGTAATCTGAGGAATTTGTACTGGCCAAAAGCAGTTTGAAATGTACATAATTTTGAACTTCTGTTCTCTCAGGTCAATTTGGTAGAATGTGCTAGATGTATCTTGTAACCTGTATACCTGAGAACCATTTAGTTTACTCTGAATTTCTTGTGTAGTAGGCAATTTGTAGTGTTCCGTTTTTATGGCCTTATTCAGATGCTTTGGATACATGCATACTCCGAAAGAGTCATAAGCTTTTTCTAACAGTATGATTGAGTAAACCAGGTCAGCAGGTTCATCTACAGTGTCAATGATCTTGAGGTCAACCATGCAATCTAATTCTGCTTTAAGATTGAGTGATATGCAAAGCTAGTGGTATTTTCCTCGGTTGATGTACAACACGTGATACTGGTGGGCCTACCGTGATTTAATACCCATTTTCCACAACCTAGACCTTCAAATACATCAAGAAACTCACTGATGATTTCTTCACCATTGTTTTTTAGCTCTGCTAACCTAAAGTCGCAGAGCTTATAGCATCAGTCATGTCCGTCTGTCATTCTGTAAACTTTTGGGTTGTGAGCGTGATAACTTGAATAACTTTGATGTTAGCCCAATACAACTTTCAGGACTTATAGGGTGTATGAAAATCTAGGTTCATTTCGATATTGGTGGCACCACCTACAATATTATGTTATGTAGGGGGCAAAATGTGAAAATTTTGTTAACACTCTAGGCTCTTTAATTTTTGGTGGATCTTCACGGAATTCGGTGGGATTATGGGGGAGGTCAAAGTCTAAGTTACTAATGATACTAGTGGCACCACCTATAATTTGACAGAAATTATGAGCCAAAATGCGTTTTAAGATATAAAATTCCATGCATGTATTTGGAAAAGTTATTGGATTAGACTTGCCAAATTTATAGGATATATAAACCATGGTCAATGCTAGAATGTTATATAATATGAGTGACCTTGACCTATTTTTGTGAGGTCATTATGCCTGTAAAGTTGAAAGAGGTGATTTTGTGATGGCAGGGTGCAGCTCAGACATCAATGGCAATGTCAGGACAGGACCAGGCCCATGGGCCTCTTGTATTGCATAATCTGGGTGACCTTGATCTTCTGCCCCAAGGTCACTGAGGACATAAAATGAAGGGCTCACTGATTGCTGTCTTGGCACAGGCAGCAGTATCCATCACAGGAATTGCACAAATAAGCTATGATTACATGTGGAGTGAAGTGCCAGCAGATCATTAGGCACATGGGCCTCTTTGTTGCATTATTCTCTTTGATCTTTTTGATTCTCTGGATCAATTTAAGATTTCCACATGCTCTCAGACCTAAAATAGGTTTTGATTTGACATTTTCCTCGTAAAATTGTAGACCTAAGTAAACATCTTTGAACCCACAGTTCATGTTGCAACTATCTGTCATAGTTAGCCCCTGACCTGAGTATGTACATATAATTGATTGGCTGCTGGTTTGTCTGAGGTCATGTCTCTTGTTGTCCCCCGCCACTGAAGGTGGCATAGGGGGACATAGAGATAGGGGCCGTGTCCGTCCATCTGTCCGTCCTTCCGGAAGTGTATCTCTAGAACCCTAAGATATAGAATAATGAAATTTATACCACAAACGCATCATACCAAGGGCATGTGCGGTGTACATGTATATTGTTTTGACCTGCAAAACAGGGTCCAAGAACATATCCATTTTCGTGTGTCTGGCAGCATATATCTAGAACCCTTATAGATAGAATTATGAAATTTATACAACAGATGCATCATGCTAAGGGCATGTGCACCATGTATTGCATTTGACCTTGACCTATTTTCAAGCTCACGGGGCCCAAGAACATATCAATTTTATTTTTATGCATCCAGACATTGTGTAGCTTTCTGCTGTATATTGTGGCAGGGGACATAGATCCTTTGGATCACTCTGCACTTGTTTCTTTATTAATCAAGGGTCCGCTCCATGGGGGCACCCTTTATGTTTTCGGGTTGTCCGTACAACACTCCTCCGGTTTTTTTTTTGTTTTGTTTTGTTTTTTTTTGTCAGCACTTTTTTGAGAACCAGCCTGTCAGTGTTTGGTTCAAAGTTGACGCTATTATCCATATCAAGGGCCTGTTCTTCTGTTATATGTAACAAAATGGAGGTCTTTCTCAGCACATCCTTAACTCCTGCCATTCCAATTGCACTGATATGTTAAATTTTTGCTGGAACCTCCGGATGTTATCAGCAACTTTCCCATCAAGGGACAAAGGTGGTGGTGGATTGAGCCTATACCACTTTTCACAAAAAGGTCCACTTACTGTACTCTGGGGGTGTCCAATTTATGAAAAGTTCAACTCCTGCCTTTACCCAGAAATCCTAGGTGATGATTAAGATGTCAGCAGGCACTCTCTGCTCTTTTCTGGAGTTTTGTTTCTTGCACCATGTAATGACAAGTCAAGTCCACAGCATCTTAGGTTCAGGATCCTTTATTTTATATTTGAGAAACCCATAGTGTGGGTGACATGTGACACATAGCTCATGTATAAAAATGAGTCCATCTATGTGTTCAAATTAAAGGCCTATTGTTACTGGTAGCAGACAGGTGATGTTCAGTCTGATCACTTTTGGCATACGTGTTAGTCAAGTGAGACACTACTTGTGACTTGACTTCTACCATTGAATAAAGCCAGTTGATGTGCTCCTATAATATTATTTAGTACACAATCATTATATTTACTATGAGGATGTTTTTCAATTTTTTGGCAGCTACGCATTTTGCTCAATAAATGTGCATTCAGAAATGGTTACTGTTTTGCTTGCATTATCACCTGCTGACCTCACCCGCTGGGGTAAACAAAACAGGATTCAATGATTTTGACAGTCAGCCTCTGTGACCAAAGTTAGGAGTGGACACCATTACTGGATTTTAGATTTAACTGACTGAAAAGTCCAACTGACATATTGGCTTAAAAATTGTGGCAATAGTGGACCCTATTCCTAGACTCGTGGTTACTATTAAACACTAAAAAAAAAGTAACTTAAGGGGTTTCTTTTTTGTATTGTTTGTTATAACCTTGAATGACTTTGAAAAGTCAAACTGACTCATTGGCTTATATCTTGGTAATACTGGATCTTGTCACTGTTCACTTCAAACACGATGTTTCCAGAAGTGTTTAAGTGAAGACTTTGATATTGCAGACAGTGATGATGGTATTAAAGAAAGGTGACCTTGATATTATTCTGAAGGTCACAGGACCACTTCAGTCCATACATGCAGGGTCAGCTTAGCACAGGGCTCTCACAGTCCCGATATTAATGTACTTCTTTCAAAGATCACAAAGGTATTCTGTTATAATGAATGATGTGTCTGTTTGTGTACAGGAATACAGGGCCTTGTTTGATGGGGCAGGAACCAACCCTGGAGAAAAGACCCTAGAAGACAAATTCTTTGAACATGAGGTAAGCAGATGATTTATTAAGTGCATATTCACCGCAACGAGACATGTTTTCCACACTGTTAGGCACTGTGGCTATACTGTAATGCACAAGTGAAACAAAAAGTACATGGACAGGGTACAAGTAAAACCTCTCCACTAGTTGTTATATACCAGCAAAAAAGCTTGCTGTAATGCATAGTAACAGTACAGTACAGGCAAATCTGTTTTGAGAGACCCCCCCTAGGGCAGGCCAAAAGTGGTCATGTAAGGCAAGTGGTCTCTCAATAGAGGTGCAGTAACATGGGAAAGATGGCAAAAAGGGACACAGTAAACGTGGTCTTAAAAGGCAGATGGTCTTTCCTGGTGGTCTCTCAAAACAGGTTTCACTATGGTCCCTCTTTTTAGGGAACACCTGCTTTTAACACCAAATTTATCAGGTGCCTAGCTCTATCTTTTTCATATTGTTTGACTGACCTCTCTTTTTTGAAAGAGAGCACTTGTTTCATGTGACCTCTGTTAGACTTGCAGCAGGTGTGGTCTCTCAAAATAGGGACCCATGTACCATTGTGCAGTATACCGCATATGAATAGTGTTTTATATTCCCCATTACGTGAAGAGAGAGTGAACCATGTAAACTGTCCCTGTCTGCCTCATATTACACAGAAAGCACACCACATCAGTTTTTTTTCCAAAAAATTTACTCAAAAAATTCATTACTCAGACCTGAGAATATTTCTCAGTCTCTTAGGTTTCTTTACATCTGATTGGCTGGCTCATATTCCTGAACCAATCAACAGCAAGATGTACTGAGAAATTACTCAGTGAGGAATTACTCAGAAGTTTGAGAAACTGGACTCAAGTTGGCAAGCCTCCCAGCCAAACCTGTAAAAACTATGAAAGCTATATTTCAATTTAGGAGCCTCTTCTTTAAGTGTCCTGTGTGACCTACAAAACCCTATAATTTTATTCTGTCATACTTTTGAAAATTTTGAATTCAAACCCCTGCCTGACTCAAAGGTTTGTTATCATAATGATTGAACACTTTCTCCAAATATTTCTCCCAGGATTTTTTTTCAAGTGTTGAAGAAGTGTTTACATGATGACTAAGCAGTCTGGCCTCTTTGTCCAAAACTCATCATGCACGTGTTGAAGTCATGAGACTATGCAACACCAGTCGGCTGCATGAAATAGCATAATGTACATATGTGCATGATGAGTCTTAACTTGATGGGCCTGGCATCCTAGAGCAAATTGGTTAAGGTAAATTTGTCTTCTGAGGAGAACTTAAAGTAAGTGATTTGCTGTATTTTCACCACATGTGCCTCATACTGAAAAACTGCATCCTAAAAACTCATAAAAACTTTTGTTTTGGCCCTTGGAAACCTTAAGAAACATATGCCATGTTCATTAAAACCTATTTATGTGAGAAAACCTATATTTAGGAAGGACAGGTCTAGGAGGCTATCTACAGTCAAACCTGTCTCTGTGCCCACCTTTCTAAGCGTCAACCTGCTGTATGGGACCACTTTAAGGTCTTGTTTTTCCTTTGACCAGTGTGAAAGATACATTTTTTTAATGCACCCAGCAATATGGGTCCCCCCCCCCCTCAAAAAAAAAACAAAACAAAAAACAATCAGATCAAGCTCTCTTACACTAGCCAAATGCCATCATTGCATAAACATGTATGTATCCTAAAATTGATATGTGTCATGCAATCTCCAACCCAGAGTCAAAGGAGTTGTCTGTTACCAATCCATACGTGTATTTTATTATCATTTATTGTTTTATTCCTGGTCATTTTATGTATGTATGGTATACACATTGTGGTCGCATTTCCTCAATGTCCAGGTATGTCTCTCAATTTCTGTCATGTAAGCCACAACCTGTATTGGAAGATCATTGTGGCAAGCCCATGGGTGGTCTTGGAAGACAGGCTTGACTATAAAGTAGCGTAAACATAGTGCACATTGTGCAACCTCGTCCACACCACATGAACATGTACAGTGGTTCCCCTCTTGTAAAGCCCGCCTGATGAGAGGCCATCCCCTCTACAGATGCCACTTCTCCATGCAACAAGTGTGTTATTATCCCTCAATTTCCTCCTCATGAGAGGCCAACCCTCTCATAATGCCACATTTCTGGTGCACTTGGGATGGCCTTATAAGAGGGGGGACCACTGTACATATATATATACCTTTTTAGTTATGAAAGAACTATCCGCACAATATTAAACTCCTTGTCAACTCCATAATGCACGGGGGTTACATGTAGGTCATATACTTGTGATGGAGAACAATACATGTACTGCAGTGGTGTAAGCTTTAACATTTAGAGTCAATATGTCTGTCAAGTGCTTTTGTCTAATTTAAGAGAAAAAAAATCCTTGCAACTGTGCTATTGACCAGTAGTCACGGATGTATGAATTGAATTTTACATGCAGTAACCATGAACTGTCTTTTGCAGGTGCTGTTGATGAAGAATGCTTTCATGCAGCAGTTCCAGTTTGGGGTTTTCTACTCGTACGTCAAGCTGAAAGAGCAGGAGAATCGTAACATAATCTGGATAGCTGAGTGTGTGGCACAGAGGCACCGCGCCAAGATCGACAGCTATATACCTATATTTTAGACTTGAAGAGACGCACAGAGAATTGCAACTGTAATGTATCATTATAACCGTGTACATGAGCTGGAACCTTATTTATGAGTAAAACTGCCCAAGAGGGCTTCGTGCATGGTTACCATGCAAACATTCCAAGCAACAAGAAAAGTGAAATGTGTCAATCCCAGACCCTGTGTAACAAAAGTACAATGTAAATACATAACAGTGATCCATTGGAATCAAAGCATTGTCAGATGGTGTGCTGAGTTGCCATCATGAATTCATGGCTGTCCTTAGTAGGAATGGTAATGATGGGACTTGTATTGTAGAATCCTTGCAGGTTTACAAATATATTCAGTAGGTGGAGCTTAAACCTCTGTGGTGGAGCCGAATTTGTACAAGTAAAGGGTTGTGAAACCAAAACATGTTTAAATTAGGGATTTAGCTGCCTGTGGCAATGTTTCAATGTTGAACTGTGCTGGAGCGGTTAACAGTTGCACAGACTAGCCCATGGCTGACAGAGAACGACATGGGCATTTGGTGATCTGTAGACATGAAAGCAAAGTTGATTGATGAAGCTTTTAAAACTCCATTCTATTCTATCCCAGTCTTTGACTGTACTCTTATGCCTTGCATGTGGCTCCTTTGCCCAAGAGGGGAGTTGTTCATATGCTTGTACTCTTTCAATACCATTTCATATAATTATGATCAAGACAAATATGATGTTTGTCACCACATTATTCCTGCTGCTGATGGCAATTGCAACAATTTTTTATTTGCATTAATGATATTACCATGTATCAGCAATCAGATTTGAATAGAACTTTGCCAGATTAGAGATTTCAAGCTACAAACTATCTGTACATTGGAAAAGTGTGAAACTCTGTGCACTCAGGTTAACTCGTGATTGATTTACTAAGGGATGGGTCAACATTATCATCATTTTTGAATTAGTACTTATGGTACTAAATTTCATGACCCCCCTCCCTCCCCCAAATTAGTACTTTAAAAATGATGAATATTCCAAAAAAGTCACACCATCATTTTCCGTATTCTGTGAAAGTGTACAGACCCATTTGGGAGAGAGGGCAAGACACCTCAATTTGGGGACTCCTACTAAAATCAGGAGAGTAGACACCGGTGATCTGGTGTTGAAGATTGGAAACTTCACCTATCTGTTTCTGTTTGACCACTGAAGCACATCCCTAATTTGAACAAGGCTGTAGGTGAAGACTGTTGTAGGTAGTAACCTGGTGACCACTGGGGCAAGTGTCATTGTTCAGAACATGTAATATCGGTATGTTAGTGTTAGTGGTTTGCAGTGTCCACTGCAAGCAACACATTGACAAGTTCTGTATATATGTATGTAAGTGTATAGTCTAGTAAGAAAGTGTGATTCATGTGTACAGTCAGAAATGTACAGTCAGTCCATTTGTCACAAAGTTTTACTTTGTAGTTGAATGAAAATATACCGCCTCCTGTTATATTTTGTGTCTGTCATAGTTGTTGTAATACACTGTCCCAGACAACACTGCTTGGCAAATTATTGCCAATTGAACTGTGTAATGCAGTGCTCGCCAATTTGCATGTCCTCTACCTCAGGACAAGTGAAATTTGAATTAGTACAAGGAAAAATCTGAAAGCACTTGCCCTGGGGCCAAATTAAATTTTCCAGTTACAAGAGGGATTTGAATGAGCAGGGATGTCAATTTGAACAGGGGGCAAGTAAGATAACAAAATAACTGAGGACTAGAACCAATATATATATGTACAAAAAAGAACCCCCCCCCCCCAAAAAAAAAAAAAAAAAAAAAAAAAAACCCTATAAGCCCTTATACATATGTGGATTTAACATATACATGTACATTCCTTGGCTGTAACCTAGAAGACAGTGTTTGTTTAAATTAAATATGTGTATAGTTTATTGGCTCAGGCGTAGCTGCCAGTGTGGATAGCAGTAAACTTGACTTCATAAGTCGCATCAGAAATTCTAGGATTATCAATATGAACATTTGCTGTTTTGGCTATAAAATTGAAATGATATTTGTCCGTTGGTAGGGCTATAAATGAGAACTTTACAATGATTGACAAGGCATTTTTGTTATCCAGCTGAGTTCTCCATTTCATTTGGTGTTCACAAAACTTCATGAACAGAGCATATTGTCTTCATTTTCATTTGGAAAATGAAAAGTTGACCATGGCCAGACTTGCTCATTTGATGGAGCTAAACAATTTTATCATTTCCTTAGTTTGAATGATATTGTTACATTGTACCTGTTTTCATTATATTGGACAGTATTAAGACAAATGTTTGCAAATGTTATTTTCCATAAGTTCTTGATCAGCTGCTCCTGAATTAAGCACAGAAATTCTTGTTTAGTTATTGCTAATATCCCTCTAACTATTTCTGTGATGGGTATTTTTGTCTCAGGTGTAATAGCTTGCTGGGCTGTAAAAAAAAAAAAAAAGAAAAAAAAAGGAGAGATTACACCATATGTCATATGGGGAGTAATATGCATTTTGCATGTTTTACTTGTATAGAGAGGATGTTCCATGAAGAAAAAGTGTGACAAAATATTACATGTCACATTTACATGTAGTTTTATGACAACATTTGGATATTACAATTATCTATTGTTTGTGCTTTGTAATTGTATGATCACATTTGGATTATCTATTGTGCATCATATATAGGTAGGGGACAGCTTTTGGACTATGTGCTATGTACTTTTCTTGTTACGTATACCTCCCTTGAGCAACCGCAGTTTGGTCATCCCTCGGGGTTGTCTCAAGACAGGTTTATTTTTATCCCATACTAAGAAACAGGGCGATGTCAGGGCTTACCAATTCTTTTTCTGTCCACTTGTCCTCAGGGCTTGTGCCTTAGACATTTCATATACTCCCCCCTCCCCCCAGTTGAAATTACTTGTCCACCCATTGAAATCCTAGTTGTGAAAGCAGAAATTTTGGTTGCCCCCAGGAAAAATGCTTTGAAATTTTCACTTGCCCTTACTGGGATTTTGCTTGTCTCTGACATTAGGACATGCAGATTGGTGATCCCTGAACTTCATTGGTTGACAAATGTAGCCAGTACACGCCAGTTGTATTAGCCTGTATCTATATTATGATCTATATGTAGGGCTTCCCACTATATGGCACCAAGTGATGTGTTTGTACCTGGCTGTGACCTGGTCCAGACTGTGTGTTGGTACTGAACATTGTTGTTCTTCTGCAACTGAAGCCTGGATTCGTCTGATGTTTGAAAGTAGGACAAGATAGACATTTTAGTTTTTTTTTTTTTTTTTTTTATTTTTTGTTTTGTTTTTTTTTCGTACAGGAGAAAAGGAGCCCAGTTTACAGAAATATACACTGGTGGATGTCATTTGTATCTTCAGAAACCTGTAGCCTTGAGATGTGGATGTATCCACAGATGCAAATTCCTGTACCTTGGGCTCCTTCAGCGAGTTATGATTTTATTGCGTAGCAGACCTTTTTAGCAGTTGGATTTCCACGGATTTACACATGTGTCCTTAAAGCTAGAGATCCAAAAGTGAAAATCCCTTTACTACATCATGTGGAGAGATAACAAAGGTACAGTTATGAAGTACACTCAGAGATACCATGATTGTCATGCTACAAATAGAATGTGATGAGTATGTGTTCACACAGCTGTAGACTAAAGGCTGTTTTGCAGGTAAATATATGTTGATCATAGTTATGATAGCAAAATATGTTGATCAAATTACAATACAACTGCATACATGTTGATGTATGTACAGACTTTATGTGTATATATTTATTTTATCAGGAGAAAAATTCATGAAAATTAAGTATTTATGTTGATCTTCTGTAAATATAATACAAATGATGGAAAGTGAAATATGACTCACAGTTGTTTTTACAGCAGGAAATATTTGAAATTTTTCCTCAGCTGACTGACAAGTCAGCTGAGGTTATGTGGTGGGTCTTGGTCCATCCGTTCATCTTCCACAACTGGCACATTTGCGTCATATTGCATCGAGGCCCTCATATGCTACATGGGCATATCTCAGAACCACTTTCCTGAAAGAGACTTCAAGGTCATCAGACTTTTTCAGATCACAAACAAAGTATTGTACAAGGTATAGAAAGATAAAACCTATGATGCACAATTAAAAGATTGGATTATAAAAATTCTGACTGTTGGAATTATTTGACTGGTGGATCAAAATAAACCTAAATTAAAAATCAGATAAAGATCTGCCCCAGAGGGTGAGGACATTACCTATCCACTACATTTGGTATATAATCTCTCAGATTGTGTCCACTCCAAAACTTCTATCTCATCCAAAACCATTTCTGCATATACATGTATGTTCATCCAGACTGGATGCCAATGGAGTGACCTCTATTGGTTGACCTTCTTGGCCCGCACTTGACCTCTGGTAATGACCAATCACATCAGTTTTCTCTCTTGGCTGCTTTTGCATCCATGTTGTTGTCTACTCCATAGGAATAATGGTGCGGCTTTGACTTTCATCATGTTCATTAGCTTGTCAAATCTGCCTTAATTTGGCAGGTGCGAGTCCATGCAACTTCTGACATAGGAAGGTAAAAGTTCCACAGGGCAATAAATCTGCCTTAATTTGGCAGGCGCGAGTCCATGCAACTTCTGACATAGGAAGGTAAAAGTTCCACAGGGCAATATTTGTTCGCTGAGCTAACTTTGGTGGTACATTTCTGCTTCATCATTTTCTAGATGACATCTTGCAATGACATTGGTAAAAGGGATGCCAGAGCATGTGGTTCCAAGTGTAACATCATCGATTTCGAGCATGAAATCTTAATACTTCGGGTTTTGTGGACTGAATCGCAGTTCAGGATTCACAAAATTGTAAGAACATGTAACAAAATCGAAGTCTCACAATGAAATTAAAGTACTCTTACGATTTAGTGGACGAAACTGGAAGAAAAGATGATTAAACTGAAAGTATTTTACAAAATCCAACAAGCTTGTCAAATTCTGTTCATGGTATTGTAATACTTATCAATTTTGTTGCACAAAATCATATAATATCAATTTCATGCACAAAAGTGTAATCGTTTTTTTAATTTTGTGCATAAAATTGAAAATTGGGATCTACAGAATAGTTAAATATATCGATTTTGTCCACAACATCGGTTAATTTATCAATTCTGTCCACAGAATCCTTAAATTTACCAATTCCATCCACAGAATTGGGTAAGGTTTTAAATTTTATCCACAAAATCTTAAAAGCTTTCTAATTTTGTCCACAAAATTCTTTCTTTTTTTTTTTATCCTGAACGTTGTGCACACGATCGAAAAACGTGTTATGTAATCCATATATTATCCAATTTTGTGCATGAAATCATAAAATATCCATAGCTTACTCAATTTTGTGCACACAATTGTAAGAGTAGAACAGCTTTGTTCATGGAAATCTAAAGATAATACAATTCTGTCAACAGAATCATTAAGTTGCTTGATTTTGTACACAAAATCACAAAAACTACCTTTGGCTTGTCCACCAAATTCTAAAACACTAAATTGAAAAACTTGTCCACGAAATTGCTAAAATGTGGCATTTTGAACCCTAGCATGCCCCTGTGTAACAGCTTAGAATTTCATGCCATCAGAGACTCTTGACAACGTTATCAGAAACTAACAAATCTCCCACATGCGTGAACATTTTAATTTTGACCATTTGGGGTGCCAACCCCCCCCCCCCCCCCCAAAAAAGGATATGCCTATTTAGAAAAAAATGATAGACTAAAAATAAACGAGAGGTCTGTGAGAACAGCCCATTCTCAGCTGACCTAGAGATTCATCACACTTGAGCCAATGCAGCTCTGTGAACTTGGGATAAGATCAAGGTCACCCATGTAGTGAGTAAGTCTGATCTTTACGGAAGAACACTAACATGTGCAACATCAAGGTCTCAGTTCATGTGGTTCTCAAGTTCTAGTGAAGAGTAAAATCCATGTAAGTTGCACTGTGATCCCAGAAATGATGTCAAGGTCACTTGTACTGTCTAAGCGTGACCTACATAGAGAAGCCTAAACATGCGCAACATCAAGGTCCTAACTTGAAACAGATCTGAAGTTATCAACTGAACAGTAAAGTTTATGACAGTTGTTCTGTGAACTTGGCAATGAGGTCAAGGTCTAAAAATCACTGGAGCATGACCACTTGTACAAAATAGGTAGACACTTATAAAAGATATATCCCTACCAAGTTTGACACAAATCTGGTCAAAATTATTTAGGTAATAACCATTACAAGAAATTCCTGTCTTAAACTTTCCTGTTAAAACTTTTTAAAAGATTGTCTAGAAAAATCATAAAAATCCAAAAATCACTGGAGCGTGACCATTTGAACAAACTTGGTGAAGACCCACCCAAGGTACATTGCCACCAAGTTTGAAGTCAATCTTGCCAACAGTTTCTTCAGAGAAGTCCAAAATGTGAATAAGCATTAGAATGCCCATTGACTTGCACAGTTATCAACTTGAAAGGTGCATTTACCGATAAGTACCTGAATTGAATAAAATCATTAAAAATCAGGAATCCACAGTAGTCCCACCTAGTACATTTGTCTTCCACAAGGAACTTATCCACCAAGTTTTAGCTTAATCGGTGTGACATTTCTGGAGAAGAAGTAGAAAATGCAAAAAAAAAAAAAAAAAAAAAAAAAAAATCATTAAAAAAATATTTTTTACAAAATGCTGCACCACCTGGTGAACAAATTAAGAACTAGGAGTGCTCCTGTGTGATATCAAAGTAATCAAGTGAGCGGTTTCGAAGATTCTTTTTTCAGATTTGCCCCCAAAAGAACCCCCAAAAATCATAAACAAGAGGACTGTAACAGTCTTTTGTTCAGCTGACATGTACATATACCCTTGTGCTTTTATAAGATTTGCCCCCAAAAAGAACAAATATATTCATAGATGAAAAAATCAATGGAGTGTGTCCATTTGAAAAAATCCGCTAGAGACCCACCAAATGTACACTGCCACCAAGTTTAAAGTCAATCTGACTGACGGTTTCGGAGAAGAAGTCAAAACTGTGAATTAGCATTAGACTTCCCATTGACTTACATAGTAATCAATAGGAAGGGTGCATTTACTGGTAATAACTCAAATTGAAAAAAAAATGTGAAAAATCAGGGATCCACAGCATTGGCTCTTAGTGAACCATTTTGTTTGACCCTTCCACAAAGAACACATCCATTAAGTTTCAGCTTAATCTGAGTGACAGTTCTGGAGAAGAAGTCCAAAAAAAGCAAAAACACAAAAAATCATAAAAAAATTAGAAAAGAAAAATTGCAGCATCACCTGGTGAACAAATTCAGAACTAGGAGTCCCTAGGAGTGTTCCTGTGTGATATCAAAGCAATTGGATGTGCAGTTTCGGAGAAGATTTTTTAAGGTTTGCCCCAAAAAAGAACAAAATAATTCATAAAAAATCCAAAAATCACCATAGCATGACCAATTGAACAAACCTGGTAGAGACACACCCCATGTACATGCCACCAAGTTCGACGTGAATCTGACTGACAGTTTCACAGAAGAAGTTGAAAATGTGAATTAGAATCCAAGGAATGAGTGCTTCTGCTGATGTAAACTTCAGGAGTTCCACGACTGTTAATGAGGGTACTCCTCCATGAGCACAAGCAGGTACCATCCCCAAGGGAAGAGGTCCACAAAAATCAGCTGATAAGTTTAACCAGGGACCTTTAGGAAGTTTGGAGATTTTGAGAGACTTAATTTGACAACAGAATTCGCTTGACATGGAATGCAGGAACTAATGTCACTCTCTACTGCCCCATCCATTTCAGGGAATCACAATTATCTGCAAGGAAATGCTTTGCATTTGCTTATGTCTTTGTGGCTTTCAGGGGCAACCTGTACAACATTATTTTGCAGGGACTCTTGTACCACAATCCTTGTTCCACATAGAAGTATGTCGCCATCATTGTTTGCACAGAGTCCATGTTTGACTGCCAGCAAAGCTGCGACACGTTTATCAGCTTAGTGCCATTGCAGAGCAGAATTTGTATCACTGTCTGTATGGCATTATTGGTGCTGGTCTCTTGGTTCACCTCCACTGGAGATACTACCATGGTGGCAAATGTGGTGATGAGGAAATTGACGTACTCTTCAGCAATTTTTTGTTGACAGCTGTTGGGACAGCCTTGCACCTGATGTCAGCTAGGACATGTGATCCGTGGGGTTGTCAGTACCTTTTTGGTAGACAAGTTTAATATCATATGGTTTCGGCCTGAGTGCCCACCTGGCAATGTGTGGCATTTTCAGCTTTGCCAGATGCTGAGAAGAGGCTCATGATCTGTTACAACTCGCAGCGATATGCCGTAAAAAACATGAAAATGTTCACAGCCGCAAACTACTACAAGGGCCTCCAGTTCAGTCTGTGAGTAACATTGTTCCCCTGCTGGGAGTGCATGACTTCCCTAAGCTATGTGTTTGCTAATATGGCAGTCATGCCCAAGGGCCCTCCATCTACAATAATGTCTGTTGGATTTTGTTGTAGCCGTGTAGGCTGTGATAGTAGCTGCACAGAGTTCATATTTAACTTGTTAGAATGCTGTGGCTAGTTTATCTCTCTACACCCAGGGTTGGTCATTCTCAAAGGTTCGGTGATGGTCACAAAGTTGGAAATGAAACGGGAAGTGCATTGCGCCATGCCAAGAAAAAAAAGCCAATTTCAGACATTTTGCACGGGTCACCTGATTCCACAATAGTTTGAATCTGATGAGGGTTTGCCGTTTAATCAGTTTTTGAAAATATCTGGCTGAAAAATTCTAGTTCACATTTGTCGAATTGACACTCTGCAATGTTCACTGAACGTCCAGATTGATGCAGTATTTGTAACATGTCATGAAGTGCCTTGTCTCATGTGACTTTTGGCCATTGCCGTACATGATTATATCATTGCTGACATTTTTAGCACCTGTAATGTCACTGAGTGATCTTAGTATAGTGTACAAAAACTCCTCTGCAGCAGTGTGTATTCAAAAAAGAGTCTCTTATATTGGTACAGGCCCACATGCATTAAGAATGTTGTGATGTATCTGCAGGACAGATGTAATAGCAGAGCTGCTGATGATCGGCGCACCAGAAATCAATTTTGCTGAACACTGTGGCAACATTAAGATCAGTTCTCAGTTCTTCAGGTGTTGGTGTTACATATGGAGTACAAATGATGGTGTTGTTGGCATCATGCCTGTCAATGCAGATATGTATTTCTTCAGGATTTTTAGGTTTTGGTGGTGTCACAATACGTGATACCCACCGAGTGGGACCGGATACTTTTTCATTAACGTCTTCTTAGTAGGCATTACATATCTCCAGCAACCTTGTCTCTGCTGCGTTCTGGTGTGACAGGCAGAATGGATGGGTCGATGTGGAGCTTTTTCGCATTCTTCAAGCAGCCGATACTATCAGCTATACCAGAATAGTGTGTCAGAATACGTTCAATAAAAGTTTGACTTTGGATGCACTTGACACCAAGCCTCAATACTCCAGGGGCTTCTGCTGTACTATTGTTGTACCTGGGTGTTTCACCATGATATGATGTAGCGGAGCCTTGACCATGACCTTGTGATTGTGGAGCACTGTGTATGGCAAATGGACTGTCACAACAATCAAACTGTGCTACCTGTTTCTCAGATGCCTCTTTGGGTTGGGCGATTTCTAAAACTCTATTAAGCGTGAGGTGTTTCTCAGCCAGCAGTTTTGTTCTGAGGCATTTCGACCTGCATTTGTCAATTACCTGATCTCTGATAAAATCATGTAGGTCTACATGTTCTGTTGCAAACTTGCATGCACTGGCAAGCTGTCCTAACCTTGTGACAAACTGGGCCACTGATTTTTCCTCATGCTGCTATCATTGACAGAACATATGCCTGTTATACAGAATGTTTTGTACGGTGTGAAATATTCACTCTGTTTTGTTTTTGTAAGTAGCTCTGGTCGTGTATCTATAAATGTTTCAAAAATGTCCTGGACTGCCTCACTAGCAGTGTGCAGAAGGAGCCCCTGGTTTTGCCTATCATCCATGCACCCTGCGGCATCAGTCATGTGTTTAGATTTCTCAGCCACTTTTTCCGTTTGTTTGCTGTGTCAGATTGGTCACCACGTGGATTGAAGGTGTGGCAAAGTTCACATGTAATGGTGCAGCCATTTTACTGTTTTGTAGGGTAGGATTGCCTTCCTGATCCTTATCGTCAATTAATATTTAACAGGATTACGTACCATTAACAGAATGACACATGAGGGACCATGCATTATCGTAAGTAATGACAGCAGGGCTGCTAATTCTGTGTTAGAAAACTATTGAAAATGGCCATCTTGGTCATCATGAATTTTATCCAGTAATTATAATTAGAATGGCGCCAAGAAACTCCAGATTATCCTGGCTAAAAGTGACGCTAATTAGATATTCACATGTTATGTAATAGACTCGTGACCTTAGCCTATGGCCTCACTGGGCCAATCAAAATAAAACAAAAGAACCATGTGCATGCATAAATTTCATTACGCGGAGGGCACGTAATTTCCCTTGAAAATGGCCATCTGGGTCATCATGAATTTTATCCAGTAATTATAGCTGTATCATCCAGAAAAGGTGGAAGATACAGACTGGGTGATAACCCTGTCCATATCACCACAGTGCAAAGGTCACTGAGAACTACTTTCCTTCTAAATTCTTGTAGTAGGCGCACGTCAAGCATGTAGTTTTCAAATGACCCAATTACTGGACCCTGCGTTACAGTTATCCATACGCAAAACTATGCAAAGCCTTGTTTGATGAAATAAACGTTGAAACTGTTTTTAATTGTGTGTGTGTGTGTGTTTTTTTTTTTTTGTATTTAACGATGAAAATATAATTACAGCTATAATTACTGGCTAAAAGTAAAACCAGCCGCGTGGAGGAGACTCGTCAGCAGACTGGCCTCGTTCCCGCGGCGGATCACTCCTCGTGCAAGCACTCGGAGTGATCCGCCGCGGGAACGAGGCCAGTCTGTTGACTCGTCTCCTCCACTTGGCTGGTTTTACTATTGTACACCCATCCACATGCACAGTCAGTTCAAGGGTTCATTCACATACTTTACCCAGCTGAAGGTACACTTAATCACCATCAAAATCACTGACAGAGATTTTTGGGGATACTGTGGAACTAAACACGGACAGAAACACATTTATTTTCATCAGATGTAGAGTTTTAGCCAGCTGAGGTGACTTTTTGTCCTGCATTTTGATGTGGCACTAGCGGGATATCTGCAGATACCTGGCCAGAGAAAATGTTGGATTTCATAAAGAAAACCAAAGTGACCAAACTACAAGTATATGTTTGTTTGGACCTAGAAAGTTTTATTTCCAAAAATGGACGTTACCATAGAAATGAAAGATAAATTATAAAAGTTCAGTTTTTATATTTGACAATGTTTCAAACCTTTCCCTCCATTTAGTCTGGTTACACACAGTACCATTGGTCCACACCTGTAGGTTACATAAGATAGCATGCAATGAGCACCTGTGGTAATAATGGCCTTGACTTCTTGCAGTTCCTCGACGTTTTGCTATGTCTCTTTCAGTGAAACAAAGCCTCCCAGATAACCCAGAAGAGAGAAGGGAATACCAAACACTCTCTGAGCTGAAACAAGACATCTAGCATACTCACAGACTAATGCTCCTATTGCAAAAGAAGGGATCTATGAGTCAACAGTCTCAGCTATAAAAAAAAAAGACTTTACCACTAAAAATATCTTACTTGGAGGCAAGAAACTGACTCCTGGTTCCACAGGTAGCAGGTCATGTGACCAATCTTTGTTGACTACCCTTCGGCATGTGGGGCAAGCTATGATAGAGTCTGGCATGACAATCAGGGCTAGGTCCGGTACAAATTTGGTCTGGCAGACTGCTGATAGACCTGACTGATTGGTTAGGGCTTATGTACTGAAGGCCCTTTTTAATTTCCGTAGTTAATGCCAACCATTATTTGTACACTTTTTTATTTTCCATAACTTGTACTAGGGCAAACTTATTACTTGTACCAGCATACTAGGACCCTCCTTATCTCTCCCCTGGTAAGGGCAAGGGTGCCTTGCAAACACACCATTTGATCACATAAATCATACATCTGCTGTTAGATGGAGGCAGCTTTTATTTTCATATAGGTTTCGTTTTCTTGTGTAATGCCATGGTGTTGAAAGAAGCATCAAAACAGATTTGGCCTCTCCTGGAAACTTTGTAATGTATATGCTTTGGACCCATACAAGGGAACACAACCAGTGGTAATCCCCAACATCTCACTGCAACAGCAACCCGAAAATGTTAATACTCACTGAGAATCAACTTACTTGAGAACAGCAGACAAGGCACCTCTCAAAACTCTCAAAGCATGACTACTTGTAGCTCATCAAAACATTTTGAAAGCAAGGGATAATATTTGAAGACCTTCAATGTCTACAACTATCAGCTGAGTGCACACCTATATATCCAAGTAAACTAGATTCCAGCTCTTTTAGATCCCTAAAGGTAAAGAGAGGCAATTGTAGGATCTTAACCCACAGGCCTTAACGATATCTGAGGGTTTTCAAAGGTGGATAGGACATGAAACTTATGCATCCTAATGGCATTAAATTGTCACAAATCTTAAACCTTTTTCGTCACTTTAACGGCACACAGGATCATATTGTACATCCAGATGAACACTGTATTATGGTTGACTGAGACTTATTGATTGCTGCAGTTATAGAGGAACAGATATCTTCTACACACCCTGTTGCTTGAACACCACTTGAAGTAAACTTCAATGTAATAATAGGGCATGGAAGCTTGTAAGGGTCAGTCTTATCCCATGCGGGAAGCACAGACTTGATACAGAAGCCACACCAAGCTGTACATAGATCTCAATCTCTTTTCATCTTAACCAAAAACACATGTATGGTACTTTTATCATCACTCTTGTCCCAGGCAAGCCTGAAGAAGTCCACAGTGTGTATCTCTCCTCCTCTGGCTCATGAAGCCCCCGAGATCAAATACACAGTGTTGAAAGTGGGATTTTTTAAAACTCTGCAATGACCAAAAGGTTCCCCTAAGTGGAAAAAAAGAAAAGAAAAGAACAATCTCTTGACAAAGGCCTTGGCCAGTTTACCAGCCAGACTGGCCAGAAAGTGCACTATTTTAACCATAATATGAACTGCTCCCAGGCAACCTTTTGTTTTGATAAAATTGTGGACTGCGTCAAAAATATTTTCATTTTGCTTGAAGGTACATGTTTTGGACCCAAATAATAATGTCAAAACTGTGAATGGTGCAAAAGACATAATTTTGTTCTGACGTGTATTTTTCTGAGTTATATGAAAAAGGACACTTGCAAAAATAATGAAAAACATCTTCATTTCAGAGTTATATGAAAATGACACTTGCAACAATAATGAAAAACATCTTCATTTCCGTTTCCACAGGCACACTGAAGGGAGTGTATAAGACCCTTTTAAACAGGTCTGAGTTGAGCTCGTTTAACCAGTCCTAGAAGCGGCCCCAGTAATGGCTCTGGCTGCTACTAATTGGACGTTTTGTAGTTGTTGATATTCATATTAAATGGTGGACTGTTTTGCTTTGAGTACCATACTCTCATCAATCAGCACATCAGTAAATTAAATAACAGTAATTCTCTCCTCGAGAGCAACCAACCTCTGCCTCCCCTCAATCAAAAATCACCATTTCCTGGAAAATTGTGACTGGATATTTCACCATGCCCATGCCCAGTTTATATGGAAAAAAGAAAATGTAATATCATGACTGTTTTTATTCCCAGAATTATCAAAGATAATCAGGCATCTGTCTTTCATTAAAATATCTCATTCAACTTTCTTCATATCCTTTTGTCCAAGCCACCAAATTCCTCAAAAAAGTATTTTCCTTCTTTATTGTTCTTCATTGAATAATGAATTTGCTTAACATATCACGAATGCGTGTGGTGTTTCTCAAAACTTTCTGATAAGTGTACCACCTGGTGTCATATCGAGGAATTACTGAAAAATGCCATGTGCTTTAGGCTGTGACTGAGAAGATATTGATAGATCCACACTGTTAGAACTTCAGGATTATACATTAGATAGGGTTTAGTGACAACACGTTTAAGGAACATACAAACTGGAGTATTGTATAAGTGAAGCGAAAATTTGAAGCTCAAGTGATGCTTTTTAGACATAGGCAGGTAAAACCCCTATTATTGCCGATCGTGATTTTTTCAATTCTTTCTTGAGTTTTGATAATAAAATCACTGTTTATTTTACACATTGAAATTCCTTTTGTGTTGTTTGAGGTTGCAAAATATTCTCCCTCTCAGCACAGTTGTTTCAAGAGAATATGTATCATTTGAGGTCCTAGAAGTGCCAAGTAATTTAATTGGTTGTCCACCGGGAATTACTTGTTGTCCGTTCGGACTTATGATTTACAATTTTGCTTGCATTAATGTATTTTAGCTGAGCATTTGTTTTTCTTTTCCAAAGAATCGGTGAAAATCCGATTTTGGCATTTACCCCCTCCCCAATTTGCGAAGTTTTCTCGGACACTTTGAGGAAGGTTTTTTTTTTTTTATTTTTTATTTTTTATTTTTGGTATAAACACCACCCCTTCGTATAGTTGTGTAATCAGTTCACATAATCGTTCATTGACAATGTAACCAGACTGTTTTAACCTGAGCGAGCACTGTCCTCAGCGTCAAAGCCTGCGAGGCCATCGACCGCAACGTTCCAGCCATAAGCTTCTCTGTTCAAATATTTAAAACAAAAATCCACTGTCTACCATGACAAATGATATACGGTGAGTAAAATTAAGTTACTTTGAAATACAAAATATTTTTGCTTTCAAAGAAAAGCTTCATTTAGTTCTAAAAAAACCCCTTCTACCTATCTTGTTATCAATACTCCGAGACAATTTGAAAACATACAGGTATAAAATAAAGTGAAAATAGTAATTTTTCAAGCCCTCAATGTACATTTCGGTTAGAGGATACAGTATCATTTCTAAATGCACATTATGTAATTTATTTTATATCCTTAGCTAATGTGTAAAATGAACAATATTACTTTGTCATTTTGCCGTTACGCTGTGTAAAAGGGTGTACTTAAAGGAAGTCCTATTTTAACGTGTATAAACAAGTGTAAAAGCCTCATAGAAATAGATATAACATGCATATAGTAACAAGTAAAGATAGATTTTTTTAAGTCATAGTTTTAGGGTGATGAGCCAAAGTTGTATCATTCAAATTTGTGAAAATTAGGAAAATACACAGAAATTCAATCTTGAATATTTTCAAAACCATTAACAAAATTTCAGTCTTCAATATCTTCAACACTATTATAGACAGAGATGCCATTCCAACTTCAATACATAGGACTATCCCATAGGTGCACCCAATGAAGCATGAGCTGAAGTTCTTTACATTTATGCAAATTCAGTTAATACCCAAAACTTAGATCTTGAATATCTTCAAAACTATTATAGACAGTGACATGTTTTAATAAGGCAAAAATATGTTTCTTACGATGGCCTATCACATAGACACATTGTTGAGCTGTTACTATAAACATTATGCAAATTTGAGACAGTGGACAATTCTTTCATATTTTCTGGCTATGAGTGAGAGCATGGATGTATGAAGCTTCATGGTGACAGACAGACATTTTTACCCTTATAATGTCTGGTAAACTAATGTAGATACAGACATGGTTCTAAAGCTAGACATGTCTACCTATATCATTCTGCAACACTTTTCACCAACTTGGCCATACTGTTAACATGCCATTACACATTTGGAGCCCATGTCACAGCTGCATACATTGCATTGCAGTTTCTGCAGGCACCCAGACTGATTTGCCAACAAGCAAATCAAATTTTCTACTTTAAAATTTGTGTTCGGCGAAATGACAGTGATTTTAATTAAAGCGCACTAGTCTTTTCTCATTGAAAATGTCTATTAAAATCTTCGGAGTCTCTACTGTCTGAAATCATGTACTTTGGTCGGTGATATTTAACCTTAAAACAACAGAGACTTGTGAAACGCAAAACACAAAAAAGGGGCGTGGCACTTGTGTGACTCCCTAAACTTGCATACATGAAGCTTCGTCCTTTACAGTGCAGGGCAAACTCTGGAAATTTACAAACAGGCAAGGGACAAGTAGAGGAAAGTTTGAAAACGGAATAGATAAAAAGAAAGAACGAAAGAGAGAAAAAAGAAAGAAAGAAAGACAAAAGAGTAAAGGACGAAAGAAAATGGCAAAGAATAAAAAGAGTGACGTGCACATATTGTAGTTACTTGCAACCTTTATTGGCTTGGGTGTCTATATTTATTGTCAATAGGAGGTATTCATATTAAATTATATTAACTGCAAACCTGCTCTGGTCCCCTTAGTTGCTAGGCAACAGAACTATGCCTCCGCCATGATCAGGGCACTTTTACAAGTTATGTTACTTAACCATCTAGAAATAACACTTTTTCATCCAAGCAGATTAAATTTTCTAAATATGTTAAACATCATGTATGTTTTAAAACTTAGTGAATGACTTTTGTTTAGTGTTTTTGCTTTCTCAAGTTCCACATTTTGTCACAAAAGCTCATGTGGCCCTGCTCAACACCTGAATATGCTCTCCTTCCTGTCAAGTTCCTTGCTGTAGTCTAGGTGGCAGCACATGATCCCAGTTAATATGCATACCTCGTATTACGAGTCGTTTCATCGGTCTGTGTTTTCACTTGGACAGACCAGCTAAACATGTTTGTTTGTTTTTCTACATGCAAAGAAAATATTTCCTGGAACTACGAAACAAGCAAGTCAATAAATGTTTTGGAACGTATATACTGCATGTATAGTATCCATATCAGGCTTCCAATCACTATATGTTAAATCATCTCTGCCAAATGAGCTTCAAATTTATCGCGTAGGCTAAGTTGAACAAGTATGCGTTTCAGTGTTTCTGACAGATAGATATTGTTTTAATTATGTCCTGCACATGTTGTAATTTACTGACCAGAAGGTGCACGCCACCATTATGAAAATAATGAACTCATTTTGTTTTGAAGTACACATGCAAAAATATATTTTGTGTGTTGGAATCACGGCAGCTCCCTGGGCACGAGGTGACCCCTGGCGTGACAACATAGGTGTCAACCAATGAGATTTCAGCATTTACCAAAACGCAGGTGTGAATGTGGAGGCATACTTGGTTACTTGGTTACTTGGTTGGTTTATCCCTCTTGTCCTTTAGGTAGGGATCTCAATCTTCTTTTGAAGGCTGACAGAGACGGGGCAGACACTACTTCCTCTGGAAGACTGTTCCATTTGTTGACTACTCTGTTGGAAAAAAATATTTAAAGGTGTCTGTCCTTGTGTGCTTCTTTGTTAGTTTTGAAGAGTGACCACGTAAAGAACGATTACTGTAAGAAAAGAATCTGTCTGAGTTATTTTTATACAGACCATGTTTCATCTTATATGTCTCACACATGTCACTAAAACTTCTCCGTTCTTCAAGAGAATCTAATTTAATGTCTTGCAAAGAAAGCCGCAAACAACGTCTCTGTACCGATTCTAAAAGTTCAATGTCTCTTTTATGCCAGGGGCTCCATACATTTGCCCCGTACTCAAGCACTGGTCTTACTATACTTTTGTATAATGTTTCTATTTTATTGTCTAGTCCTGTAAAACACCGTTTAATCAGACCTACTCTCTGATTAGCTTTGTTTACAATACTCTGAATATGCCACTTAGGCGAAAGGTCATCTGCAATCAAAACACCTAGGTCTTTCTGCTGCTTAACTTGGCTCAAATTGACACCATTAAGAGTGTAAACATAATCTTCTTTCTCCTATATCTTTAAAACAACACATTTATCAGCATTAAAGTTCAACAACCAAGTATCTGACCAACTACCCAGGGTATTTAGATCTGTTTGCATTTTTTCACAATCAGTAACTGTATGAATTGTTTTGTATACCTTAGTATCATCAGCAAACATTTTTGTGATTGATGTTATTATACCTGGAATATCATTGACATATATCAAGAACAATAACGGACCCAGGATAGAACCCTGGGGAACACCGCTAGTCACATTCTGCCATCCTGACACACCATTTCTGAGAACTACTCTCTGTCTGCGGCCTCTAAGAAATCCCTCTATCCATCTTAATACTTTCCCTCGAATACCTGCTTGTTTAATTTTATGTATAAGTCTTGTATGAGGTACAGTATCAAATGCCTTAGCAAAATCTAAATATACAATGTAAGTCTCAAACTTATTGTCAAGGTTACTGGACCAATCAAACAAACATTCTAACAACTGGGTCACACAACTACAGCCATCCTGAAAACCATGCTGGTCACAGCTAATGGTTCTATTGGAAAGTATTAATCTAAGCATATGTTCATGGACAATTCTCTCAAAAAGTTTAATAACTTGACTGGTAAGGGAGACAGGTCTGTAATTGGAACAAACCTGCCTGGATCCCTTCTTATGTAAAGGTGTGACATTCGCATCATGCCAGCTTTGTGGTAAATGTCCTGTCTGCAATGAATGTGAAAACAATAAAGACAAGGGAGTATCTAAGTTGGGGCAGTTTCTTAACACATTAAAACTGACTCCATCTGGACCACTGGCTTTATTTGGCTTGAGCCTACAAAGTTTTTCTCTAACAGTATGTGGTGAAATGTCAATATCGAGTAATATATTCTGTTGGTCAGGACCTTGAGGTAAAGGTATTGTCACATCAGGTTCAACTGTCAACACAGAAGTAAAATATGTATTAAGTAGTTCAGCCTTATCTGAGTCAACTACGATCTTGGCATCACCATCTAGTAACATGTCGACCGTTGAGCTAGATCGTGAAAAATGACGTGTATAATTCCAGAAAAGTTTAGGGTTTTCACCAATCTTATCTACTAACCTATCCTCATAATGTTCTTTAGCCTCTGAAATTACAGACTCTAAGTGTTCAACTTCATGTCTATACATCATACTATCGGCATGCAGCCCTGAAATTCTACTCTTTACAAATTGTTTCCTCGTCTGCTTTCTAGCCCTTTTTACTGATCTATACCTGGTCAAAGGTGGGCTATGCCTTTGGCCAGGTTTGACTAACTTGCTAGGAATAAATTCATCAACTAGCTTCTCATAAATGTCGTGAAAAGTTTCCCAATTAACTTCAATGTTCCTATGAGTCAACACCTCATCCCAGTTATACTCCAAAAGTTTCTGGTTAAAAGCTGTGTAATTACCTTGTGAGTATAAATAAATCTTACGGGGCTGATGTGTAATTCTGGGAACAAGGCAATTTATAGTTACCCATACTACATTATGGTCACTCCTTGAAAACCCTTCATAAACAGAACAGTCCAGAACTGAGTCTGTATCTCCAACAAAGGCAAGACCTAGTATATTGTTGAGACGAGTTGGTTCTGTTACGACCTGGGTCAATAGATTGTCACAAATAGAATCAATAAACTTCTCTTCAAGGGTGCGGACACAAGTCATGGTACTCCAATCAATATTTCTAAAGTTAAAATCTCCAAGCAAAAGACAATTCTCAGTATGAATTTTACTGATTGAGTGGCACAACTTGTGTAGCATCTGCTCTTCATCAACCTCAGGCCTATAGCACCCTCCTATAAGCCACCTTACTTTCGGGTGAGGATTAATGTTTATCCATAATATCTCGGCATCTACCTCTGCTTCTAAATATCTGGTTGGATGTAATATGTCTCTAACCAAAATCAGAACTCCACCCCTATCATTAACTTTGTATGTACCCGGAGAGTAAAAATCTATATTCCTGTCTTTCCTGAAGCATACATAACCTTCCGGGGTAAATTCAGAGTCTTGGATGCCATCATCAAACCATGTCTCAGTTACTACAACAATGTCGGGATCATGCTCTGTCAGAAAGGAAGTAAAGTGTGCAAACTTGGACCTCAAACATTGTGCATTGAAAGAGCAAACTTTTAAAGGTAAGTATTCTTTCTTATTATGAATTGTGGTGCTCATATATTTACAGTGCTCTGACACATCATGATTTTCTACTGGTTTGTTACTTTTGTGATTTTGCCCTTTTTTAAGACATAACGGTCGTTTGGGTTTTGAGCCCTGGTCTCTTGTAACTTTTTTCGAAGGGCAACATCTTGTTCTCTTTCAAATTTGGTCATGTCTGGTACAATAAATATTTTCTTAGGGTTGAAACCATTTGTTGTACTGGTAGCTGATCTAACCCTTGTAGCATTTCTAAGACATATAATTTCTTGTCTTCCAAGTTGTCAAACTTGACCCTGATTGGCCTATATCTAATGCTACTCTGAGTTGTAGTGTTATCACCAGCATTCTGGGGTTCAACATTATCTCTTCCTTCATTAGTTTCTCTTGTAGGATTGGCTGGCCTAGTACTAGAGAGATTTCCAAGTCGTACTACCATGTCAATATTACCAGTGGGTACGCCTATGGCTGCAAAAATTTCTTTAACTACCTCTTCATCATTAACCTCTTCACCTTCCTCAACACCTCTAATGATGATATTTCTTTCCCTCCTTTTTATCTCCTCTGACTCAGACTTGACTAGTGAAACTCTTGTGTTTGTCTTTGAAATGTCCTGAGATAAATTTGTCAAGTCCTCCTCCATCTTCTTTACTCTTGCTCCTAAACTATCAACATTAGCTTTTTCTGCTTTGGTTGGTAGCACCTCTTCTAATTTCTGAATTCTACCTTCAATCTTATTACAATATTGTTTACACTTCTCCTCGATGTCTGCATCAACCTGAACAGCTGTCATTGCTGTTTACAAAAGTGTACTGTTCATCTGACATCTTTAAACAGTCCTGGCAAGTCCACCCCCTACATCTCTCACACTCAACCATGTGATCCTTTTGTCCATTTGAAAAAATCTGCAAACATTTCAGACAGGGGGCTGCTGGATCCTCCTCTCCCAATGCTGCAAAGGGGTTGGATATATCTAAAGCAGACATTGAAGTGGGTGTAGAATTGCTTCTAGAACTTCTAGTAGCTGTATCTCTTTGGCTGGCACCTCTTGTTTTACCTCTGGTTCCCCTTGTACCTCTATTGCCTCTCATAATTAGGCCAGTTCAAGTGCACAGTAATATTTGACAGTAATGTATAAGGTATACAAATAAAAAATGTCAAATCAATATAATATATGCAAGAAAGGTTATATAGTTCTACAGTACAAAATACAAGATCAATAGATCAATGCAATAGAACAAAAGCAAATCTGAATACAAAAATATCTATTTACATTCAAAATATATACAAATCAGAATACTCGTATGTATGTGCAAATCAACACTTCTATTTCAGTGCTTGTCACACATCGTCATCTGACTTACATAAACTTTAATACAATGACAATAGAAAACAGGTTTAGTTTTGTTGAAAGTGCTGATATACATCTTTTTTGTCCACTACAAATCAGCGTGTACCGGTCCATTGTCAAAGCTTTCATACCTTCTTATTCATATAAGACAAAGGCCTTCCCAGTGACACGCGCTTCAGGTGGTGGAGGGGGTGAAAGGGAGATGGGTCTGCATTGTGCGCACTTGGCAAAGCATCTGTTTCATGTGCCTGTGGCTCAAAGTATTACCCTCAGTACATCAAACGCCGCGTTGCGCTATCGTTCACTCAAATGTCCGTCCGTCCGTATGTCTGTTCGTCGATAAACCCTGACCTCATGTCTACGATACCTAAACTAACATTTCGCGGCTTTAGCAAATTTTATCAGATATATATCTCACGGGTCAAAGACCTATTTAAAACCTGCTTTCCTTAGACATTTACTTGAAACCTTCTGAATGGCATACGAGAGGACGTTATTGACACAGTATTTCAATCGAAATTGACTGTACCTGTGTCAATTTTCTGATCGATGTACCGTATAACGGACCACAACTCGTATGGAAACTAGCTTCGATTCCTTATATGCATATATATATATATATATATCAGTGCTTTCCCAACATTATAAGCTCAAAGGTGGCCCACTTTTCATCTTTTCTTCGCCACCTTTCACCTTTTTACCACCTCTCTTCTTTTTCATTAAAAAGTAGGTTATTTTAGTAACTTTTGTGCAACATTTGGTCAATATCTGTCCTCGAAGAAGAAATTCTTGGTTGCCATCAGGTTCACCACCTTTCTGCTCTCCAAAACTGGAGAAAACCCTATACATACATATATATATATATATATATATATATATATATATATATATATATATATATATATATATATATATATATATATATATATATATATATATATATAAATATATATTCATTTTTGTTTTTATTTTTCATTTGACGGCCGGATGAGGGCTTGTCGAGGGGACTTCACCTTGGTTTTCTTATAGGGATGCAACTTATCACCGAACAGAACGCTGTTGAAAACTAGAATCCTGATCATTTCGTTATGGCGTTTTAAATATGCCTATTTGTAATGCTTTGTTGGTCTGAGTAACGCTTAATCAATTGATTTCTTTAGCGTGGGTTGGGCCCATATCTCTTGGAGTTTGCAAGGTAAACTGATCGAATATGAACGCATTCCAACAGTGGTTGTCACCATGGATGATGTCATGATGCGTTCGCGTATTTGAGATAAAAATGAAATAGGCATTCTTATCTCAGTTCGCTTTTTACATAAGAAACATTATACTGTGATTGGTAGAAACTGTCGCCCTTTGATCCCACTTATACACCCCTTTTTAGATATCTGTGTACTTTGAAACTATAGTTGTTTCAAAGAGCGATGTGGCTCTTTGACACGTCGACAAAACGAATATGGCCACGGGCGGGTCCACGTTTACTGCAGAGTTACACGAACAATTTCTTTCATGTTCTATTTGCATGGACCAACTTCGGGAACCCAAAAGTCTACCGTGCTTACATAATTTTTGCAAACCATGTCTTGAATGCTATGTGCGGAGTGTAGGCGGAAATACAAGCCACAGGGTTGTATTCGACTGTCCACTTTGCAAGAAGCAGACTGTTTTACCGAAAGAAGGAGTGGATGGGTTAACTACAAATTTTATGCTCACACATTTGGCAGAGGTATTGGCCACAGCCACATGCAAAGGACGTGAGGATTGTAACAGGACCAAGCAAAGTTCTTCAAATGTTTGTACAGAGGAACGTGACCTGTTAGATCATGAGAAGAACCGCGAGACGACGAAATGTTCAGTGCATAGAGACAAGTGCGTGACATACATCTGCGTGAACTGCGAAGAAGTACTGTGTGTTGATTGTCTGTCAGACACAACTCAACATATACAACACAGGGTTACTAAAATGAAAGATGGGTTGAAGGAAATTGCCACGTCAATTGAGCAAACAGTGCAAACAAGCACATCCATTGTTGTTGATATTGACAGAACTGTTGAAGAGACAAAGAAATATGACGAGGAGCTGACACAAAACAGGAATGAAATATCTCAGTGCATCCAAGCGCATGCCAGTTCACTTGTAAAAGAAATTGATGCATGGAAAAATAAATGCATCCATACATTAGAGGAATCATATTGGGCGGAAAAGAAAAAAAATGAAGGTTACACCAGGAAATGTGCTTTTACCAGAGAGGCACTATCCGCAGCTGGCGAAGAGCTGCTAAAATTGTGTGCACGCATGCGCAATGGTGACGAAACAGCCTTGGATGACAGAAAAAAGTTTGCGGATATAACAGAGAAGTCAAATGAGATTAAGCCACTTGATGCGAAAATTAATTTTGTATTTGTTAAACCTGTGACATCAAATGTAGGTAAGATTTCGGCCAATACCCTGGATGATAAATTTGGAGGATTACAGATTGAAACAACGCTGTCAAAAAACCACAAGACAACCGATCTACCTAAAACTGACTCAAACAGCACCTACGAAATCACAATAAAGCTTAGGAACTCAAAAATGCATACCTTACCAATTCAAGCTTGTAAAAGCCTGCAATGTTTACAGCCTTGGATGTGCAAATCGTGCAATACTTGTCAAACAGATCTTTACAATTGTTATCAGTTGAAGCAGATTATATGCCAGAAATGCCACGCAGGCAAATGCCCGAGTATGAAAGTTAATCCAAATATATGCAACACATTATGTCATTATCCAAACAATGCTTTTTGCCCTATGTGCTACATGCAAACTGCAGTTGTTATAGATTGTGTCAATGTTAAGGACAAAATTTGCAGACGATGTCACAGTTGGAAATGCCCAAATAGTTAAACCAAACCAGACGTGCTTCCAAGGATTTTAGTAACCACAGGGAAAAATATTGCCCACAAGAATGTGGGAAATGTTTCCTAATAACATATAAGTGGACAGCAATGATTACGTAGAACAGTTAGTGAGTGAAGCAGAGACATGAAAATAGACATAACAACAACACTGATCTAATTCATATGGAACATCCGTTTCATTTTTTTTGTTTAGATGTTAAAAGAGTGATTGAAAAATGATTTTTGTCTAATTTATTTTATAACATCATTAAAACTTTAATGGCCTGAGTTTGACATATTTTTTAAAAAACCAGAAGCTGGAACGAAAAAGATGGAGTGATCACTATTTATACTTTTGTTGTGCACGGGTTACCGTTGACCCAGTTATTATTGTTTAGAGATTAGTAAATAGGTTTATGTGATGACAGAACTGTAAACTCACTTAAATTGGCAGTATTCTTACTTTTGCTTGTTTCGCTCATGACGCGAAACCGCGAAAATAAAAAGAGAATGAAATATAGCTTTGATAGGAACTTTGTCCAAAATAGTGCTATCAAACTTAAGTTCGATGCATAACAGCCATCTTTACTCTGATAAAATTTGAAATCTCAATTCTGAATAGCTTTTCAGAACACATTTTTAGCTTCATTTGCCAGAGTGCGACCCAGTGTACGTTTGTTTGGAAACCAAGCAGTATAGTCCATATAGAAAGATAAGGGAAGATTTTTTTCAGGAAGTGGCACAGGAAAGAATATAATTACAAGGGTTTAGAATAAGTTCTGTGTTTAGAGGAAGAGGAGCGTATAGCATGGGTTTTAAGTTTCAAGGGTGCCTTTCTGGGAGGCAGGGAAGGTACTTAAAAGTGTACAGGACTAGCTCGCAGGATGCTGGGAGAAAAGAAATGAAATGATAGAGTTAGACAGCAACAGGGTCAATTAGAATTCCAGAGTACATGCAGGGAGGAAAGGGAATAGTGGTGGTCCATATAGGGGCTCCCATGGAAATGCTTCAGCCTTAGAGGTGGGAACAGGGTGTGTGAGGGAAAGTTTTTTTTTCTCCCAGGGGGAGAGAAAGTACACGCAGTGAGTGTAGGGGGATATATCCAGGACCAGGGGCCCACCACAGCTGTGAGAGAGTGTGTGTTGGACCTTTGCCTCGGCTCTGGTCCTGGAAAACATGATAACACAAGCTGATGAGGATAACCGTGGTTTCCTCACCCTCATCTCCCTTTTTACCTAGGCCACCTGTGTCACATAAGGCCGCGACAGAAAAGCGGAGAACATTATTATTATTATTATTATTATTATTATTATTATTATTATTATTATTATTATTATTATTATTATTATTATTATTATTATTGGTCCAGTCAAACGAAACGATCAGGTTTCACGGGGGTAATAATTATGCCTGTGCTGAGGTAACATGACTGGAGAGTGCCAATAAAATATGAGGCCTAGGGATGCAAGGGGCTGTATATTAAAAAAAATGCTACCAGAAAGGCAGATTTTGGCTTGATAGTGGAAAACAATGTATACTTTGAGCTGACATGAATATTATGAAGGTATGTACACTGGCACCAGTATACACAGTGATTCAGCTGGAGTCAACACTGTGTGCGCGCAATGATATTGCAAGTAGTACTACGCAGAGCTGGTTGCCATGGCAATTTGCTGAAAAATTTCCCATTCATGCCCATGTTTTCTGGTGTTTATTTGATGTAAAAAATTCTTACGAACATTTTGGTATATAAAACATATATGTTTCTAATCCATTGAGTGAACTAGAAGGTGGTAGCTCTGTTCCTCTGTGTTTCCACAGGCTGAATTACGGACGTGAAACCTTAATCATAGTCACATCATAGAGTCACGTGGCTTAATTTTAGCAAAGCGCTCTTAGCCGTGGTTGTTGTTTGTGGGTCCAATCGAGGAGCCCGGAGTGGGGCAGGGAAAACTTCGTTCAGTCACAACATTATTGTTAGGCTACCATTGATTGCCTTTGTATTGGCGTCACGACGTCTGAGCGCAAAATTGTTTATATTCTCAATTGAGAATATAAACAATTTTGCGCTCAGACGTCGTGGCCCATCCGTTTTGCAAGGTATCGTGGTGAAATATCCCTTTTCTCGAACCCGTATGTAAATATTCATTTTAAATCCCACTGGTGACGTTTTGAAGTACAATCCCCATATTTGTGTTGCGAAATTGTGTAATTCTAGCTTTTGTGGCCAACGGACGTCTTGATATTACTTGAGAGAAAGGAGGTTATGTTCACATGAAGCCATATCACATCGCCAATTTGAGGTTCGTTCAGTGAAAAGTGAACCCTTTGCAATTTTGTTTCGCATCCCTATACTTGAATGTACAGATCTTCTTCCCGCCAAAGGCACTTCTGTATGACGATCAACAATACGAGACAATGTTTGCAAATATTGCAGTTCGGGAAATCATGCAGCAGATGTGCACGAGAAATATCGCTGATAAATTAAAGGACACACCAAAGAGGTGCAAGGATAACCCAAGAAAGTCGATAGACTTATTTCCAGTGGGGTCCTTTGGGAATATACGAAGTATTAAATAAAGCTTAATCCATAAAGCAGAGCACAACATTTAAATACACTGATATGCATTTGGACGGACGATGGATGCCTAACCACCACATCAATTCAGCTGACAAATAATAACTGCATGCCCATTTAATTTTCATATCAGAAGTAATTATAACTTGAAAACTGTGGACAGTATCGCACAAATGAGCAAAAGTTTACAGAGAGACGGACGGCAGACATGGACGGTTGCATAAGGTCTGAATCCTTTGGTCAACAGAGCTAAAAATGTAGACCTACACAGATTACTACTGCACAATGTAAGCATCTAAAAATAATGCTTACAGTTTGTGTCGTAGTAGTAATAAGTGATTTTTTCATAAATATTTATAGATGCATTTAGATTGCAACGTTGTAATCAATACCCAGTAGTTCTAGCTAGGAAAAATTTGGTGGTAAATGCAGGCCCATACAACTTAACAAGGGCAGAAGACACAATAGCTGACATTATGTTAATATCAGAAATTTCGAGCAAAAGAGTATCAAGAGGTCAGTGAAAGCCTCTGGATCATAATGGCCTTCAGATTTGTTACATTAAACCAATGTAAAAATCTGCCAGGCCTAACTGGCATCGTCAAGGTCATTCTGATACAGGGACCTTAACTAACCACTTGGTACCTTTTTACTCACAATTATTACTTCTGGTATGAAAATTAAATGTGCATGCAGCTGTTGTTTGTTGTATAAATTCAAGATCAAAATCATACAGGAACTAGATAAGGCAAGATACGAATGGCAATGTGGATGCTTACAGATTTTATATTTACATGTACTATTTTTTTCATACAAATTGTGATCCAGGAGCCTTCACTGACCACTTTGTACCTTTTTGCTCACAATTATTACTTCCGATATGAACATTAAAATGGGCATTCAGCTATTGTCTGTTGTGCAAATTGAAGATCAAAATCATGCAGATATAGCAATGTGGATGCTTACAGATTTTGTATTAACAAGTATTATTTCTTTCATACATATTGTTATTTAGACCTGATAATACAGGATTCATCAGTATTATCCTTTTGGTTTTAGCTCAGCTGACCTTATGTGGTGGTTAGGCATCCGTCATCCATCCGTCGACGTCCACAATTCACATTTTGATTTTTTCTCCGAAACCATCAGCCATATTCACCTCATACATGATGTTAATGTACCTTGGGGGGGGGGGGGGTGTATACGAAGTTATTTTAAGGATCATGCTCCCCTGATTTTTTTATTTTTTCTTTTTTATTTCTTTTTTCTTTTCTTTTTTGGGTAAATCTTAAAAGAAAAGAATTTCTCCGAAATCGCTTACCCAATTGCTAGGGACTTCTAGTTTTTAATTTGTTCATCAGGGGGGCGCTCTATTTTTTTTCTATTGTGTTTTTTTTTTGTGTGTGTGTGCTTTTGCTATTTTCAACTTCTTCAGAATTGCCTCTCAGATTAAGCTGAAACTTGTTGGTTATGTTCTTTGTGAAAGAGTCAAACAAAGTTGTTCACTCGGTGGCACTTCTGTGGATTCCTGATTTTTAACGATTTTTTTTCCAATTTGGGTGTTTACAGGTTAACACACCTTTGCAATATTGATTACTGTGTACATGTAAGTCAATGGGCATTCTAATGCTGATTCACATTTTAAACTTCATCTCCGAAACTGTTTGCCAGATTCATTTCAAACTTGGTGGCAGTGATCTACCTCAGATGTGCCTCTATTATGCCTGTTCAATTTGTCATGCTCCAGTTTCACATTTACTTTAAATTTGGTCGTAATGTTCCCCTAGTACGGCTTTACCCAGTTTGTTCAATTGGTTACACTCTTGTGAGTTTAAGTTCATCATGTGGTCCTTTGTTCGTCTGTCCATCATCGGTCGTCGTCAACAAAAATTCACATTTTCCACTTCTCCAAACCTGTCAGTCAGATTTACTTCAAACTTGGTGGCAACTTTTCCCTATAGTAGATCCCTACCAAGTTTGTACAAATGGTCATGCTAATGATTTTTGTATTTTTTATGAATTTTTAGGTTACTTTTTTGGGGGCGAATCTTAAAAAAAAACCATCTTAAAATATAAATGGTGGTACTTGTTGCAATAAAGATTAGCCGGAAAACCATTAACCATTATCACCGAACAACCCCCTCCTCATACGGGTATATAAGACCACACCAGCCATTAGTGTATCACTCTCTCCAACCTCCGAAGAAGAAATAACAAAGTTTCAAAAGTGCTCATGTTAGTAATGAACAGACACAGACTTAGCTTTAACATAGTACTTCTCTTTTTCCTTTTCTTTGTTCATAGTTTGTTTCATCAAGTCGTTAGGCCTAATAAGGAGGTTTTGATAGTCCTCCCATAAGATTATTATTATTGATCCTCCTCCTTTATACTGAGGTGGTACAGAAGATGGGCCGAACATTTACCCGATGTGTCCATGGGCATCGCAGCTATGGTCAGAGCAAAAATGTACCAAGTTACAATAGTCAGGGCAAGAAGGTGCCAAGTTACAACAGTCAGAGTAAGAAGGTACCAAGTTACTAAAGTCAGAGCAAGAAGGTACCAAGTTACTAAAGTCAGAGCAAGAAGGTACCAAGCTACTACAGTCAGAGCAAGAAGGTACCAAATTACTATAATAGTCACAGCAAGAACGTACCAAATTACTACACTCAGAGTAAGAAGTTACCAAATTACTGTAGTCAGAGCAAGAAGGTGCCAAATTACTATAGTCAGAGCAAGAAGGTACTAAAATTCTATGCATATAGTCAGGGCAAGAATGTACCAAATTACTATAGTCAGAGCAAAAAGGTACCAAGTTGCGATAGTCAAAGCAAGAAGGTAGCAAGTTATGATAGTTGGAGCAAGCGGTACCAAGTTACAAAAGCAAGAGCAATAAGGTACCAAAATCATAAAGTCACTTGGTACCTTTTGAAATTACATTAAAAAAGTTGGTACCTTCTAGCGTTGGGGTCTCAAGTCACTTGGTACCTTCTTACTGTCACCCCTTCAATCTCCCTCCCTCTCTGTCTGTCTGTCTGGTCAATCTCTTTACTTCATACTTTATTTTTTTTTTGTTGGACCAGCTTGACTTATGCACGAAGGGAATTCCAATCCCGTATGACACAGTGTAAAAAAGAGCGACGTCCTTGGGTACAGCAAAATTACGATTGCTGTCCCTAGTATTACACCAGAGGAAATCTTGAATTCTCCTAACGTTTTCTGATCTGGCGAGCACTTACACTGATAAATATTACAGAAATGGTTTAAATTGAGCCATGAGGCTTTCCATGGCAGATCTAGCATTCCTGCCGACTCAAATTCCGAGGGACCAAACTGACTCCCTGGAGAGAGATTTAAGATAATGTGAGTTATTTTGTTCTGTTTGACTTGTAACCTCTGTTGGAATATGTTTGTTAACCAACTTGACAAATAGTCATCGAACAAAAATGGAATTAAAGCTGTTCAAAGCATTTTTCTAGTTCAAAAATTGAGGAAGCTGCTCTGTCGGCACAGAAACCTTTAACAAATTCCGGATTTTTGTTTGTTTGTTTGTATTTTTTGTTTGTTTTGATAGTATCGTTTACCATGTTTTCATGCACATGCTAGAATTTGATCCAATTTGACATCAAGATATTTGCCAGAACTTTTGGATCTCATTTCTTCGTTTTGATAAGTAACCTCGAAATTTTGGCTTTTTAAAAATTTGCTATTAGATCCAAAGAGAATGCATTCAGTCTTTCTCAAATTCATTGCTACTCTGTTGTCAACCAGTCATTTGTAACAACTCTTCAATTCAGTGCTTAAAGTTGAAGCCAACCTGTCACTTTTGCTGGACACAAGGAGAGCTGTATCGTCAGCATATAATAATACGTTGCATAATGCACTGATTGATATGTCATTTACATACCCTAGGTACAGTGAGGTTCCGAAAATACGTCGGGGGGGGGGGGGGCGCACCCCAAAAGAAACGCTCTCGAACCCCGACACGGATTGGTTTGGTGTCTTACCTGTAAGATATGATTTATGGCTTTCCGTTTTGGGCACAGTAAATCAAGATCCACAGTGTCGAAGGCCCTCTGCATACCAAGGATCATACCACTGTGAAACATCAAATGTACAACCGCACCTGTTATGTCATGTCACCGGTTTTCGTAGTGTTTAACGGTTGCCAGAGGTTGACTAGGTCAAATCAAACGCAGCAACCATTACCAGTTGACAGTATTTTCATAATCCTGTTACCTAGTAGCCTTCTCTGTTAATAGGAAGTACTGATAAGTAACTGTGGTCATATGCTGCCCCTTATACTGCAACAAGGAACTTGACAGGAAGGAGGGCAGGTTCATATTTTTCGCGGAACGAAATGTTTGTGTGTGTTTTTCAGTAGCCTACGAAATTGCAATCTAAAAGCAAAAACCGAAGAAAAATCAATCGGGTGGTTCAAAACATAAAGAAAGTTGCTTCAAATATTCAGAACATTTCTTTTGTGTGGCAGAAAAAAGTGTAATTTCCAGGTATTTCAGTATAAAATACGCCGCATGCATATTAATTTCCCGCCACAAAGCACGGATTTCACGCCTGGCCATTACACCGGCCGTGGGGGTCACATCACTATCAGAGATAGGGCCATATGCACATTTCTCACAAAATTTGCGGGTCTTTTTGATGAATATAAGTTCACAAATACCAAACTGATCTTCATCTAGTACTTTCCGAGCCACATATACGCAAAAATGCAATCTGCCTTTAATAAGATTCTTTATTTCTACAATATTGGTAATATCCTGCTTGTCCACACAGGCACTGACCCGTGCCTCGACATATCTCGCCAAGCAAGACAACGCAATCAGGTATACAGTAGTGGCAAGAAAATTAATATGCATGTCTATTATTGCTGCAAGTAGCCTCATTCTGGTGGAGGTAATATGTTGTAGGCATAGCCTAAGATGCGAGCGTCAGCATTACAAAGTTTCCATAATAACGCCCGTGGATCAGGCAGTACATAGCACCTGGTCGTTAGGTCCCTCTAGCGGCCATTTACTAAACCAGTGTAGAGGGCGAGACCGTACTACCTGGAACAAATGAACGAAGTTATCTGCCATTTTGCCTTTTTTTTGTCAGACACTGTTCCACAACTTTAAGTATTGTTCCCAAGATTTTTATATCGCCATTGAACTAGTGCCGTATCCTGTGGCAGAGACGTGGTGCGTACGGAGAGTGATTGTTGGATTGTTGCGCGACAACACCAAAATCGTAGCAGGCTTTGGCAACATGGCGTTTTGGGGCCCCTGGGGGGATAAGTATGACTGGAAGTTGAGATCTTGAAGGCCCCGAGAAGCGACCTGGTGACTGCACAGTGTGTAGATATTAGTAAGGTGAGAGGCAACATGTGCAAGAAATACTTCATACTTTGGGATGTTTATTTAGGTTACCCTCACACCTGTCAAGTTTTTTGATTCCGCGGAAACCCACTTCCAGCCCCAGAAGCGTGTTTGCTAGGTCCACGTTCCATCAAGGTGTTAACGATGCAAGTTGGTGAATCGTTGTCATTCATTACACTCTGCCGACATCGTTTTCTGAAGCCAAATTATGAATTATTGACATGATTTCCATAAAGGCCGGTAAGTGTGAGACTTTGGTGTGAATAAAACTGCGAAAATAACACGTGGTGCCTAAAAAACGCAATATCTGCGCCCATGTACGCATGCGCAGTAAGCGATGACGAAGAAAATCAACTTCGTTGGATGGATAGCTCCTACTGAGTACTCTTCTGATTGGATAATTTACCGTTCTGTTATATCTTATATTCACACGTGTTTATGGTAAGAGCTCGCTGACGCTCGCTATAATTCTGTTGCCAAGCGACATAAGTAGCAAGAACAGGTCCGTAATGACTTCAGCATTCATCCCGTTGTCCGGCCGCAGAAAATTGCGATTCCAGGCACCATGCTTATGATTCTATTAAGAAAGCATGCGTGGTGGGGCCAACTTTGACGAAACAGAACTCAGAACAAATTTATTTGAAAACAAATGCCGTAGGTGTGGTACATCAGTAAGATTTATGTTCGGAACGAGCGGGACTCGAACCTGCAACCTTTGGCACCAGTCGCCTAGCTGAAACGGAAAACGCACATATCCACTTGACCAAATCCCCATTCTTATAAAGAATGGTTCAATGGAAGCAGTTATGTGCGAGTGCCGTATCAACACGGTTGTGCAATATATTTACTGAGTGCAGTCCAAGTTAGTTCATTTACAAGCAGTACAAAGCGCAAAATGGATAGTCCCTTCACAAACCACAAGTTGTTCTTCCTTCTCTGCAGGTTCCTTGGTCAAATAAAACACGCTCACGCGACTTGGTTGGTTATGCACACCAAACAGTTGCGAATTATGGTTATGCACATGAAAAAGATCCGAAAATACTGTTCTGAAGCGTGCTCAAACTTATGACTGATGATCAGCGAAAGGCGGTACGGACCGGGCAGAAAAAAAAACTTGATTATCGATGGCTTCAAAGTACCGTGACACGCAGAAGGTTCCAAAAGGGCACAACATCTCTCGGGTTTGCGTGCGCAGCGGCTGGGAAAATTGAATCAGATTTGATTGATTGTTTATAAGATGTTCCTCATGAAATGGAAAACAACACAATACGTGCAGTCTGTAGGTCATGAAATCTACGGCCCGATTTCTTTGGGCATGGGTAAGAACGCTAACGTCGCATTGATACATGGGTAGCTTATGAAATGCCTTCGCTTTCCCAAAAGAAAGAAAAAGAAGCAAAGGAAGAGAGATTAAGCAGCCAGGTGACATGTTGCTTCTGTTGTCTTTTATTGGCTGCATACTGGGCAGTTCATTTTGTTTGTTCATCCGTTAATACCACCAGCTTGATTAATTCTCCGTTTTGTTTAAAACCCATTTTATGGTCTATAATGACACACTAAACACAAGAAGAGTTAGGAGATTTAAAACGACATGATTTTACTGTGCATTCTTCTTAAAGTCTGGCTGATGACAAAATGGAACCCTTGAATTGACATGTAGAGGAAAATCTACAAGTCTGATGTTAATGCCATTCATTACCAGACGTTCCTACGAACACTGTCACAAGGAGCCAATTTTTTTTACATCAAATAGATGTAATTTTAGCCTATTAGTTACATTGTAAAATAAATAGCATCATTTACTGATATCCCTAAATCATTTAGTGATATCTGTAAATGATTGAAAGATATCCCTAAATGATTTTGCGATATCGCTGTATGATTTAGAGATAACGCCAAGTAAGATATATCTACAGATAATGTAGCAATATAGCTAAATAAGTGAATCGGTGTATGCTGTGTAATTGTACGTGCCTGTATAGTGAATGGCGAGAAGGAGCGAGCATTTGTACCTGTAAGCCTGACTGTTATGTTTCACGACAAATTAATTGCCAACATGCACTGTTGCAGCATGATAATAAACCCATTGACAATGCCAGCGAAGATGATAACTTCTCAACTGAACACATTGGGAGAAAGAGGCCATCGCACTTCCAACCAGAGGTTGCTGGTTCGAGACCCGTCCTTTCCGTGGTCACAACACATATATATTTTCCGTGCTCCTTTGATGCTGGTGGACCCACATATGTACAGTCCCAGATCTGGGACAATTCCGAATACAGTACCTGTACTGAATACAATGAACTAGGCCATGTCGACCATGGCATTCACGCATACCAGCCTCCATTGAACTATTTTGTAGGAATGGTGATTTGGTGCAGATTGTATGTGCGTTTCCCATTTTCCAGGTTGCTGGTTCGAGACCCATCTCTTCCGTAATAACAAAACACACATAACATTAGTATTTCAGCATTAGCCTTGCTAACAGATAGTTTTGATCATTACATAATTTTGAGCATTTGTTGAACATATGAAAATAAAAGTGCTATCATTGAATATAATTCTTTTGAGATTGGGTCAATCTACTTTCCCACGATGTTTGAAGATCATACATTATGTGGTTTGCAGAACTAGAAAAGTATAAAGCACAAAACTCATTTATTTGAAAATTTCGCAACACTACTTGCTAAAGAAACTAGGATCTGGGTGCACCTGGACATATTCATCTGCAGTTTCAAAGCCATGGGCAAAGTGCTCTAAAGAAAGAAGAAAAAAACGGGGTTACCGAAAAATGAACAATCAATCACATTAAAAAATCAAAATCTCTGAAGCATGACATATTGGATGCACTAAACAGAGACCCATTCAAGGTACATCAGCACACAGTTTGAAGTGGCTCTCTCTTTGATTTTGGACCAAATTACATCTACACATGCACGAAAAGAAGTACTCTACTCTATAGCAACTAGACACACGACAGTTCTGATCGATCATTACGTAATTAAAAAACTCAATAAAAATCACCAAGTAACAACACTACCGGTTGGTGAACATCTTTGACGGACATGTAGTCAAAAGACAATTTCACCAAGCTTGAAGACAATCCAGTCATGAAACTTACAAGAAATACACCAAAGTTAATAAAAGGTAGAAAAATTCAGAGGATCGCCTGTTGAACAATTTAAGTTATACGGATGTCCTGAAGTGTCTGCTCATTTTCAAAACCACGTGGTTTTGGAGACGATTTTTAATTTATTGTAAAATTATAAATCAAAGTCTCCACAAGGTATGTCCCCATCAAGTTTGAAGAGCAGACTGTTTCAGAGAAGTGGAAAATTATTGTGGACAATGGACCAGCACAAAAGCTTAGCGGACTGACATGTCAGCTGCCATAAATACAATATGTTCATACTTTTCTTGGAAAATAAACCACATAAAATGAAATACATGTAAATGTAAACTACAGGGCTATTTCCTGCATGTGATTGTATTCCGTGTTTTTAGATCAGGAAGACAATAATATTTCCACGAGTGTAAATAAATCATTAAATCCGTATTTAAAATAAACATCTGCACCCCCCCAACAAACAAACAAACAAACAAACAAACAAACAAACAAACCAAAAAGCAAAACAAAACAACAACAAAAAAAAAAAAAAAACCAAAAAAAAAAAAACAAACAAACAAACAAACAAAAGAAACCAAAATATAAAAAAACAAACAAAAACAAAAACCCAAAGGCAATATACAAAATACACCTGTATTATTTCCATTATATTTCAGTCATTTTGAATTTGTGTTTTATTCTTCAGAATGTGTATGCTTCTCAGCATTAGATAAAAAATGTCTCCCAAACGCAACACATAAAAGCTCCTACCTAACTTCAGGCAGTTGTGTATCATTCAGATTTTATTTACCTATAGATTTACTATGATAGCATATTAAGAATGACCATTATAATTATTTGTCTAATTTGCATGTATCACATCAATATTGTAGAAACCTAACCTGCTTCGAGGTCTCGCAAGATCAGATTAACTAGGATCATTCCGGCAGTTGGTCCGAGTTCCATTGTTCCTATTCAATCTAGCGCTTGAAAATTAATGTGTCCTTCACATATGTTTTGAATGACTTCTTTATCGTATTTGGAAATACACACCTAAATACAAACCATTATTTCGTGCGTGGGTTAATATCACAGAAGACGAATGTTTAAGGTACCGATATTAAATTTTCGATGCTTAATGGCAGATCATTTTTGTCACAAGGCCAGAAGATTGGGAAAATATTGGAAAGTAGATCACACGCTATATAATATAGCATACCACTAAACACCTGAATGATCACTGGTGAAATCAATACTCAAGTCTTTGGGTTCCACTTTTCAACCTCTCAGGTGTAAAGCAGTATTGTAGGGAGTCAGGTACCGTAAGATTTGTTGCGTTGCAGTCCGATCCATCCATGCATGAACACAATATATATGACCCTGTCACTATGTTGCTGTTATTATGTAATATCAACCCATGATTTTTATGCCTAGTGTATCGACAACACATGTTGTCAAAATAATAATGGCAGCCGGCAGTCCTACCTTTGCTGAAGAAATGTTCGAGGAATTTTTATCATGTTCTGTTTGCATGGAGCAATTACAAGAGCCTAAAAGTCTTCCATGTTTGCATAATTTTTGCAGAGCGTGTCTGGGAAATTTTGTGGACGAAATGGGAAGAGTGACAAAGCAAAATACTGTATTTGAATGTCCAATTTGTAGGAGAGAGACAGTTTTACCCGAAGGGGGAGTCGACGGATTTGCTACAAATTTTATCCTGATTAATCTGGCTGAAGTTTTATGTGCAGCCGGGAATAAACAGAACCCGACATTTGTAGAAGACGGTAAAAATATATCCAAAAGAACTTCGAATTCGCTTCTCCTCCGCGCACACGGAATGAGAAATTCACAGACGAACATTTGTGTGGTGCATCCAGATAAATATGTGACATACATATGTGTTGACTGTGAAGAACTTCTTTGCGGTGATTGTCTCTTAGAAACGATAACGGCAGAGGATACACAACACAGGCAACATAGGATTACTCAAATGGAGGACGGCTTGAAAGAAATAGCTACTTTAATCGAACAAAATGTTAAGTCTCGAAAAAAATATGTCAAATATTTCGGTAAAGCCCTTGACGCTATTATGCAGTACAGTGATGAACTGGCGAAAAACAGACACGAAACAGCTGAGCATATCCAGACACACGCAAATTCACTGATTGAAGAAATTAATGAGTGGAAGGATAACTGTATGCGTGAATTAGACGAATATTACACTGCTGAGAGGACACAATTGGAAAGACAGACACTCGCCTGTACTTTTACAATAGATGAAATATCCGAAGGTGAGGAAGAAATGTTACAACTATGCTCTTTAATGCACATCGGTGATGAAAGAGCCTTGGAACAAAGTAAGAAATTAAAGACAGATATCATTGAAAAAATTGAGCAAATTCAGCCTTTAAGGAGCAAAGTAAATTTTGCATTTGTAAAGCCTGTTAAAAGTGAAAATGATCGGTATATTTTGGATAGTGTGATTAGCAGCTTTGGAAGTATAAGAATAGATGAAAAGCCCATACAAACATCTTTGGAAGTTGATGAAAGTGACAGCTGTCAAGCTTATATTAAGACCATCACACACAACCGTGAAAGCTTCGGCAACATAACAATACAGTTAGGAGGTTGTAAAAGACAGGATTCCCAAGATCCATGGCTATGTTACAGGTGTACAACTCTAAAAACGGATATATATGACTGTTTGCAACTGAAGCAGAAGATATGTAAGGATTGCCATGCACAGAGATGTGTCAGCACGCTCGCTGAAACAACTGCATGTGTGAAGCATCATACCACTCTTGCCAGCTGCTGCAACATGTGTTCAGCCCTTAGTTTAGATCTCTACTATTGTATTGTCCTCAAGGGCAACATTTGTGAGGAGTGTCATGTACAGAGGTGTGTGAGTGGCCAGAAAGAGCGGAATCCGCTTCCATTCGAGGAGACCCAAAGTGAAATCTCTGTCCGGGACCCTGACAGTGGGACAAACCCTGCACAAAGCGGCAGTCGTGAAGTGACAGCAAGCAGGGGAAAAAAGCCATCAAACAGTAGACCTTTGAACGTATCTCAGTGTACTAGCATAGCTGCCCCATATTTTAACAAGAAAAATTCTTGTCATATATCCTAGGCTTCTCGTGACATAGAGATGAAAAAACAAAGGACGGTAATAACCAGAGATCAGATGTTCGTGGGTACAACTGCTTTGAGTGCTTTTTCTAGATTGTTTAACAATCAATAAAAAAACTCTGTTTGAAAAATGTATTGGTGTTTTACTTGCCTTGCTTATGCAAATGGATGGGGTTCTGCGTGTAAGAAATGAGCCAGTGGACTCCCATCGTGACATTCCAGTACTTTCGCAGTTTAATCAATTTTTGTTTTGCAACCATGTATCAGTGAATCATACTAAACAACACACACACACACACACACACATATATATATATATATAAACATATATATATATATATATTTATATATCCTCCATTCTAATTGGACAGATACAAACAGAATACACTTATAACTTGTAACAGTGATAGTGAGAGCAATGAGTAAAAAAGAGATAAGGAGCCGCTACTCAGAGAGACATGTACGGGTAAAAGGCTCCGAAACATATTGAGTAGCTACCCGCTGAAGACCCTTTAATTTATTTGGGCTAATACAGCCTATATCAAAATTTTACAGATGAACGTGTGCAATATGGACAATAGTAATTCTATATGTATATAGGTTAGACATGGACAGGTTAGCTTATGGAGAGTAAAAAGTTCGGACTGCGGAATAGGGTAATGACTACTAGGAAGTGGTTTTGGACAGAAAGACACAAATACAATAAAGACAGAACTCCTTATCTATGCCACGAATGCACATTGGACCTAATATTTTCATGAGGTTTGTCAACAAAACGCCATGCTCATCTTATTCTTGTCAATTGGTAAGTAATAAAATTTATCGCTTCAGATAACTTCATCAGGAAGAAAAACATATTTGCTCCTCGCATGGAAAATCCATAACAACGTCAGGGTGAGGGTTTACGTGCAGTTTCATAGAATATTGTTTAGATAACGCAATGGTCTATCAAGACGAACATTTTCCGCAGGCAAGTATGTCGTAAAAAAGCTCCCTCGTGGATGCCAGGATGTCAGCCGAACGCAAGTCCTCGTTTTGAAGCCCACATCATCACTCCGTGCAAGTGCAACACTCGATTAACAGGTAGAATAAAATTACAGTTCATAATAAAGCACAGAGCTTTCTATCTTGGTTTTAACAAATGAGTTCATCTGAAACTTTTAAAAAACAGCAAATAAGCAAATTTCCTATTAATGAAAAGGAAATTATTATAATTTGGAATTAATATGTCTTATTCGGACAAATACCTGTTCCATATCAGAAAACGACCTTTTGATCCTGTCAGAACAAAGTACGATATTTTGTTTCCTATTGTAAAACTGCTTCGTGAGTTAAAAGGAAGTTCCGAAAATGCATACAATTTTGCTCGTGTAATAACATGTAGTCCAAGTCTGCACATACAACTTTAAACGACTGTACGGACTGATTATCCATAATTCTTTGAGTTGGTATTAAAAGTTTTTCAGAGTTTCGTTGTTATTTACCAAATATACAGAACGATCAAGATCCAAACTGTATTAATAATCTTATCTTTGATTTATTCAGGAACAACAATATGTATATGATGGTGTACTTTTGTATATTATGGATATAGTAACAGGAGTTTCACATTGATCGCGCTCCTTACTCTCTCTCCTTCCATATATATATTAGAATCTGCTTACAATTAATACCACCCCCATATAAAGACACTTTTTCAGTTCCTTGTGTGGTTTTAAGAGGGAGTCTATTATATATATATATATATATATATATATATATATATATATATATATATATATATATATATATATATATATATATATGTATATTGTGTGTTTGTGTGTGTATTCACACTATTAACATACACGCTTTAGTACTTTACATCACATGCACTCTCCAGTCACAAAGAAGTCTTGATAGCATTAACTCTTCTAGAGTGCAATTAAAATTAGTTATTGCTGTACAGCCAGCCCACCAATTATGTTCTGAATCATTTGATAGAAACTTAATACCAGTGTCCAATGACTTGGTCGCTTGACTGATCCCGCCATATAAAATACGTCCGGGTATGTCTAGTTATAGATTAAACATCCAGATTTTATTATAGTAAAAAGGTTCACATGCAGCGGATGCTACATTGGTTGCACCATGAAAAGAAACGGCCCGGATATCTCTGAAGAGTTGTGCGAAAAATTATTGACGTGTGGCATATGTAGAGGTCTGCTGCAGGAGCCAAAGAGTTTGCCTTGCCTGCATACTTTTTGCCTATCATGTCTTCAAAGTTTATCTACATTGACCGGCAAGACCTTTATGGATGGAACCGTGTTTCATTGTCCTATATGTAGGAAGGAAACATTGATACCTGAAGGTGGAGTGAATGAATTCGTTACAAACTTTATGATAACGGACTTGTCTGATCTTCTGTCTGCTGGCAAAAGCAGGGAAAATAGATGTGCTCTTCATACGGGGTATAAACTGAGGCTTCTGTGTGTTACCTGTCGCGAGGCGTTGTGCAGTGGTTGTCTGCTGGATAACTGGCACAAGTCTGGAGACTCCACACACCAAAACCACGAGGTCACGGAGTTGAGAAAAGGTTTGATTGAAGTGGCAGCATCTCTGGAGAAAGAGACCAACATAAAGCTGCTGTATAGCCAAGCTCTGGACAATCTCTGCAATTATAAGGAGGACCTTACAAAAAGTAGCGACATGGCAGTCCAACAAATTCAATCTCATGCAAAGTTCCTGAGAAGCGAAATTCAAACATGGGAAGATAATTGCGTTTACGCAATAAAAGAACGGTATGAGTTAGAGATGAGGCGAATAGAGGACTGTAAAAACGTGTACATCGCAGAGAAAACGAAGATGTTGGTAAACGCTGACGAAATGGACAAGATAGTGTCCCACTTATCAAAGAGGTTGCATGAAGGGGACATCACTGCTTTGAGAGAATATAAAGACTGGTCAAGTGACAATTTGTCCACTTTCAGGATGGAGGAAATAAAAGACAAAATATCGTTTTCATTTCATGCATCGGGCGACACAAATATTTGCGATTCAAATGCCTTCGGTGTTATAATTAATGCAATCGACAGCGCGAAAATTAAACATATTGTGTCCAATGGAGAAAATAGCAGAACTGACCCAGAGTTAAACACATCCACCCTGGAATCTAAAACCAAAATTAAAAAATGTAACCAGAAACCAAATGGTACATGTCAGTACGTTGATGCATATAAAATGAGGGACACAATAACTACAAAAGGAGAAAAATCTAGTGAAAACGTTGGTGACGATGAACAAAGCATTAATCTGGTAAAATTATTCGATCTTGCAATTCCGGAAACTGATGAAGAAACTGGACAAAATGAGGAAATTATTACCATGACTAGTTCTTTTCTTTTCGATGGAGAAAAAAGCCCATTGGGTGAGCAGAAAATTGAAGAAAATGGTATATTTTCTTCTTCCATGAGAGGTATTCATGGAGACCATAAACTTGATTATGAGATACATATCCACACCCAAAGACAAGAGCAGACAATTTGCTATCGGGGGGAATTTGATGAAAGTTATCAACATATTGATTATCAAGGTTTGGGGGTATCAAATATATCTGGAAACACGATTGGAAGTCAAAGCCATTCACAGTGTTCCAATGCCGCTAGGATAGAATGTCCAAACGTTTACAACGACCCTTTGAACTTTGACATCGATATCATTACGCATAACGTATGTTACAGATGCAAGCAACCGACCAGCGTCCATTACCTTTGTTGTATTGGCGAAGGAAAAATATTCTGTGAAACATGTCATCGACTATGTCATACATGCGCGTCATGGTAAATAAATTAAGTGATTACTGGAGCTAGGCCCATACATAGAGCTTTCTTGACATATATTCCTCACACGGTGTTTAGGCTTTACAACTGTGAGTGTATTCATGTGTTTCCTAACATTTCATTTAAAATGTATGGTGGTGGTGGTGGTGGTGGTGGTGGTGTGTGTGTGTGTGTGTGTGTGTGTGTGTGTGTGGAGGCAAAATATTTGCGTAAATGAGGTGGGGATTGAGGGTGGCATGCACGAAAACGCTGATTTCAGGAGCGAGAACACCCCATCTACATGTACGTCCAATGAACATCATTGTATTCGTCCTCAATTAGTCACTTTCATGTAAATATTTGATCACGCGTGGTTGTACTGGTACAATGTACAATTTAGCATACATTACAAGGAGAGGGAGTTGTTAATGGTGTGTATATCTGTATGTATATAGTTTGTATCTCTAAATGTTCATGCTGATGATGCTCATCACGCACAAATTGAATATTATATCTGCACTGTGGATGTTCTCGTATGTTTGAGGTGCATTATAAACACTATTTCAGAAAATGGTTGTAATATATTTATATTTCACTTATTCATCCTCTCTATAAATAATCTGGCGAGGTGTAAAATACTTATTTTTGATAATATATTGGCCGCTTATGGCAAGCCAACAGAGCCATAACGCATGGGTCTTACGCGTTGCTTAGCCTCCACTGCGCACAGTCGAAGCTCCACTACGCGTAGTCGAGCCAACCAATCATATTTCAGTCTGCGCGTTGCCAAGCTTATGTATTCCACTGCGCGCAGTCGAGCTTCGGCGACGAGTAGCGGAGCAACTTTTGGCCCCTTTTACGTGAAGACAAGCAAACCAATTATTTAAGTCCTTGCAAGCATTACTGATATTAAAACAGACCTTCAAATTAGAGTCTCTACAACGCGTAGCGGAAACATGAAATTCTGCACAACGGGTGGTCGATCCATCCAATCAATTTACAGTCTGTACAACGCTTAGTCAAATGGTCCTAACCCGTATTCCAAAAATGACGTTGAATCGGTATCGAATTTTATTTAATTATTCCCCACAAGAGAATAGAACAACGAAGAAAAGAACGGATTACCATGGTCAGGCGGCCAAAAAACTGGGAGCCCAGTAAATCCGACCGAATTTGCTCCAGCCTCCAGGCATTTCGCTGGAGGTAGAGAACCAACAGAACAATTTCCCGTTCCAACCCGGTTCCTGTACAATAATTTGAAAATACCGTCAGTGCATTGCAATAGGGCATGGACTGTACTGCAGTATTTCATGACATTTTTGTTAGACATTAGAATACACAAAAATGGAAGCGTCTATAAATCTAACAATTTTGGATCTATGGCAATGAAAATACATGTACCAACACTGTATCCCCCAAAAAAGACCTTTCCAATGATATATAATAATACATGGTTTGTCGATATATTTTGAAGAAAATCACTTGAAGCCTACCGAGACCGGCCAAAACCGGCTGGTGGCCATGCATGCCAGTGAAGCGTAACCTTTAACAAACTGGTCTCAACAGCGTGCCTCCGAACGCCCCGGGCATGATATTGTAATTATTAGGCGATATTGTAGAAGCGATAGGTTCTAGTATTTTCGGCGGATTTTTCATTATTAGGCCTATATATCAAATTTAAGCTTAGGCCTGTTCATCCTGATTACATATGATTTATATACTCTATACTTATTGTACTTTGCGTGGGGAAAAGAAACAAGAGGTGGTCTTATGAACTGAGGCCATAAACTCTGGCTGTCGCCATTTGCATCCCTCGGCAACCGGTCGTCCAGACCATCTTCTCAACGCGTGGTCGAACAGGTCTAGCCTAATACAGTTTAGAAGAGAATCAGTGATTGGATGGTTCGGGTGCACGCTATGCCAGGCATAAGTTCCTCCACTACGCGTCCCTGAGGCTTGGCGACGCGTTCTGGAAGAACATTTTCTCGGAAACGCGTAATGGAGACTGTACTCTTTGATTGGCTCAACTAGGCGCACTGGAGTCTGTAATCTTATTGGTTGGCTCGATTTCCCGTTGTCGAGCCTCAGCTATACGCGTAGTAGAGACCGAATCTGGTTTGCTCGACAAGGCATTGCTGAGCCTGGACTACGTGTGGTGGAGGCTCGGCTACGCGTAAGACCAATTAGATGCGTTATGGCCCTGTTGGCTTGCCATAGCCGATTTCCGTTTTTACTGCAGACACTGTAGCCAAGCACCACAACTGTAGGACAGGTTGACCACCTCGTGCCGATTCTAAGATTTTATAAAGCTTATATCGTGTATATTCAGCACTATAGGTCTCTATGTTGGATCTACTTCGAACACATTTTGTTGGACGATAAGAAAGACTACGTCATATACAACTCTTTTCGCAGATTGAGGCTGTTGTAATGCGAATTTTAGGGCGACCGATTGGCTGTGCTTGATATACCACAAGGTATGCGTACAATCCGACGCTTGTTACTGTTAGAATATATATTATTCTCGAGTTATTGCAAAAAGGCACTTCTGTGACCTTGGGAATTGGGTCAAGGTCACCCATCTTTGAACTTGACCTGGCCCTTACAGAGGATAATAATCCTCTGCAATATGAAAGCCCTAAATCAAACAAGGCTTAAAGCCTAGAGGTGGGGCTTTTGTTGTCTTGTCTTGTTTAAGAATACAGTGGAGGTGACTCAAGGGCTAAAAGTGAATTATATGAAAGATTAAAGGTGTTTTAACCTCGTACTACCTGGGTTTTTGTGTGGCTTGACTTCATTCAAAACATCTGTTATGGGTGCAATAAATGTTTGATTTATTTTAAAAGTAAAACGCGAGAAAATCTGTGAAAAGGGAAAGCTGGACGTTGCCTTTATCGCCCATGTATGGATTTGACGCACACACGAATGTTTTATATATTCTGCTGCAAATAAAAGAGATCCCCATTGTGGTGTGTTATTTGTCAATACATGTGGATTATATCCGCATCTATGATGTAAATACTTTTACATATCGTCTTTTCATGTATTATTGATATAGAAGCATGTTTACAATGTCAATGAGATGCATAGGCCTATATTTTTAAACCATTTATTTTTGGTCATTCTTGGCATGTTAAAACTAGACATGCTTGTATTTAGACCCTATGGACCTTTGGATGAACGTTTAGGACCCTTTTGTATAGAGACGAACTATAAATTTATGTGAATTGAGCTAAAATACCAAGGAACATTACCTTTGGTCGGAATTGACTTGGATTTGTGTCATTAGGACTACGGTTTGGAAATGGTAATAACACTGCCTAAGCCACTTCCTTTTTTCATAGATGGCGATGGAGGCCTCTTTGATAAGTACAGACCCATGTCTGTATTGCCTAGTTTGTCAAAATTATTCGAAAAGATAATGTTTAATCAATTAAATGAATACTTCAAAGAACACCTTATATATTACAACCACTGATATGGCTTTTGTGACTCGCATTCCACACAGCTTGCGACAACTAAACTAACTGATACGATATAAAAATGGCATGGATAATCATGAGATTCCTCTCAGTATATTCATGGACATTTCCAAATCGTTCGAGACATTAAACCACAATAATCTTTTTAAGCAACTGAGTTATTATGGTGTTAAAGATATGGCATTAAAACTTCTTAAAAGCTGTTTAACTAGGTACAAGCAATATGTGGAAATGAATGATGCCAAATCCACACCCTTAAATATTACTATTGGAGTTCCACAGGGCTCTATTTTGGGGGCCTTTATTATTTATAATTCCCAGAAATGACCTACCCATGGCCTTCAGCCTTTTTAAACGTGTAATGTATGCTGATGATATAACCCTAGCTAGCACCGCTTTTGAAGTGTTGCTCAAATCTGACATCACACAGGAATTATCTTTCAGTATATACCTTGAACTTTGTAAAATTAGCAATGGTTAAAATACAATAAATTGTCCGCAATGGAAAAAACCCCACCAAAATTCATATGTCATAACCAACAAATAATGATAACCAGTCCTGAAATAGAAATAAAGAGGCAGAAAATTGAAATTGAATGTGTAAACAAATTTAATTTCTTAAGCAGACAATTTGACAAACACTTAAATTGGAACAGTCACATTGATAAAATCTCATGTAGGATGCCCAAAGCCATTGACATCTTGAACCGTCTTGAACAAATTAAAAGAATTTTACCACAGAATAGTCTATTAGCTATATATAAATCACCCTCCCCTTTCTATTGGTTGTCTACTTTGGGGCCATAAAAGTACCAAAATTGCGTTACTTCAGAAAAATGCATGAGAGTTATAGGTCACAGTAAGTTTAAGACGCACACAGAGCCAATTTTCTATGCTTTGAATATTCTAAAGATTAGTGATCTGTTTCTCCACCTACAACTGAAATTCTATTTCAAGCTTATCAATAACTAACTACCTGAATATTTAAAAACTATCTAAAATAAGACCAACGTTTGGAATTCATAATCCCAATACAAGAAACAGAAACCACATATTTAGCGAAAGAAGAAATTTTGAAGAACAGGAAACTGCTGTCTAAGACATGCAATCATTCATACACAAAGATAACCCCAGATCTCATTCTGAATAAAATTCACTGTCATTGTTTGTTTGGTTTTGCCATGTATGAGAAAAAACACTTTGTTGATAAATATAACGATACTTGTTCCATACATAACTGTTATGTTTGCAATGCTCCTCGGCTGTGAGCTAGCCAGCCGGGCCCCACTAGATTAAAACGTCTTCAGCACCGGTACGTAACTTATTTGTGACTAATAGATAAAGCACTTTTATTCACTCTAAATTTTAAATATATTTACAAGTATATTGTAATGTATCTGTAGCTGGCCCTCATGATAGTGGCTGCTTTGGCCTTAGTGAGGGTCTCCTGACTATTACTAGTATGTCATTGCACTGTACGATTATTTTAGTCAAATAAAAGATTTATGAGTGAGTCTGAGTCTACCTGTACAGGGAATTGAACTAAGAGCTATATACCTTGAGGGACTGGATACAAATGTACCTCATCTATCAGCATACACATTTTTCAGATTATAATTGCCAGGAAGTGTTTGATTGCGTGTTCTCAATAATGTCTGGTTCTTTTTGGTCATAAAGAATGAAATGGCATCAGTTATAAGCTTTCCTTGAGAAACGTTTGATGCATTGTGCCCAGAGTGGGATGAGGAAAGCTAATTACCAGCTATGTACCCTTGTGTTGTAGAATGAGGAAAACCAGCAGTGATAAGGCCAAAAGACCATTTGTTCAGATGCCGGCAGGTGTGTTTTCAATGGTTTGAAACTTGTGGCAAAAACTGACTTTTAAATGATCACTTTTACAGCTTAGATATGACCAGAAAGATATCCCTACAGTTGCTCAGGTACAGGCAGCTGGGTAAAGTGTAAACAAATGCCAAGGTAGGAATCATATCCTGACAGATTTTGTGCTTGGTGACCTACTTTTTGTGTGTCATTATGGCCAGATGATTTTGCACTTTGACGCTGGCCCAAGTTTATTGTTTTTCTTCAATAACCCAAACATGTAGGTAGGAAGTATTCGCGGATTTGTAGAAGAGCTGAAAATCTCAGTTGCTAATGATATTAGTGGCACCACTAATACTGTGACGGAAATTATGAGCCAAAGTGTCTTGAAAGATACAAAATTCCATATCTTGAAAAATAATCAATTTAGACAGGCAAAATTTATAGAATAGATGGATCATGCCCAATGCTAATAATTAACATAAGATCAGTGACCTTGACATATTTATGTTAGGTCAGTAGGGCCTGTTATGTTGGGAGAAATGATTTTGTAATGACAGGGTTGTAGCATGGACATCAATTGCAAAAAGAATTGAGCGTCCAGATCAAAATTGCATTTGAGTACATTGTATATTAAAGTGTACTTGGTAACCTACGTTGTGGGTCACCTGACCCATTAATTGGGTGACCTTGACCTATTTTAAGGTCATTAAGCACTTTAAAAAACAACGTTTAATTGAATATCTTGATAAAGAATAAGGGGAATGATACCATTTGTACCACAAATATGTGTCTTGTGAAAGTTTAATGGAAGTCATCCATATTTCATAATATGGATGACTTTGATTAGTTTTTCAAGGTCGTGGAGGGAATACATGTCAGGGAATTATTTTGTCATGATGGTGGTTGGCAGAGCATTAGACCCTTGGGCCTTCTGTTCTTCAATACGCACATTGCGCCAGGTTGAAACACATGCACGCATAGATAGATAGATAGATAGATAGATAGATAGATAGATAGATAGATAGATAGATAGATAGATAGATAGATAGATAGATAGATAGATAGATAGATAGATAGATAGATAGATAGATAGATAGATAGATAGATAGATAGATAGATAGATAGATAGATAGATAAATAAATAGTTTAAGTACAAGACACACAACTTCTGCAAGGGCTGTGGAGAAAGAATCTTAGTTATTTATGAATATTTTCCACACAAAAGACTAGGGCAGGGGTCATGCTTCATGAGAAAATGAAAAAAAAATAGTAAGAATTTCATACTGGCAATGACACAAACGGCTCAAGAACAACTTTTATGTAAATTCTACGTCTATTTTCAACATTCAACACTGTGTAGGCCACCATTCTCACATAAAAGAAAGTAAGTGGTTGAGTCAAACAGGGCTTTGAATAAATTTTGAACAATGTACCAGGTGATGCAAGAGAAATGTATTCTCAACTTCCTATATTTATATCTATGGACAGATCCTATATCATATATACCCCCTTATAAAGATTACACTGGGTTAGTGCGTGATATGCCCCTCACCTCCACTCATAGCCTGACATGTATAATGTATATGCATTTCGTAGTTGATGCATATTATTTTGGCTGGCAACGACAGACATGAACAAGTGACATACTTGTGTTACATACACATGAAACATGGATATGATAAGTGGATTATACAAGTCATACAGACGCACACAAAACACCATAGGCCTGAATCGAGTCCCGTATCAGCTGGGATTAATTTTACAGTTGTATGTTTTTACTTTCTTCCCTTTTTCATGCACATTTATACATATGTGTAATATGTCGTAATGGAACAGTGGTAGTTTTTGTCAAAAGAATTACCTGGTAAGTGTACATTTATATGTATAATGAGCATCTATCAAAATAGGCAGATTTTATCAATACAATTTTTATAGATGCCTCTAAGCCTTGATAATCCAGAGGTGCTCATGTCAACACTGCAATCTGGTGACCAACTGTGAAGACGCCAATATGGTAGCACTCTAATTGCATTGCTTGGACAACAAGAGCGATGGTTATGTTTATGTAAAATCTAAATCCTGACATCATTTTGAATATGTACCCAAAATAGGTCTCGGGTGAGCCAAACTGGAGGATCATGGTGCTATGCTCTGCTGACTGACAAAAATGTCCCCTCCCCCACCCTCACCCCCCCCCCCACATAAGTTACACATAAAAACACATGAATTTCATATTGGTATCTTGATTAGTTATCAAAATACCGAGGTCTAAAGGTTTTGAAAAAAGTTTCGCCACTGACCTTTATACACACACACACACACACACACACACATATATATATATATATATATATATATATATATATATATATATATATATATATATATATATATATGTATATATATGTATATATATATATACTTACAGACATACATTCATATATATATATATATATATATATATATATATATATATATTTGTATTTGTGTCTTTTGGTCCAAAACCACTTCCTAGTAGTCATTACCCTATTCCGTAGTCCGAACTCTTTACTCTCCATAAGCTAACCTGTCCCTGTCTAACTTATATACATAGAAGTTCTATAGTCCATATTGCACTCATTCCTCTGTCAAATTTTGACATAGGCTGTATTAGCCCAAATAAATTAAAGGGTCTTCAGCGGGTAACTACTCAACATGTTTCGGAGCCTTTTACCCGTTGTATTAGCTCAAATAAATTAAAGGGTCTTCAGCGGGTAACTACTCAACATGTTTCGGAGCCTTTTACCCGTTGTATTAGCCCAAATAAATTAAAGGGTCTTCAGCGGGTAACTACTCAACATGTTTCGGAGCCTTTTACCCGTTTTATATATATATATATATATATATATATATATATATATATATATAATGTTTAAGGAGCACAAAGGAACAAGTATTTCAATAGAACAGTATCCATGGACAATGGTGTGGCTGGCTGGCCAACCACACTTCGTTCTGGGTCTGTGTGTGAAATTCCATATGCATGGACCTAGGACTGATTGTTAATATCCAAGTCCAATCTGTATCATGAACAGGACATCATGGTCCTAGAGGTCGACTTTCATACTGTCATTTGTCTGAGGACTGACACGAGAGACTCTGATTTACTGAAGGTTTTATTGCCAAATTGCAGCTCTAAGCTTGGGGTTGGAGGTGTCTCATGTAAACCATGAGGTCAGATGGTGATGGACACGCACAAACAATGTACTCTACACATTTTGGACTTCTCCAAAACTGTCTGCCAGATTTACTTCAGACTTGGTGGGGCTGTACCTTGGGCAGGTCTCTACCAAGTTTTTTTCCAAGGTCATGGTCCAGTGATTGTTAACACAGCTGACTTGTCAGTCAGCTGAGCCTATGTGGTGATTAGGCATCCATAGTCTGTCCATCTGTTGTCTGTCATCATCCATAATTCACATTTTCGACTTCTTCACTAAAACCACTGGGAAGATGCACTTCAAACTTGGTGGCAATATGCTTTTGGTAAGTTTCTACTAAGGTGGCTCAAATGGTCAGTTTTACACCAGCACACACGCACAGTCTGCGATGTTAGCCACTAGCCTGAAGCCCGTGTCTAGTAAAGTTGTAAATTTAGCATTGGACAAAACAAAAGATCCCCTAGTCCCAGCCTGATTGGTCTAGAACTTTCTTCCAGGCTGCTCTGATCGAAATATACATTTTATTTGAATTAATTAGCAAAACGCTTAGCAAAAAGACAAAAGAATCAGCCACTTCACACTCTTTGTCATGTTTATGGATGTTTTGAATGATTGCCAGGCTTTTTTATACTACGTGCTGTTAAAATATTAGTAATATGAATCAAATGCATTTGTTTATATTCGCTGTTTGTGTATTTTGTTGAAGTTACGAACAGAAAGTGGAAGAATCATCTATTTTACGTAGTCACCATTGTGGGCGAGACGACACTTCAGTGGATATAGTAACCATCAGGTTGAGTAACCCCGAGCTTTGACCTAAGGCTGAGAAAACTTACAAAGATTTCACAAATAACTGTTACAGTACATCGACACTGGAACCCAGACAGTGAGTCATAAAGTTATTTTGGCAAATTGGCTCAAAAATGCTTGACCCAGATCAAAATCAAAACGACTGAATCTCAAAAGGTACTGCAGACTTGTTGACATCGTTCAATTGTTAAATGATACCTGGTGGGACTTGTAAAGGTAAGTTTTGCAGGCAGGATTTCTTACTACATTTGCACATAATAGGTGTGGTTGGTTGATGAACGCATCTGCACATATAGTTTGCCACTGGAGATACCTATCACAACTCAAAGTGTTCCCAGGTAGTGGCAAAATTAATGTTGGAATCTTGCATGATCAGCATGGAACTACTAATATTGAGAAACTCTGTAATCATGTATTGTTTAGTTTAGTTTAGTTTTGGGAACAGTTCTGCAAGTTGGTGGAGTGAGGTATTGGTGTGTGTGTGGGGGGGAGCGGGGGTAAAATTTCAAAAGTGGTTTGTCGTGGGGGGTCCCCTGCTCATTTGTTCACTTTTGGACTTAGTTTTATCAGGGCGTTGGGGCTGCTGGGTTTGTGTGGTCTTGTGAAAAGTGTTATTTTAATGATGCCCCTTTAATGATGTTTCTAAATTCAAAATTAAAATTAAATATATCCTGCATAGCTGTACTTAGTGTACTAGAGGCAGAGTACACAAGTGAAGTTTATTGTATTGAAAATGTAAACAGTAAGTTTTGTAAACATTTTCAGATTCAGGTGAATTGTAGATTTTTAATCAATTTTGCTGTTGATTTTTTTGCCAAATGTTAAAAAATCGCCCAGCCAAATGCTTCGAAAATGCCTAGGAACACTTCTGCGAACCCTTGGACCTTCATTTGTTCAACATGGGGTGCTGCTATTTTTCTATATTTTATACGATTGGCAAGGGAATATGCACATGTAAGCAACAGTGATCATGGCCTGAAACGGGTGACCTTGCTATCATAGTTCACATGACCACTTCTGTTTATGCATGCAAGGTCAGCTGAGTACAGGACTGTCACGGTCTTCTTGTTTTCTATTTTTATTATTTGTTTGTGTTTTTCCGGTATTTTCCATCTCTTATCCAGAACAGTCACTTAGAGATTATGCTGAAACATGGTGGATCTGTTCTTTGTGAAAGGGTTTTAACCAAGCTGTTAACTATGTGGCACTGCCCTGCATTTCTAATTTTTAACGATTTTTTCAATTCGGGTACTTATCGGTAGATGCACCTTTCCTACTGATTACTATGTAAGTCAATGGGCATTCTAATATTCAATATCATGCATTTTCTCCATCAAGTAGCAATGTTCTCTTCAGAGTTCCCTTCAGAGAGTCAATTTCTATTGCTCCAGTAAAATTTATAATTTTAATGATTTTTTTTGGCAATTGTACTACTTGAAATACTTGTAAATGTCATATGCACTCAGCTAAAGCTCAACACAGGTCGATTCAGTTGCAACTTTGATTTTGTGAACAAGCTTATGTCAGCTGAGCACGGGCTGGTCACACACCCCTCTAGTTTTATTGATTTTTGTGTGTTTTCGTAATTTTCGACTTCTCCAAAACTGTCGCTTAGATTTTTACTGAAACTTGGTATTAATGTACCGTGTGGAATGGTCACACAAACATGTCCACTAGGTGGCATTGCTGTAGATCTCTGATTTTTATCGATATTTTTTTTCGGTTTGGGACTTATCGGTCAATGTATGCAATTCTATTGATTACTTTGGAAGTCAATGGTGACTGCACTGGTAAAAAGTAACATATTTTGAGTTTTTCTCCCAAACCACTAGCCATATTCACTTCAAAGATGGTGTCGATTTATCCTGGATGGGTCTCTACCAATTATGTCCAATAGGTTATGGCCTAGTGAACTTTAGGTTTTCTGTGAATTTCTTTGTTCATTTTTTAGCATCAATATGGATGCAATGGTAATTCACATTTTCGGCTACTCCAAAACCATGGGCCAGATTTATTTGGTGGGGATGCATCTTGGGTGAGTCTCTACCAAGTTTGTTCATATGGTTATGATCCAGTGATTTTTGTACCCCTTGCAACGAAGTGGAGGGGGGGGGGGTATTCTGGTTTCCCCATGTCCGTCCATCTGTCTGTGGACATAATCCTCTCTGGATTCCATTTCCTTCAATAGTGCTCCGATTGTCTTCACACTTTGTATGGTTATTCTCTGTCACTAAAGTGTGTGTCATGAACCAACAATGACCTTTAGTTATATAGGTCAAGGTCACAACGGGCCCTGTAAATAGTCTTGTCCGGACTCTTGCTCTTTCATTAATGCGGGGATATTCTTGAAAATCTGTATGGTTATTCTCTTTTACTAAGGGGTGTGTCAAGAAGCAGCAGTGACTTTTAACTATGTAGGCCAACGTCACAGCAGCCATTGGAAGGGAACATGACAGGACATATATTTTCATTCCTTTTCGTAGGTAAAACACAAGCAACATGTCTGTTTCAAAGCAACAGTTTTTTTTCTCAGCTGAAGGTTATGAAAAACATTCAGGCACAATGTACTCACATGTTGTAGGGGGTATCCAGTACGTCTTTCGGCTACTGCTTCTAGTTAGACTTTTTAATTAATTCTTTATATGTGGACAAAACCAAATAAGGTCTTCCCCAAACGCACTTGGTGAATTGCTTCGAAATTGCACAGAGACACTAGTGGTTATAAGGGCAAGACTTACATGGTACATCAGTAACTTGATCTCATTCTCAAGGTTGCAGGTGTACTTACATAAATTTTACTGTTAGCATCATAATCTATGACTCTAATATTGCAAATGGTGGTGGTCCTGTATGCGGGCTAGAATTACCCAATACATAAATGACTCTGATCTTGTTTCCAAGGTCACAGGGTCAATTTTATGCATTTTATTGTTCACCTGATAACTTGAGAACCTTTCGAGCTATAACCTTGGTGTTGTTTATCGTGGTAGTGCTCTGCTTAGGCCAGGCTTGCATAGTAAATGGACAACCTTGACCTCATTTACAAGGTCACAGTGCAACTAGTGTGATGACTTTTTAAGGTCAGCTCAGCACGGGTTTTTCACACACCCCTCCTGTTTTTCAGGTGGCTCCTCTCTTTCCACCTGAGTGTCAGACTCTGTGGTGGGATTCCTCATCCACTGTCATGATTGGTCATTAATTGCAACCTTTTCGAGGAAAAAGACCTTGCCACTTGACATTTCGGGAGTGGGACAGGGTGTGCACTTGGACTCTTACATCGTCTCTGACATTTGACCTCTGTGCACAGTAGAATCTCTTCAGCATCAATTAGCTGCCAATGGAGGCCATGCCCCACACACTGGTGAGTTCTTTCCAGTGCTCAAACAGTCAAAGGGAAACATGCACAGCCTGTCAGACCATGGTATTAATTCGTTGCATCATTAGGTCTGCAAATGTCATGGTTGACTTCCTCAGTTACAAGTCAAAGGATATAAATACTGAGTGGTCCTTGCATCCCATCATAATTCAGTTGATTTGGGATCAGGCCTAAATAGATATTTAATCGGCCAGACAAAACCATGGACGCATGTGTCTGTACATCTGCACAAACTTGCTGCTTTTTGTTATTCCAGTGGGATAGCCTGATTGTGGATGTTTATCCTCCATCTCATGTCGTATCAATAGTTCTGGAGAAGGAAACTGTGGAACTGATGCCAGTCACTCCATGGTGACCTAAGAAGCCCTGGTCTCTACATGTTTAAAAGATTTGAGTCTCAAAACATTTAGGGTTCTTCTGGCAATACCAACAATATTGGGATAGCTCAGGTCAAACATAATCCACTTTTTTCCTGAGATTCTCTGCTCGTTTTATTAGAGACTCCTGCAGAGTAGATCTGGACGCTCTAGGTAGCACATTGACTTGCCAGAGGGGGATACATATGGTGCCCCTTGGGCTATCTTCATCATGTGGTGTCATGCTAAAATGTTATACTTAGAAAGCTTTTATTCAGACCATTGCCACATAATTACTCTCTCCATCATTTTCGAGACAAGAAGCTTGTGATTCCAGTAATCAAGGGCTATAGGTTCCCACAGCATCCCGGATGCATCTGACAGGTGTTCAGATTGAATATGTATATGTATACGCTACCGCGTAGGATAACATATATCTAACTCTCTTATCGTCTCTTTACTCGTCCAGCAGCTTACACCTGACAGCGGCATATCGATCCTTTTCCATTGTGAGGGAATCGAAAGTGATTTGAAAAAGAAAATGAGGTTCTTACCTTCACATGTGAGCGTTTTATATTTTCAGTTTAACTGTTAGTGATGCAAGTTTTTTTTAGAACCACAGTGGCATGGACTACCAGCAACACAATATTTCAAACCACGTCCTCCTCTTGAAGCTGGAATCATGGCACTATCTAATGTGCTGGTAGTTGCTTTTGTCAATTCATTATTTTGTGGCATTTCAAAAATTCCATTTAGACTCTTCAGCTCAAGGTCTGTTCACTTTAGGTTATCATTAGCCATCTCGCTTTGACGAAAACCTGAATATCTATCTTGTATAGTAATTCAATTGAATGTTCTGGGTTTAGAATGTTTGTGACAAAAACTGCTATTTCCCATGGGAAAAATGTAATCCACTTGAAATGTTGATCCTTGATTCTAAACACATCTGGATGGCATGACTGTTTTAAATGTTTTTTACTGTTAAGTGCAAATGTGAAAAAAAAAACACTTGATCATGGGAAAATGTTACTTTGCAAATCAAATGCAGAATCTGATCCAGTAACTGTCAAACCTTTTTGTTGGCATTTTTCATGTAGTAACAAAGAGGTTTCCTAACACTTTTTTCCCATTTTCCCCTTTCTTATCAGTCTGGTACTTCAGCTTGTTCACACATAGATTAATGATTTACTTTTCGTAACTATCCACAATGTATAAACTAGAACGTTACCTTCAAATTCAGAATGTAGTGATTTCTGCTGAGACGCCATGGTCATAAACCTCCAGTGTTTGTTCTAAAGCTGGGCTTTGGAAAAAAGGTTGATTCAAATCACGGGCACCTTGTTTAGGTTTCACTGGAGCAGCCTGCCCGGATGACAGTAGTGTCAGTCAAGCTGACTGGTTTCAGTTCATTCCCTTATCATGGGCAAGGTAAGCTTATGAGGTTTTGGTTGCAAACAAATCACAGGTAGCCCTGGGCTTCATCAGCCAAATGAATTTCTAAGCAGGTCATCAGCAGGAAAACTTCAAGCACGTTTTGCAGCCACAAATTCCCGCACATGCCTTTTATATGATGGCGGCTGACTGCCTTTACCTTGTAGCGGGAAAGACAACCCCATTGAATGTGAAGAACACATAAACGTGAAATATCAGCAAATATATAAATATACACTGTAATACAAGTTCGTGCTTATAGTGGCAATGCTTGAAGAATTTATATGAAATAGTATGTCCATAAATATACCTAAATTAGTAAAATCCTTAGCATAAAAATTACGGAAGCTCTCCCAGCAAATCATGTTGGTGCAGCACACCAACCAGTTAAGGCATGCATACTTTGATTGCAAGTATGACCCAATATTTAAGTATGATTGGTGTATACCGCCCCAAGTCTGTCAGAGTCCTAGAGGGTGTGGCAGTCAGAGTCAGTCGTGTATCTAAGTTAAATGGTCTGTTCCGTAGCAAGAGAATGTGTGGGTTTTGGGGTGAGTTAAAGCGTCAGAAGCAATGTAAAGCTAACTCTGTATTACATGTTGACTCACTAGCAGCCCACTGCTGTAACATAATGCAAGATGAAAATGATCTGTCACATCCCCCATATTACGAGGAACAGCATCAATTTTACAGACACAAAAACAATGTTTATCAGCCGAAAAGGTAGACGTCGCGATTAAATCTCTCAAGGAAAATACGGAAGCACGTGTGGACTGTATATTATCTGACCACCTAAAATACGAGAACTCGCCAGAGCTGTGCTCTCAACTTCCATCTTTGTACTCCGCTTGTTAAAACTGGGGTGTGGTTCCCGAAGTTCTCTCTATTGACGTAATCATACCAGTCCTTAAAAAGTCCACCTTAAACTCAATGACCCTAAAAATTATAAGACCCATCACTGGTGGATCTATACAAGCAAAATTAGTAGAAAACCTCCTCCTTCCTCCTGTCGATAGCGCTGCAAAAACCAGTTTAGCTTTCGCAAAAAAGGAGGCGCAGAGATGGCCTGTGCTTTTCTACACGATGTGATCACTACTTTGAATGAAGGGAACTCGCCCGTCTTTACCTGTTCTTTATATGCTGAAAAATGTTTTGACACTACATGGCATGCAGGCCCCTTTTATAAACTTATTGGTGTGTTACCAAAACCGTACTGGGTGTTTTTGTATCGCTGGTACGGCAACGCCAAAACAGCCGTCAAATGGAATGGTCAAGTTCAACATTTTCTATTACACTAGGTACCAGACAAGGTACTGGCCTGTCGCTTTCCTTTTAATGTGTTCATTAACGACTTTCCTACTTAAAGACCTTAACAGTATGCAAACTGGTGTCCGAAAAAGTGATGTCTCATACAATCCGTTAGCCTACGGTGACGACATAACCCTGTTATCTTCTACCGGACCCGGTCAAAGTTTAATCGACAAATATTCTTAGACTTCGCGCATTTGTTTCTGGTTGAAAAAATCACGATGTATGGTCATTGGAACATGTAACTTTTCAAAACAGCTCACCTGGTTTCTGGGTGAAGATCCCATATCATGCGAAAAATCATTCAATATACTGGAAGTTAACTACAACAATACAAACAGCTATGCCACACATCTGGATAATAGAACTAGGTCTTGCCACAGAGCCATGTATGGTCTTGCCAGTGCCGGATTTGCATATCCCGGGCTTGACACTGCAGTTAAAGTGCATTTGGGGAAAACTGTGCTATTCCATGCCTTACTTACGGGCTTGATTGTGTTCTTCTTTAAGAAAAATTATTAAGAAAACTTAACTCAGCCCAGGCCAGGATCCTGAAGAAAGTGTTGGGGTTTAGTAAATGGACTCATAGCAGTTCTAGACGTTTGTCCCGCATTAAGCGACCTGTTATCCCGTTATTTATCTTTCCTCAGTCGAGTCAGTCAAGTAGACTCGCCGTATAGATCACTTTGTAATTATCTCCTATCCACATATATATTGGAGGACCACTCAGTGAAACACAGTTTTTGCTAGGAGAGAATCTCCTGTCGGTGTAAATTTTAACAGGAACAAATACGTTCAAACGGCAACTAAAAAGTAAAAAATGTACGAGCCGGATGGAATTGTCAACTCCCTGAGGTTTCTTCTCCATGACGAAAATTTTATAAAGCCATGGAGTAGTCAACATTTTCGAATCACTCATCGTAAGAGCTTTCTGATTGAGCGGCCCATATCTTTACTTTTCGAAGTGTATCCTGTGTGACTCCGCCGTCGCGCGGGGTGGTGGAACGACTGACTGCGCACTCCTGGCTGCGCTCTGCGCCCGGTTTGTGTCCGTTGTATCACGCAGGGAGTTGGGGGCAGCCAGAGTGGCTGTGTCGGCTTGCCCACCGCCCCACGTTGCTGGGCGGTGGTACCAACATTTTCTTATGGTGAGGCCAGCAAGTAAGTAATTAAGTTAGTAAATTCTTTATTCATACTCGATAGCTACATTTAATTGTATAAAAACTATTTTGTGTAGGCCGAGGATACTCACACACAGACATTCAATAAATAAATATTTAAAATGATAAATAGACACTTTAAAATAGAATAGTTAAATTAAAATGAGTCACAGTCATGTAATAAAAGTCCTTTGTTTTGTTGTTAAAAAATCAATGTGCTTAAAATTGGTCTTTCAAAAAAAGTAGTTCTTGACCGCAATTTTAAAAGAATGTAGGCTTGGCTTCCGTTTTATTGTTTCTGGTAATTCATTCCATAGTCTTGTCCCTGATATTTTGAAGCTCTGGCTGTAGCGCTCAGTCCTGGTAATGTCTCTATGTAGGCACCAAGAATTTCTGGTATTGTAGTCACGAATGTGTCAATTTTGTTTGAATTGGCTATGCATGTACTTAGGTGCAAGGTTATTTAAGCACTTATACATTAAAATACACCTGCTAACATTTCTACTATTCTGAAGAGACAACCTACTCAGTTCTTTAAACATGATACTTCTCTGGGTTCTTGGACCAGAGCCAGTTAATGTCCTGGCTGCCTTTGACTGTAGCTTCTGCAGGTGATCTTGGTCAGTTTGAGTGCAACTGTCACAGAAAACACCCGCATAATCCAGATGTGGCGTAACAGTGCAGTTGTACATAGTTGTTAGTGTCTCAGTTGGAACAACCCTCTTAAGTCTTCTGAGCACACCTAATTTTTGACTCAGTTTTTTTGTTAATTTATCAATGTGACAGCTCTATCTCAGTGCTTCGTCTATCACAATTCCAAGATATTTAGAATTATCTGTTCGTGTAAGCTCTTCATTGTTATCTTTAACTTTCACCGAGTCGAATTTCAGTAGGTTCTGTACAGTTCCAATGAGCATAAAAAGACATTTAATGATGTTAAGGCTCAGTTTATTCTGGGCATAATAATACTGTAGGGTCTCTAGGTCTGAGTTGATTTTACATGCCTGTGCATGGGTGGAGTTGACTTTATTATGTCTGTGTGCCAACACAGACATATTGTTTTTTCTAGGAATTCTCTCTCTCTCTCTCTCTCTCTCTCTCTCTCTCTCTCTCTCTCTCTCTCTCTCTCTCTCTCTCTCTCTCTCTCTCTCTCTCTCTCTCTCTCTCTCTCTCTCCTCCTTACAGGCAAGTTTGTCCGACATTTTATTTGAAAAGTATTACACGTACAAACTCGAAACTTGGCACAATTATACTTCTATATTTGAAGTCTCGCCTTTTTATAATGGGAGGTCATGTTTTTCAAAATTATGCAAATGATGGCTACTTAAAATTTTAAATCTTCAATTTCTTATATACTTTAGTAGATGTGGTTCTGAGTGAATCGGAGTTCAATCATAGCAGGGCAAAGGTCAACTCGAATGTCAAGGTCATGTCAAGATCAAAGGTCAATTTTAGGCCAAAATGTCATTTTTGAAGTCAAGGTTCACTTCAGGTAGAGGACATGTCAAGGTCAAAGGTCATTTAAAGGTCAAAGGCCACTTTCGATTGTGGCTTCTTCTAGCCATAACTTGGTCAATTTTTATCCAATTTTGATCACATGGGCTCAAACTGTAGCCATTGTGACACTACACATTTTTTAAATTTACATGTGACCTCTAAAGGCCAAAGGTCAAGGTCACTTGGACCTTTGAAAGTTTCATCGTCATAACTTGGCCAATTTCCATCCAATATTAATGATGTTGGACTCAAATTGTAGGGATTGCAACACTGCATATTTTTATAAGAACATGTAGCCTCAAAAGGGCAAATGTCAAGGTCATTTGGCCCTTTGAAAGTTTCATCTTGCCATAACTTGGTCAAATTTCACCCGATTTGGTTCATGTTGGGCTTAAATTGTTGGTATTTTAACACTGTGCAATTTACATGTGACCTGTAAAGTTCAAAGGTCAAGGTCATTTGAACTTTGAAATTTGCATCCAGCCATAAGTTTAATGTTATGTGAAGTACCAAAGGATAAATGCATTTAATATTTACAACTTTTGAAGGCACACAGATTTGCTTTGAAGCAAATTTTTTTTTATAGTTATTGTGGTGTTGCTTATATTGAGCCATAGAGAAGTCAACTTAATCTTGCAATTCTCGTTAGAGTATTTAGTGTGAGCGGTTCTGTATCTGCTAACAATATGTCTTACATGCCCCCGCTGCCGCGCGGGGCGGCTGGTTGGGTCCACCGGCTGCACCCTGTCTGAGGTCGGATGTTTTGCGCGGGGCGTCGGGGGGTGGCCGGATGGGATGGCTGGCACACTCCAGTCACTCACTTTCAAGTGTGCTTATTTCGGTGTATCTGTATGTCTCTTTCCACGAGATTGGGGGGTTTAAGAAAACATTATTATTATTATTATTATTATTATTATTATTATTATTATTATTATTATTATTATTATTATTATTATTATTATTATTACTATGATGATGATGATGATGATTATTATTATTATGATCATCATCATCATCATCATCATCATCATCATCATCAATGGGTTTTTTTTTATCTTTTCTACGCGCTTGACAGTCAATGCCTTATGAGGTCAAGGTTCACTTCAGGTAGAGGTCATAGCCATTTTCGATGGTGGCTTCTTCTAGCCATAACTTGGTCAATTTTTATCCAATTTTGATCACATGGGCTCAAACTGTAGCCATTGTGACACTACACATTTTTGAAATTTACATGTGACCTCTAAAGGCCAAAGGTCAAGGTCACTTGGACTTTTGAAAGTTTCATCTTATCTTAGGTACTGAAACTGCCCCGTCAATGAGGCTACACAAAGGCTTCACTTGATTGGCCCCATGTAGGCCTATGGGTGACCTTTGCCTGCGTAGACAGACCTTTGTCTGTCCGTTAATTTGTTTATGATCCTACAGCGATCTAATGCTAACCCTTCTCAAGGTCGCCCTCCCTAGAAATCTGTAAAATCAATACCTTACGCGAATCGGTCTGTCTATGCAGGCAATGATAACACTGGCTATCCCCGATCTAGCTACATGGTTTAAACATATCTTATTAAAACAAAATACAATTGTGTTTAGCTGTAAAGCCCTATATTAGTCCATCATGTGAATAAAAGTTAATAAAATTTAACGTTACACGACAACAGCAAGACAATGCGCAAATAAGGGATATAAACAACTCCTAACAGACTGAGTGGCAATGCCACACGAATTTATGACATACACCAGGGTAAAAGTCCCACAGACAGCAAAGGAGTTTGAGGTTAACCTGCATTTTGCTCATAATTATAAATAATTTTCAATATAAAACTATTTTGGGGTGTGAGCATGCATGGCATAATACATTGAATTTCTAACTGTTTATGTTACTACCGTCCCGAGACTGCCAGTGTCGTTAATATAGTGTTGGATGGCCTAAATTATTTGATTTTCGGTAAAAGTTGCAGTTCTTTGTTACCACCAAGTAAAGTTTGCGTTGTAAACGGAGTAAACTAGTAACGATACACTGTAATTTATCTCGATGCAATAATGAATTCACAATAAAAGTGGAAAGCATCTCCGTCTGCATTACAACAGGCACACTCGAGGGAGCTGAAGAATCCAGTTTTGAAAAGATCCTGATCGTCGTGTAAACTGTGCTGCATTGTATTTTAATCGAACGTAAAATTATGGCTTATCATCGACCACAAATATCATGAAGCCAGAAAGGGGTTAGAGTCAGGGCTAGCTCCATGATGATATAAAATGGTATGTTCATTTCAGCATTACTAATACGGTCAAACATACATACGTATGTACTTTCAGTTTGGTTACGCGACAACAGTTATCATAAAGTCTATATGAAGAGATATAAGCATTATCAAATAATAAGCGTTATCAAATATTGTTTCAAAGGTAATTATCAAGTCAGTGCTATGACATACCAAGTATTGAGAAAAAAAAAAAAGGCAATGCTATAGGTCGAAGTCACAAATCAAGTATCCGGTGCAAAACTTCAGTGGAAGTGTCGAAAACCGTCACCCAGATTCACTTCAAATTTAATGGTGGGTGAAGATGTAGCTTGGGTGTGTCTGTGCCCATTTTGTTCAAATACTTACGCTGCACTGATTTTTTTGATTTTTTAATAAATTTTTGGTTAATTTTTTTGATGAAATCTTTAAAATTCTTTTCCGAAACCCGCTTGTCAAATTGCTTGAAATTGTATAGAGACACTCTTGGACCTTTATTTGTCCAATAGGTGGTAGTGCTATTTATTTCTATTTTTTCATGTATTTTTGTGTGTTAAAACTATTTACGATTTCTTCTCCTCGACTGTCTCTTAGATTGCTCTGAAACTAGGTTGAAATGTAATTTTGTCGAAGGATCAAACATGATTGTTCAGTAGTTTATGACACTCTACATCCCGGATTTTTTACGATTTTTTTAATTTGCATACTTCACTGTTGAAGCATACATTCCTATTGATTACAAAGCAAGTTAATGGGGATTGCAATGGAAGGTCACACTTTCGACTTCTCCAAAACTGTTCATCAGATCCACCTCAAACTTGGTAGCAATGTCACATGGGTTGGTCTCTTAGGAGTTGGAACAAATGGTCATGCATCCCTATTGATTATAATATGCAAGTCAATGGAGAATGCAATGGAGATTCACAGTCTGTGCATGTGCGGTCAGCTCAGCACAGGATTGTCTCAGTCCTCTTGTTTCCCGTTCACCTTATACTTAATAAAACTTTGGGACCAAAATGTATATTAAATAGTGCGTTCTTGATGAAACGCCAATTATTCTTGTTTTGCATTCGCCTCACATCTAAAATTCAACCGTGTAAAAATGAGTGTTCTTTTTAGCGATATAGGGGTGAAAAACATCAGAGAGAAGTATATATGTGAATGACTGCCAAAAAATTATGCTGAATAGTTTATAAGAAATACATTTTTCGCCTATTGTGCAATCTGTGGGATTTCGTGGTGATAACGTAAAAATACTGAGCGTTCTTTGGATTATGTGTACACTTCTTAGCTAATAACTGGCAGATTTGGATTTAAATGCATAAAGCAAACACTCACACAGAAATATTGGTTATTATTTCCTTGAATAACACAATGCTAGAATATAAAATCCATGACTTCAAACAGTGTACTGCACACAATAATACATCTAATTCTACAACCCTATCAATCCTATCGACAATCTAAACATATAAATAATAGATAAATATACTGTACACTTTAGCATGGTTAATGCAAGAATACATATACATGAATATGCGTGTAGTTTTCTCCAAAACTGGTAGTCACATCGACTATAAAGTTGATGGGAATGTATTTTGTGTTAATGTTTTCCAAGTTTACTAAAAACATCATGCTTCAATAATTGTTTTGCATATTTTCATGATTTTGTTTCTGTTTTTATTTGAAGTCATTTAAAAATCCCCCCAAAATGCTTGGTCACTTGCTGCAAATTCTCAAGAACATTTCTGAGGACTCTTAAATCTTTCTTCTTTGTTCATGTAATCGTTGACTTCTCCAGAAATGCTGGCTGTATTTATCTCAATTTTTGTTTGTGTGTCTCTGTCCTCTGGACAACACGGGTTTCATTAATTAATTCTAGATTTACATTACGCTCTTTAGATGTATACATTACCCTTAATTGCCATGCATCTCACGTCTCATTGGGTCAGACAGTACTAGTATACATATACAAGTTACAACTTTTTTTTAACTTAGACTGTTTCATGAAAGTTCTCACATATGTATCAGATCCTTGGATGTGTCATATAACAAAACTTTGTCAATGGGTCAGATGTCTTGGTAATAGTGATGAAACCGAGTTCTATTCATCTGCAGGCTGGAACTTCGTTTTTCTTTGACATTCTTCATGAAACATCACACAGACACACATTAACACCAAAACAATGCCTTTAACAATCCACGCTTCAATTAAAACTACGTCATTAGGTCTTGTATCTAGGTGGCACCTGAGAAGACTAGATCCCTATCCAGACTCCTTAGTAGCACCGATACATGAATACACTGTTCGTCCCTGTGCTCTATAATGAAGACTAACTCAGATGTTGTGTAGTAACACTACGTGACTAGGCCAGGTATTTGGATCATTCATTTACTATTTTCTTTTGGCTTGTAATGGTTCGGCTCTCTTATATTATAATGTAGTTTTCACCGAAACCTTTGAATATACCCCCCCCCCCCCCCCCGCACTGGCTGTTCTGGTCTGCACCACATATCCTGGTAAATTTATCTTCTTTAATGAGAATGCTCCATTCATCAACGTGGAGATTTGATGAATGACCTTGTTTATGCAAATAGGCTGGAATCTCAAATACGCCTGTGATAACACCAAAGCACACTCAGTAATTACAATAGATCTATTTAGCTCCCCTGACAAATGCTGATAAGCAATGGGCATAATTGAATATTTTCATTTATGTCTATCCTGTTGACTGAATCATATCTGGTTGAACTGCATGTTGAGCATGTATTTACACACATAAGAGTTTCATAATTCCTTGTTAGGCCAGAACTTTGCAGAGAGGCGTTTTCCCCATTCCTTTTTAGTCTACACATTTGACTGTTCCGATCCATTTTGACATGGCCGCTTTTATAATTAATAGCGTGAATAAGTTATTCGCTCACTTTTTGCAAATTGCATCATACAGGTCATAATGCCCAATTTAGCGTATACAAATGGCGCCGGCTGTGTCAAGATAAATTAAACTGACGTCAAAGGAGGTAATGTGTAAAAGGGGCAAGAACATCCATTTAAAACATGTTTCAACAAATGTCAAAGTTACCTAAGACCTAACAAAAATATATGTGTGGTTCTGGTAACGCGACCGACCCTACTGATAAGGCCCGACCCGAAATAAATTTTATGAAACAGAAAAAAAAAATGTTTCAAGCCGCCCTTCGCAAATAAAAATTGATCGCCCTGGCTGAACGATTTTATCGAGAAAGTGGCCGTCGTGTGCCGTTATTTTGCAGTAATGTCAACTCAAACACAACATTCTATTTCAACTTGTCTGGAGGGTTAAACTGATCCAGAGCAACGGCAGCTCTGCGTAGCCACGGTTGTTTGGTACAACAGCATAGCCCTGGTTGTTCAGTGAAACAGCATAGCTCCAGTTGTTCGATGTCACGGTGATTGTTCGGTCGTATCGTAATATTTCGCTAAGTTCCAGGTGTCCGTTCTCTGAGTTACCAGGGAAAACGGTCGTTAAGGTACCTTCAAAACATGACTGACTGGCTAACTTTAATCTGCCCCTAGTTGTGTCTAAAGCAGCTATCATCGTTATAGTAACAAATCCAAATGCGACACAATATCCTGGCTTCGGCAAATCATGAGCGTTGGTGAGCGCCATTTGGAATTTGGCGCAATACTCTGCAGGACAGACGCACAAAAATACATTTGCTTTGGATATCAAAGTAATTCGCGGCCACAGCATATATCATATCATTCTTTATGCTCTCAAATATTTGCAAAATATATACTTTTGGTTTCATAAATTATAACACACCCCGCCCCCCCCCCCCCATCGTCCTATTACTACACTCGTTTACAAACCATTGGGTGCGGATGTTTTGAATAGGTAGGATCCCAAATATCTGCGTGATTAATGTTAACGGAAGGTTAATTTGTCGAATGAATGTACAATGTATAATGGGACTTTTCCAGCGTGAGCATTGCCTACAAATGTAAATACGATGCCTTAAAAGTACCAGTTGTCTGCGGGGATGGGCCCCAGAATAGGAATATAGGAATCCTACATCTCAATAAACTTATAGGCTTACTTTTGTTAAGAATCGCAGGCTCCCGTTGTTCGGTTATTAGACGTATACCATACATAAAACAGAAAAAAACGACAGTGGTCTCGCACCGTCAGCAATTCATCTTTGTAGTTGCGAAATTGATCTTACTATATATGTATGTATGTATATATATATATATATATATATATATATATATATATATATATATATATATATATATATATATATATATATATTACCAAATTGAGATGGAAAGCATGTAGAAGACTTTTAAACCAAGTTATCATGTCCTCCTACATGCCTATTTCCCTTGCTGTGATATAAGCCAGGCTTCCAATTGCGATTCTAGCTTTGCACTTTAGACAAATTATAAAAAGCACAGTGAAATCAACTCTTTTTGCTCAACATACAATGGCCATGTGGATCCTACCTTCAGGAGATTAAATGTCGTAAAATACGGAATTACTAGGGCAAGCCAGGACCGCAAAAAAAATTACATTTTTCATTTAAAACAGAATAATTATAAATAAAACAGATAAAAAAACAAAACAGATATTTGTCATTTCAAACCGAGTAACTATCAATAAAACAGACAAAAAAAAAATAGGTATTTCTCATTTAAAACAGAATGATTAAAAATAAACCAGAAAAATTACAACAAAACAGACAGATATGACAAATAATACAAACCATTTTTGAATAAAACATACAATGAAAGAAAACAGGTGTCGCTGTTAAATGAAACAGGCAATCAGCAAATGAAACATATCATTTTGAAAGAATCTACAGTTAGGCAAAATGAGATTCAGTCAGCAAATGCGTAAAAGCCGGAACAAAACAGAATTTAACATAACCAAAGATATTTATTTCATTTTTTCCATTTTATGAAAAATCTGCAATTCAATCCATAAATATTGTAAACCTACAAGAAAGAACACTTTCACATATGGAATTGAGGATAAAAATATATACCGTCTGAATTTGAATCCCTTTTTCTACCCTTCTACATGATCACAATCATGCCTCCCATTCTACACCCGCGTTTGTTGTTAGCATAATAAGCACAGGATCCTCATTTGTGATAAATTATCGCAAAGATATGTCTTGATAGATCTTAATTAAAGTTTCAACAGTGAAAAATTCCCTGTCTTTTCCACGTGAATGAATTAAATGACAATTATATTTGATTATGTTATGTTATGTACCAGCTTTTTAGACCCACCCAGAGACAGCTGCATGGTTGGATGTGGCGTGCACAGAATCCCATTTGTGATAATTTTTTGCTAAAATAGGTTTAGATGAATCTTGATTTAAGTTTGATCAGTGAAAATCTTTCTATCTTTTGCATAGAATAAAAAAAAAAAAAAAAAAAACCCAGCAATTATGTTCGATAATGTGCCAGTTTTAGACCCGCCAAGAGACAGCTGGGGGTGACGTGAGTGGGAAAAAATGGCGCCTCGAGGTGTTGAAAATGCGCATGAACTAATCACTGAAAAACTTGCTGAAATCTGAGCACGTTTGCTGAAGGGTGACGACAAAGCTGGGTAACGTTACCAGTTTTATCAACTGATGAACTGACCGGCAAATGTCATAGGGCACTTATGCTCCTGTCAAGAATACGCTGTACAGAAGGCCAAACGAAGACAAAAATTGCTGTGTGTATGTCTCTCGTTTTTACGGCATAATTAGCTAAGTGGGGACTCTGGAATGCCATATTATTCTTTTGTAGCAGATTTATGCATGAATAATCTTTATATCTTGTGAGTTAAGAGAAAGAGTAACTTTACTAATGTGTTATTCCTTAGGATAGATTATTTTACCGTTTTTAGCTCAGCTGACTTGTCAGTCAGCTGAGCTTTTAGGAAGCTCAGTCGTCCGTTGTTCGTCCGCCGTCCATCCACAATCCACATTTTAGACTTTTTCTCCCAAACCGGTGATTGGAACTTCTTAAAACTTGGTGAGAATCTACCTTAGATGGATCTCTACCAAGTTTATTCAAATGGTCACGCTTTATTGATTTTTTTGTTTGTTAGTTTGTTTGTTTGTTTTTTTGTTTTTTTTTTTTTGGTTTTGTTTTTTGTTTTTTGTTTTTTTGGTTCCTTTTGGGCAAATCTTAAACAATCTCCTCTGAAACCACTCACCCAATAGGGGTGATCTGGTTTGAGTTTAATTTCTTGACAAACAGCCTTTTGTTCCCATGATACATGTTTGTGACACCTAGCAGCCCATGCCATTTTGAGGTCAGGTGGGTCAGCAAAGCCCATTACATTATAGTGAACCTGAAAGTTTCAGCCTGCAATATGAGGACAAATTTGGGAATTATCATCTTCTAATCTACCTGAAGTACATATGATTATCTTTAAATACACCCATGTGTGATAAAATGAAAGTTTAGTGCTTATTTGGCAACATATAGAGAGGTTAAATTTAGTTTGTCTGCTAGTTCCCCATGTTAATCTATAGAGAAAAAATGAGGGTCATGTAAAGTGACCACAAGATGTCGACGGTCAACCATGAATAGGATGGGCAGCACCACCTTTAGAAGTAACCCAGATATAGCTTTGATATTACACAGGAACACTCCTAGGGACTCCTAGTTCTTAATTTGTTCATCTGGTGGCGCTGCAATCATGTCTATTTTTGAAATTTTTTTGGTGTGTTTTTGCTATTTTCGACTTTTCCAGAAACGTCACTCAGATTAAGCTGAAACTTGGTGGATATGTTCCTTGTGGAAGGGTCAATGTTGTTCACAAGGTGAGACTGCTGTGGATTCCTGATTTTATCAAGTTTTTTAATTCGGGTACTTATCGATAAATGCACCTTTCCCATTTATTACTATATAAATCAATGCCCACCAAGTGGCAATGGTCTCTTTAAAGTTTTCTTTAAATATTCTTCAATTTTTCATGATCCGGTAAAATTGTTTAATGACTTGTTTTCTTCTGAACAATCTTAGAAATACTTCTAAATTTCATATGCACTCAGCCAAAGCTCAGCACAGGCCTATTGAGTTGCAACTTTGATTTTGTGAACAATCTTAAGTCAGTTGAGCACTGGCTGTTCACATAGCCCTCTTGTTTTACTTTATTCACACTAAATGATGATGCTAGGATTCTAAAGTTTACCTGTGTCGCCACCTATCGGCAAACGAGCGCAGATTTCTGCAAATTGTTCACTGATTATTTCATGACCATTTTCGACACATTGACATGCCACTTTTCCACTGACGTCATGCCGGCCCAGCTTTCTGTGGGTGGGTCTAAAAGCTGGTACATAACATAACATAACATAATCAAATATAACTGTCATTTAATTTATTTCTATGGAAAAGACAGGGAATTTTTCACTGTTGAAACTTAAATCAAGAGCCATCAAAACATATCTTAGGAAGAATTTATCACAAATGGGGATTATGTGCAAATTATGCTGACAACAAATGCGTGTGTAGAATGGAAGGCATAATTGTTATCATGGTGAAGAGTACAAAAAGGATTCCAAAAATTCAGACCGCAAATATTTTTTATCCTCAATTGCATCTGTGAAAGTGCTCTTTCTTGTAGGTTTGTTATATTCATAAATTCGATTGTAGATTTTTAATCAAATGAAAAAAAGGCAACAATTATGTTATGTTATGTCCTGTTTTGTTCCGGTTTGTAGACCTTTTCGCTGCCCGCGCATTTGCTGGCTGAATCGGATTTTGCCTAACTGTAGATTCTTTCAAAATAGTCTGTTTTATTTGACTATCGCCTGTTTCGTTTAGCAGCGACACCTGTTCTCTTTTGTTGTCTGTTTTATTCAAAAATGATTTGTTTTATTTATTATTTCTGTCTATTTTGTTGTATTATCTGTTTTATTTATAATTATTCTGTTTGACATAAGAATATCTGTTTTGTTTTATTTTTGTCTGTTTTATTTATGATTATTTTGTTTGTAATGAAAAATATCTGTTTTGTATTTTTTGTCTGTTTTATTTATAATTATTTTGTTTTAAATGAGAAATGTATGTTTTGTTTTATGTTCTGTCTGTATTATCTATGATATTTTTGTTTTTAAGTGAGAAATGTATCTGTTTTGTTTGACCTTTTTGTTTGTATTATTTATAATTATTCTGTTATACGTGATAAATGTATTTTTTTGCGGTCTTGGCTTGCCATAAAGTTCGATCGCGGAAGTTTTCGTGTACAAAACGATTGACTGACCACCGAATACTATCGAGAAATTGTTTAACCCAATTTTGCATATTCATTCTCATTTCATTATAAGGCGGAGGTTGTGTATACATGTACTACTACGTTAACAGTGCAGGGCTCGATACATCTTTATATTCTGATACTGTGCATGCAACACGTGGAACTGTCATTCATAAATTGCCATCAGTACATTGATGAAGGCATTAAACTAGGTCTCTGCAAATTATTTACACGCACACTTTGTTGAATCTCTCATTGGTCCGGTGTGTATCTGTCGTGTTATTCCGCTGACAGCAGGACTTACAAAATCCGTTTGTTTCCATTGTCTTTCTTTTCATAAGGTTTAACAGCCTACTCTCAGAACCTGCTGGATGGAATGTTATGATTTTATGCATGGGATTCAGGCCCGTAGCCAAGATTTTTTTTTTGGGGGGGGGGGGGGGGGAGGGGGAACAGCCGCTTGCGACGCGCGCCACAGGCGCGCAATCCTCCTAGGGGTCCAGGTACATGCTCCTCCGGAATTTTTATTTTTTATTTTCAGTGCATTCTACTGCATTTTCAGGCAAATTTTGCATGATTTGTGGAATTATTTTGTAAAGAATCAATTGCTGTTATACGTACATGTCAACATGCAGTTTCTATTGTCTGACAGTTTTCTTAATTTGTCTCCTTTTAGGTGATGGGCTGTAGTTACAGATTCAGGAATGCATGTGGCAAATTATATTACCACATTTCAAGATGCTTGTTACCTAATAACCACGAAACAGACTGAAAATGACATAATGTGTACTTTGGTGTATTAAATGTTGTGGTTTGTAAAATAAAAAAGACATATATATATATATATATATATATATATATATATATATATATATATATATATATATATATATATATATATATAATATGCATGTGATAACAGCTGTATTCCTGCACGTTGCTACCTATTATTCTTATATGATCAACATATTTGCTTTGAGAATGTTACTAGATTCACCCAAAATACAGTTGCATTGTCACTTTTAATCAGTTTTGATGTTCAAGACCTTGACCGGGTTTATTTAAAACAAACTCAATTGCATGCTGATTTTAAAACTTTATAAAGTAAAGTTTATAAAATTGCATTTGGGTTGAAATACTCTGAGTCAGAACAGGTGATGACACAATTGCTCTTAGGAGGTAACTATCATCCTAAACAAGTATTAAATCTTGCAACTTTCATATCCATGCTATATATGGATGTTGTTATGTTTAATTCTTAATTATGACCATGAAAAATACACTTTGATAAGGTAAATAGCACTTCAGAGCTTACTTGGGGCAGTTTACTGTGACATATATAACCATATAAAAGTTCTTTATAAATTGCTTGATGGAGCCGTGGTTAGTTCTGAAACTAAGCCTGGTCAAAGATTAAAATGCAGCCATCCGATTGGCCGTTGCCAGCTGTCCATGATAGTAAATTTAAATTCAATGCATGCCTCTAGATCGCTTGTTTTGGGATAAGAACGTACAGGTCATCAATTGCCCTACACAATTAGAGACAGCACGTCTCTTAAGTCGGTTCTTTTCCTGCGCTCTTCCAGACATGACAAGCAAAGTTCGCGCAAAAGGAGTGAACTAATGACGAGTCATCTGGGTGTATGTGCAGGAGCTCAAATTATCAATCCGTATGGGTCTTACATCTTGACTGACAGAGCTCAAGCTGAGTGGGGGCAAAGAGAAAGGCCCATTTTCCAGCCAAGATATGATTTTCTAATAACTTTCATTATCAAATAGCAGTTTTCACTGCATTGAAAAGGCGGATCTTTGTCAAGTTTCTGCCCCCCTCCCGTTACCGTTCTGGGATTCCAAGTTGGCAAAGGTTGAAGTAGCAATAACTTTTCCTGTTTTCCTTTTTTCCTTTTTTCCTTTTTTTTTCTTTTCAATTTTCTAATGCAGTATCTGAAAGCTTGTGCCACTGGTAAAGGACTGATCCTCGAACACGTATAATCGTTTAACATTTTAACCAGTACTTGTAAAAGATAAACTGATATAGAATTAGAATAATGTCATCAAAATTTAAGTTGGCAAAGTACCAGAAAAATATTCTGTCTCCGATTGACGGTGACGATAATTTTGAATCATGGCTATAATGACTCGGGTTATTTGTCTCCCAGTTTGAGGTGGATTTTGACCGGGAAAAATATAAGTTCGGTGGTCAAATGAAAACTATCTGTTTTTAGCCGGACCTAATTAAGAATAATGTGTTTTGCTGATTGGTAGTATCCATCATCTGTGCCATGATGCCACGTGACCGCGTTTGGTACAAATGTAACGATCTGTGCATTCAGAGACCCTGTGCTCATCATAGACGGCGCGATTCATTTTGGTGTTGGGACCCGGATCAAAGGTAAGGTGCATAGCTATCTTTTTCTGCCCCTTTTTTGTCGGTGATGGACATACTGAAGAGATCTTGATTGTTCAGGACATTCAGTTATCGCTGATCTGAATCCTGCTCCTTGACTCATGAATAGCTTAGAAAATAAGTTTATACAAAACGAAATGAAAACAACATCGAATGTGTGAGTTATCTGGTATCCAGCTGTATCACAATAGCAAAAAGCATGGCGGGCATTTTGACGTAGACCTATATTGTAAGCTCTAGACGCTGCAATTGACCTTTTTAGTGAATTTGCCAGGTTGTAGGGTTATCGGGATAAATAACGGAAAAGACCACGCACATGTCCACTGTGATTCCGCAATGTTCCATGTATATTGTTTGACAAATCAATCTTACATTATGAAACACGTTTACGCCCGCCAAAACATTAGTTTTGTATGTTGCAATGTACATGTCAGTAGGCCTAAATATAGTAGGCACACATTAATTGGCACCTATGACATGCCACTCTGGCATTTAATGCATAATTAGGCTATACATATGTGTAATTATACAGAATAATGTTTAAAATGTGAATTCTTTTATACCTGTGAGAAAACTTGTAGGCCTATATATGTGCACGAGTTTAACACGTATAGTGTGGTGATTCTTTTTGTGCTTTTGGATTTTTTTTTATGTAAAATTAAACATTTTTCAATTTTGCACATATGTGAAATACCTTTACATCATATGTTTAATTACACTTTTCAACATCTGTAAAAGAATTACACAATGTCTATTTCTGTTTACACATGTTAAATCATTGATTTTACACGTGCAAAATATACATTTGTCCAAGGAACTGCAATTCGCGTGACTCGTATCATCACTGGTTTTGAAAATTTTTTTGTAATTGTGAGCTATAAATTCCACGACATTTATACAAACTTCACAAAATCCTGTAAACGTGCTCAATTCTTTTTGGTCTTTCTATCTTCACTAGATGTTTTGGGGTCCATTTTTGATAATTGTAGAAAACGGCCCTGCCTTTGATCCCATCATGCGGTATGCACTTCACCCCTTCCCAGCTGTAGTACGTGTGTCCTCAGACCTGTAACTGGGCCAATGTGATAACACTTGACACGCTGTCCCCACGAGCCTAATTCTGACGACTGGTAATAGGTTGTACATACCGCAGCAAAATTAATGCGAATTATTGGAAATAATAATACAGACATAGTATACGGTGCACCAACATTGTTTGAAACGCCCAGAACACCAATATGCTTTTTATATGCCTTGTTTTTTGGTATATTATGGGGACTGATATGGGCAGATTCAACACCGATGATTTCGCAGTGCACTGCTTTTAAAAAGTGGAAGCAAGGGATATTTCAAATTAATGGAATGAAAACCTTGATAATAATAGTTATCCTGACAAACATGTATGAACTAATGTCAAATTGAAAGGTCATTCTGGGCGGAACGGTACTTGTGTTTCATAAAGAATAAAAAGATAAGGAAAAAATACGCACTTTTAATTTAGCGCCCATAATGTTAAAACTGAAACTGATATACCCCACCCAAAGTCCCTTTGAAAGATAGAAAATGTGAATCATGTGGTGTTCTGGAAAATAATATCCTCTTTTTATCAATTTCTCAAAATGTATAGCCCAGTATATTTAAATATAATATTCGCAAGGCTTCCATTTTTTTTCGGATTAGAAATGATGATGATGATGATGATGATGATGATGATGATGATGATGATGATGATGATGATGATGATGATGATGATAAAATAAAAATAATAAAAATATTAATACGAAGTTAATGTCATACAGAGAAATTCCTAGACTCCTCAGGTGTCAGGAGCAGAAGACAGGTTTTTACCCGTGTTTTTGTGCTTTCTTTCTTGCTGTGATTACAATTTACATTTTATGCTGTGTTTGCTACATTGTATCCTTTGCTATACTTTTCAAGTGCTGTGTGGTCCATTTTTTATGCTTGTGAATATGTCATTGTACGTGTATGTACTTGTCTGATAAAATATCGTTTGTGAGGCAGCCAATAAAGTTCATTCCCACGCAGCGTGGGTCAGTACCCTGGTACACGTATTATATCGCAGTGCTATTTTATCACTATATCCTGAAAATACAGTTGTATTGCAACAAAAATGTAATTATTGGATTCATTCGAAAGGTCAGAACCATCACATAACATAATTTCAATTATTCTATCAGCGAGGAGATTTAATAACAAACTTGTGTGGACAACAGGAGTAATTACATTAGTAACAGGCTCCAGCAGTTTAAGTCTAGGTAGTTCATGGAGCGGACAAAACAGGAAAAAGTGACTGGTATCTCCCTGTAAGTGTTTGCACAGGCAAGCTGCAGAGGGCAAAATGTTTTTATGAAATAAATGATGTTTCAGTATAGACCGTCCAAGGCGCAGCTGTGTGTGCATAATATTTGTGCAAAACGATCGCCAAACGTAAAGTATTTTGGAATTTTGGGTCTATAAAAGAGAATTTTGGTTAACTTTGCCTTGAAGATAGAGAGTGTGGGAGACACTTTAACGTCGCCAGGTAAATCGTTCCATAGGTTAATGCCAGAGGGCAGAAAAGATTTGACATAGCCGTCAGTCCTACACCTGATTTGTCTGAGTTGACCGGAATGTCGGAGTGTGTGTGTGGGGGGGGGGGGGGGGCGCTGTTTCTGTTAATACGTAATTTTGAATTAAGTCGTAAAGGTAAGAGGGCGTGAGTTTATTTAGTATTTTATACAAAAGAACTAGTTTAGAGAATTTTTTTGCGAGTGTGTGTCGGCTTCCAATCCATTTCAGCGAGTAGCCGGTCACTTGATGCAAATTTCCTAACACCAGTACAGATTTTGTCTGCCTCATACTAAATTCCTTCCAAAAAATCAGAAAACTCTTGACTACAATTATCAAAAAGGACACACCCATATTCCAAAATTAGGCGGACAATGGACAATTACAATTTTTCCAAGGTTTTCCTAGAAAGTTGGAATTTAAGTCTGTTCAGGAGAGATAGTCGTTTATTTGCTTTAGGGACTATGCGATTTACGTGTAGGTGCCATGTTAGGTCAGAAGAGAGAGTAATGTCTAAGTGAGTGTGATTTGTGGCCTCCGTTATTGCAAAACCGTCAAGGTACAATTTACAAAACAGGGTGGTTTTCTTTATTTTTCTTACAGGAGAAGAAAACCGAGAGATATTTAATGGCACTAAAAGTCATATGCGCCATATTCAACCCCAGGTGGACAGGTGACCAAGATCAGAATTAATGCAGGCACCAGAAGATTTGCGATCATAGAGAATCTCAAGATTGCTGGTGTCATCAGCGAAAAGCCTGATGTCACATGTTATATCATCAACGATGTTATTGATGTAAAGTAGGAATATTATAGGCCCAAGGATAGAGCCTTGGAGCACAACAGCCTCTATGCGTAACGTAAAGAGCAACGACCGTGCATGACAACTCTTTGTTGGCGATTGTTGAGATAACTATCTAACTAACTATGATAATAGGAGAGGTGATACCAAATTGCCCCATTGTAAGGAGAGCACCAAGATGCCATACACGGTCAAATGCTTTACAAATGTCAAAAAAACCCCACCCAGGCCTCATTGCCAAGTTCCAAGCCATTGTAGATTTTATGAACAATACTAACAAGTTGGTTCATAGTGGGGTCGTTGGAAACAAGCCAGAATTACGCCTGGTCAAGAGGTTATTTTGCATTAAATGCTCATAAAGTTTGTTGTACACCAGTCTGTCAAAATCTTTGGACACTTTACACAGTAAAGATATTGGGCGGTAGTTCGACTTAAGTTGCGTACCAGATTTCCTGTGAACAGGACAAATGTGTGATTTCTTCCATTCACCAGCAGACAGTGAGCTGTTGAACTGTCTAGTTAAGGAATTACATATGCCAAAGGCAGTTTGTTTTCGAGTAGGATATTACCCAGGTCATCTGGACCCATTGCAGAGCTGGTTTTAAGTGAGATTAAGATCTTATAAAAATCATTTTCATCTACTGCGAAAGGTTGTAATCTGGCATCAGTGCGATATTCGAAATCAGGCAAGGGGAGTGGGTTGTCATCAACGGAGGTTCTACACTGACTCGTGAAATAATGGTTAAAGACTTCAACTTTTTCGTTATTGTTGGAAATAATACGTTTCCGTATTAAACGGTTAGTTTTACTAGTAACCCAAGGTTTGTCTTTTGATCTGATAAGAACGGCTTTGCAGGGGATACATTCTTTGCAGTATCAAGAAAAAGTTTGGTCCAAGATTCCACTTGATCATCTATTGAAGTAAACATACTAAATCCAATGTCCCAGGAAGCATTGGACAGAGCCTCATTAAGATCATCAAAATTCCCTCTTATGTACTCCCAAAGGGTTGTTTTGAAAGCTTTGGGTAAAGAAATTGAAAAAGTATAAAATATGGCAGTTAGAGATGAGAGGGAGCACACCGCTGTTTACTATAAATCTGGGTGAGTCCGCAAAAGGGAGATACAACAAAATACTTGAAAAGTCGGTAGAACGAGTGGGTTCGTTGGTAATTTTTAAAAAATTGTTGCGTGAAACAACGTCGACCAGCTTTGTACCCAATTTACTGTCAGCGTGATCAGAGTCCCATCAGAAGCAGCGGTCGTTTAAGTCGCCAGTTGTTATAAAAACTCTGGGGTTTAGTTACATGGCTGTAGTAATAGAATCAGACAGTTCATGCAGAAATGAGTCTCTTTTGTTTGCTAACTGACCAGGTGGACAAGAGTACGTCCCAACAAGAGCGAGGCAGGTGGTTTAACTAAGGTAAGATATCCAGCTAGAAAGGGTACATACGGGTTTAGGGGTAAGTCAAATTATTGTTATCTAAACTTGCACTGTACAAATTTAGTAATCATGTTTGGTTTGAAAGTATTCGTTATTCATATTGAAACTCTGTATTTATAAGCATAGCTTCACGTATTTAGTTAATGCGCTGAGCCTGGCACGGTCATATATCTTTCATTATTATGTAAGTTGTCTTTGTTGAATATTTAGCTTAAACTAGGTGCCTCTAATCAGAGAGACATGTACGGGTACAGGCTCCGAAACATGTTCCGAGTAGTTATGCGCGGAAGACCCTTGAATTTATATGGGCTAATATAGCCAATGTCAAAATTCTACAGAAGAACGTGACAATAGTACTTCCATATGTATATAGGTTAGACAGTGACAGGTTAGCTTTTGGAGTGTATAGAGTTCGGAATAGGGTAATGTCTACCATGAAAGTGGTTCTGGACGAAGGACACAAATACAAATATGAGTGATGCAGTGAAGTATAGTACCTACATGTGTCTAAAAAAAAGAATAAAAAAAAATCCGGACCTAGACATGAGGGGTGTGTATTAAAAACGCTCGAGCACAATGTTATTATAGTTACAGAGGGAAAGAATGCCATAACATGAACAGGTATGCCGAGACAACAAGCATTATTGATGATATACCTGCAGACTAGGTAATTCGTGCGATGCACCAGAAAATATTGACACAGTGATATATGGGCCCAGAGGGATCCGTATGTTTACGTATCATACATATATTTCTTTCTTTTTTTTTATTGGTATGTACAAGTTACAAAAAATTAACAAATTATTGGGTTGCTTCTTCTCTGGGGAAGAATGATATGCAGTATCAAATGTATAATATTAAATAATCAGGAGGAGGTGCACGGCCCGATCTATACTCTCTCAGGTACCATGCAGGTGCAGCATCCCAAGACGAAGCTTTCATCCTCGGCTCGCAGAAATCATATAATAGATAAAGGTTATGTTGTGGTGGCAATGTATTGTACGCAGGATCCAACGAACATAAAAAAGGATGGGTCGCAAGAATTGCCCCATCATACCCCCTTTGTCCATATCATCACAACTCTTTCAGTGCCAAGTTTTGCCTGAGTCGACAGCCAGAGCGCGCTCAGGTAAGCTACAGACACGGACCGTTCTTATGGTCTCTGCAAATGTGTATGCATGTTGGTACTTCAACCAAATATGTATTGTAGTGGGACCATTACGTGTCTATATCGTAGCCAAAAATCAGTCCAAGTCTAAAATCGTCCAAATCTTGACAAACCTATCAATATAAACATCACCAGACACAACAGCAAGACTCGAACACTTTGAGTACAAAGAGTATGAATTTAATATTACAATGTTAGTTCAGAGTGACTCTCTCTCTCTCTCTCTCTCTCTCTCTCTCTCTCTCTCTCTCTCTCTCTCTCTCTCTCTCTCTCTCTTTCTTTCTTTTTTTTTCTTTCCTGGTGTATTTGTGTACCTGCCATTTCAGTACATTGTTCCTTTACCTCAGTTTACCAAACTGAGGTGAGTCTAACTGGCCTGCAGTTACCGACTTTGTATTTACTACCGTTATTAAGTAGTGGTGTAACTTTTATATTTTTCCAGGCTGTAGGTAAGGTACTTCTCTTGCTTGATTTATCAAAGATTAAACTCAAAGGTTCAGCTATTATATGTCTTAATTCAAAAAGCACCTTGTATTTTATCAGATCCCATTGACGTATGAAGATTCAAATCTTAATTTTGTATTTCTTTTAAATATCATATCTGATTATATCTCAATCTTATGTAACTCAGAATTACAGGTTAGCTTGTTTGAAATAAGTATTTGCCAACTTTCTTTTGTATTCTTGTTAGATTTTTGAGTGGCCCATATGGCTAGATTTATGATTCGAGCAAAGGCCTAATACGCAGCATTGTCCTTTGACCCTGTTTCTAAAAATCTTTTCCATGCCTTGTATTGTTTTTTGCTTAGCCTTTAAAGAGCAATACATTTATCCATGTTGGCTTATATGTATTCATTCTATGATTCGACGTTTCGACAAAATGTTTGTCGTCTGGGCCTCTCGATAGCGGGTAGGTTCTGTTGCATGTTGAAATAAAAATGATTCTTTGACTCCTTCTTAAACATGTTTGCCTGATGTTCAGGTTTATGATTACAAATAATTTTCCAGTCTATTTCTGGGTAAATGGAGTGTCCAACCATTAAAATGTCTGTAGTTTTCTCTTCACCTGCTTTAAATTAATTTAGCAAGTTTCCGTCATTAACAGAAGAACTGTTTGGACTGCGGTATACACATCCTATTATTTTTTTTTAACTTTATCCATTTTAATATCTGCCCACACCAATTCACTGAAGTTGTATTTCTTAAAAGCACATTCCTGAGCGTTCAAGTTTTCCTTAATATACATACATATATAATTATCTACTATCTGTGTCCAGGTTTTCCAATAGAGTGTATCCTTTTATCTGTAGTTCACATGCCTCAACTTCAAATCTTGAATTTTTGGGTTTCACTTCAGTTATTCCCATAATATGTGGTTGTTGTTTTCTGTTGGCTTCAGCAGACAATCTAGCAACATTGACATGTTTTTAGTTTTATCTTCTTGTTTTTATGCATCGACACTTCCAAAGGTCTTGACATTCCGCCTCAACCTTCTTTTTTTTTTATCTTATTGCATTCTTTATCTCCATCTCCATCTATGACAACCCTAGAACATCAGTGCAGAACTTCTGAAAGAAAATTTCATCTTTTTTTCCCCATGCTGGGATCCATACTTTTGCTCTCATCTGTGTATAATTATGTTTTCCTCCCTTGATTCCCCAGAAACGTCCTCAATTTTCTGTTCTAATATTGTTTCTTTCACTATCTTTTTCGCATTAGCACTCTGCATTTGTTTACCAGAATCTTTAATTTTTGTCCGTGGCCTCTTTTTTTCTCCCATGTTACTGTAATATTTTCAGAGACCTCTTTCTTATAGTCATTAAATTTTTCTTCGAGCACCTTAAACCTTTGTCCATTTCTTCCAGAATTCTACCCATAATAATGTTGGGTTTTAGTTGTTGCGCACGGTCAGGGTAGTACCAACAACAATCTGGCCTTTGTAGTGTTTGATATCTTTCTGCTGACGTTTCAATGCATATTGCACAAATTACAAAAATATAAATTGCATTCTCCTTCACACTCCACAATTCGGTCATTATCTCCAACACACACTCCTTCACATACGTGGCAAATCCAACTTTCATCGCTACATCCATTCAAATTTTCAGTTGCCTTTACAGTGCCTTTGTTGCTAAGTTTTCAACTACATGCTTTTGCTCTTTGCCCATCTTTTCTTTTAGCCTCATTTCTTTTAGGTTCACTTTTCTTCTTTTTTTCGTGACTTTGTATACTTGTCTAACCAATCGGGCATCCACCAGTTATGGCTGTTTATGGAGCAATCAACGTGCAAGTGAGCGATAATCGCCGACTTTTACTATTGTTTTGCAATCCCTTGTGGGTAAAGCCTTCACGCTTCTTGTTTATATTCCAAACTCCCAACCTACCAGGGCACGCCTGTTGAATAATAATTCCTATTAAAATGCCACTTGTCTGATAGTTCACATGTTCGAAGGCTCCATTTCACCAACACTAATTTCCGAAATCCTTTTTACGTAGCGAACCTTCGCTTGCATAGAATATATGGCAAAAATAACAGGAGCATAAAGTACAGCCATCTGTTTCCAACTGGAATCCGAAGTTTCATCCACATAGATGTCCTGGGTTATGTACCATATCAGAAAAAACAAAAAGTCAAGGATCGAATAAAGCTCAAAAGAAACGATAGTTGGATATTGGCTCTGTATTGGGATCATGGTAGTGCAAACTTTGGGAAAATATCAGGGATGCCAACATTCAAAGTGTCATTTCTGGGACAATACAAGTAAAAGCATGACCACCAGGGACACAAAATAATTAACAAAGAACACAGCAGCAAATACTTAATTTTGATGAGGGACAGTTGGCATCTGAAACATACATACATACATACATACATACATACATACATACATACATACATACATACATACATACATACATACATACATACATACATACATACATGCATGAATGCATACATACATACATACATACATACACAGAGAGAGAGAGAGAGAGAGAGAGAGAGAGAGAGAGAGAGAGAGAGAGAGAGAGAGAGAGAGAGAGAGAGAGAGAGAGAGAGAGAGAGAGAGAGAGAGAGAGAGAGAGAGAGAGAGAGAGAGAGAGAGAGAGAGTCACTCTGAACTGACATTGTAATATTAAACTCATACTCTGTGAGAGAGAGAATTTCATTCTTATTTTTTGTCAAAAGATACTTTAGGTCAACCGGAATATGGCCGGTTTCACCTGTGATTTACCTGGATCAAATGAGAGTGCATTGTTTTGTTCATTTACAATTTTAAATTACCTGTTAGATGGAAGTGTTTGATGTAATATTTTATGACCCTATGCTTCTGCACGCGATGGAACAGTAGGGGGAGGGCTAATCAAAGAACAAAGTTACACTTTGTGGGACTCTCTATCCTTTTCATGTGTACAAAACATAATGCCAAGATAATGTCAACTTTTTTATTTGTTGATTTTGCTTTCCGAAAATTTGCATGTAGCGTTGTGAAACCGGTCTCTTATCAGGCAAAGAAAAAAAATAAATCTATTGTATCATGCGAAACACACACACACACACACACACACACACACACACATATGTACTCAGCCTCACTTTTGGTTTCTGTCTCTCTCCTTCAAAAGCTTTTAGTGCTAAACTAAACTCAATGAGGCATAATATACTAAAATATAATGTGTGTGATAATCAACAGTTTTCACCAGGTTGAAAGTGTACATTTGTCAAAATGTCTGCATTTTTAAGGGGCCGTTCATAATTATCGATTTTTTAAAATTTGGAACGTTTTTCCAATTAGTGGGTGGGTGGGTTTAAGAAAAAAATCGATGTTCAAAATTTTTCCAAATTCCAAGGCCTGTCATTTTACAATCATCACTCAGTTGCTAGATCTTGGAAAAAAGTCACCTGAAAATGAGGTCTCTGATCAAAAGGTGGAACAACCTTCCACAAAGCCATGTGCTATGGAACTACAAAAAAGAGGACCAAAGCCAAGATACAAGACTTTTCCTGATATAGTTGATAAAACAATCAGTTTTATTCGGTTACATGGATTTTCAGCTCAGGCACGTCGCAGAACTCCCACTGGGAATATGTGTGGTGTTACCCTTGATGCCTTGAGATCCCATCTATTGGACAGCATTCCTGGTCTCCGTGAGATAGGAATAAGTAAATCAACCATACGGTATCTTATGGTAGCACCCAATAAACGTACTATAGAGGGTAAAAAGTACCATGGGTTTGTTAATGCAAAGGTACCACAAAAATCAAACTGTAGAAAATCTATTGAACACCCTGACACCCACTTCTGTAGGTCACAGGTAAATTTGATATTGGAAATGATGTTTGACTATGCTGAGGATAGTCTTTCCATCAGCTGTGATGACAAAAATAATATTAATGTGGGTACTACTGTCAGTGCTGTGAGCAGGTACCACAAGGTTGATAAACTTTTTATGGATAGAGATGCCATTGATCATTTTGATCATAGTTTCCCAGAGCCTAATTCAAAAATCAAGCCTTCTTGCTACATGATTCTTCAAAAAAAGAAGGCACCTGGAAAACTTGTTCAAGATGGTCGAGGACATTTCTACCATTCAAGATCACTTGATAGGGTAACCTCTTCTAAAAACAGCAACAGACCTGTCAGGTCTAGATCTTTATCTCCAGTCATAGATGGAGAAGAGAATGACTCTAGTAACACAGGGGATATGGTCATAGATAAACATGGTAGAATACATATAAAGTGGCCACGTACAGGTCCAACTCTTTTAGTAAATAGGTCCACTCGTTTTTTCTCGTCCTCCATGGCCCAACACATAGAGGACTTGAAACCTCTCATTCAAGACTCCCAAAAAGAAAGTGGTCACTCTCATACTAGATAATGGGCCTGACCAGTCCACAAGAAGTGAAAAAAATTTGTATGCCCTGGGAACATTGTGGAAAGAATTAAACTTGGATGGTCTTTTTGTTGTTCACTATGCTCCTGGTGACTCGGCTCAAAACCCAATAGAGCACCAATGGTCCCCCAGAAGCAGGGACTTGGTAGGTGTATATCTTTCACCTTGTTTGCCTGGAGAAGACAAACCCCCAGATGCCCAAAAACTGTCTGAAAATGAAAAAAAAGATAAAGAAATAAAAGTCTACAACAATGCAATAGAGAAGCTGAACAGCTTTTGGAATGGCAGAGTGTATGACACATTTCCAGTCACCAGTGTGGGTATTGATTGTAGTACCAGTGAACCAACCAATACCAACACTGGTTTAAATTTTGATCCAGATAGGATTGAAGAAATGTTCAAATGTACTAGTAAAAAAAATCTTGAAACAAAATTTCCCACATATTTGAAAGAGTACCAATTTTTAATGCAGCATCTTCACAGGCGTACCCACTTTATTGCATTTTCAAAATGCAAGACAGAAAGCTGTGACTTCTGTCAGAAGAGCCCACCTACTTCAGAGCTTATCCAACAAACTTTGAAGTGGGGTATTTTCTATCCTACTCCAAGTATCAAAATACAGGGAAGTTACAAAAGCTACCTTCAAATGAAATTTGAATGCATGGTCCATGGTTCAAATCTATACACACAGACTGAACCAGATGCTCATTGTCCTTCCCTGGTGGGGAATGAACATATTAAATGTGAGTTATGTGGCAACAGAATGGTCTTTGCATCTAAGGCCATGGCTACCAGACATACCCTTTTCTGTCACAGCAATGCAAATCGGGCTTTGCAGGCTAACCCAAGTGAACATGTGTGTAAGTTTGATGGATGTTTCCTGGCTTTCCCATCATATTACCAGTTAAATAAACACAAAAAAGCAGCAAATCACCAAATCAAAAGGGGTCTGAAGACAAAAGAAAAAAGTTAAAAAATGTCTTTTTAGCATTTACAGTATATTCTCTTTGTACATGTGTATGAAGGGAAAGCTGGGAAACATCCATCAAAGTATTATATGAGTGAAAAACTCCTCATAATCATGTGGACATTTCTGTAATAAAAACACTCAACACCAATAGTTGATTTATGTTTTTATTTTTAATGGACAGGTTCTCAGAATACCCATTGAATTATAACAAAATGGTCACAAGTTGGATTTTGGCTCCGCGAGATCAATTTTTTAAATTCCAAATTTGGGGTGGGTGGGTGGGTAATGTCAATTTGGTCAGTTGTTCCAAATTTTAAAAAATTGAAAATTATGAATGGCCCCTAATCTTTACTCGTATGTATCGGAAATACGGAAAGTGCAATAGCGGCGCTTTCCCAAAGTCCAAATTGGCTTCCAAACTTGTGTAAATGGAGTTTCCAAAGTTTAAAATTTATTTTTACAAAAAAAAAATGAAGAAAGGTTCTTTACTCTGCTGCAGAGTCCTCCGGTGGCCTGCTCTTGGAGGACTTCCTGTTTTGACAAATGAATGAACACTATAGACATTACATAAAAGTAAACACATACATGCAAACTGCACAATAAATAACCCAAACAAACGCAATTCGTCATAATCCATTTACAAAGACCACACAACTGCTCCCTCGGCAATTTTAGTACATTTAACGAGGGATGTGGAAAAAGAGTAGAACGGCTAGGCTCGTGATGTGCATTAGGTGCCAGCATCAGGTCCACCTTTTATCAACATAAAACGCAATCATGATTCCAAATGTGGTGCTTTATATGAGTAAAATAATGCTTGAAGAGCGACACATATTAGGCCCTTGTGTATTTTGTTTATTGCAAATAATGCTTGAAGAGCGATGCATATTATTAGGCCTATCTGTATTTTGTTTATTGCAGATGTTAGTGTTTGTGACGTTAGTCATCTTGGCTGTCTCATGGCATAAAGGTGAGTTATCAGTGACTTCATTGCAGTTGACTGTAATTCTGTTATGTAAACATAAGCGACACTAATAATGTATTTTGGCCCAATTTCACAATTTTCACTTTTCTTGCTCTTACTGGCCAAAATCTTTCAGACATGAAAGGCCATCAGCATCAATAATTAATACCACTACCATGTCAAAACTGGAATTTCATATTCACAAAATCCGTGTTAATTTCGTCCAAAGGCAATATTGCAATTTTTTTAAAAACTCGAATCCCATCATGTAGGCCTACGAAATGAAATTCAAATATCAAACTATACCACTGAACTGAATTAAGAGTAAACATTTGCACATATAGGCCTAAATTCAAAAGACCAGTTCAGTAGATTCCAAACATCACTTTATGATCAGAAAAGCCGACAAAAGTTTTAAAGGATATTGATGAAACCAAACCAGAAACCATTTTGATCCAACCAGATTTTTGTACCAGTACCCACATCCATAAAAACCAGCAAAAGTTCGTGATAATGATCTTCCATAGCGAATGATGTGCCGATTGAAATGAAATATAATATCCTCTACCTGATTGGAACAGGTAATCAACAACATTCAACAAGGTGGTAGTGGCTCAAACCAGTTTTACGGTATCCCAATCTACGCTTTTAGCAATAAGCACTTTGTAACACTCTGTTTTCAAGCCAGTCTACATATGTTAAATAGGCTTAGGCCTGCCATGCACTGATTTACATTATGTCACTTAAAGTTAAACACATTTATATCCTTCCACCCTGAAGTAGGCCTAACACCTCATGCAACATTAAATTGTTTATGCGCTCAAACTACAGACATTATGTATTCCACCATTAAGTTTAAAAGTAGGTCTACCTAGTTAAAAAAAAGTGTATTTTAATGCTAGTAGGCCTAACTTCCAGTCTGTTATCTACTACATAGTAATTGCAAGTACAACCAGACTAAACACAGTAGATACCCCGTCCCAAAGTTTAGTCAACTCCTGGGGCAATAAAGACTCCACCACAGTGGTAAGATAATGCTGGGAAAGGCCAACACCCAACATGCCGTTCATTCTGCCCTGTCGAATTCAGAGAACTACGAGTGACCTGTGCGTCATGGTATTGTAAAGGTGAACTGACTTCAAAATAAATATGAAGATGCGCTCTTGAAATATCGTGTTCATTTATATGAACTTATCAACTAAATTCTGTCCGAACGAATATAGGCCTACTTTGGGACATTGTCATTCAACAGATTTGTTGTTTAGTGTGATGTATAAGTGGTGATATGAGAGATCCGGCCGTCCCGTGGTCACCAAACAAATTTATTTTTGGTGCTCCTTTGCTGATGGTGGACTTTCATTTGAACAGTCCCAGATCTGGGACAACTCCAAACACAGTACAGTCAGGGCGGATCCAGACTTTCTAAAAAGGAGGGTTTAAATTGAGAGTGCCGAAGTATTATTTCATTCCCACGAAATATTATATGTTCCCACGAAATGTATTTCGTTCCCAGGAATGTATTTCGTTCCCACAAAAATGTAGTTCGTTCCCACAAAATATATTTTGTTCCCATGAAATATATTTCGTGGGAACGAAATAATTATTTCGAGGGAATGAAATATATTTCGTGGGAACCAAATAATTATTTCGAGGGAACGAAATATATATAAAATTTCTTCAATCACTTTGAGGGCTCTGTTGTACCCTTTATGTAGTGATTTTTATATATTTATTTCGTTCCCACGAAATATTCATTTCGTGGGAACAAAATAATTTTTTTCTTTATGTCCCTTCTGGGGCTCCGTACTGCCCCCCACTAATTCCCGTGAGCACATTCAATGTGAAGGCAACAACATGACTGCAGTTTTTTCGTGAAAGTTGGTTCATCACGCATTGTTTTGAGTTTACAACATTCAGATATATACAGTGTAAGTCTTCATTTTGGCGAGCTCTGTTTCTTTAACTTGAGATGCCAGTGGCTACAGATATCATCTGTAAGACTGAAAAAAACTCTCTCCGTGTGATTCCTACTACTGCCTCTAGCATTAAATCATGTGTTGAAAGCCAAAGTAAGTTATATTGTATATCATCATCATCTTTATTTAGAAATTTACGAGATACTTTCATAAGTTTTGTTTTATACTAACGTTGCAGAAAATTTAATGGTTTGGTAACCATTCATTTATGTCTTTAAAAAAGTAGTAAATATCATATGTATGCAAAAGCAATGAGCCTTGAGACATATACTCCATAGCAGAGATGTTTTTTTTTTTATATAATCTTATTCATTTTTCTATTCATTTTAATCTTCTGTTATCGGCATCACCATCATTAGTTTGAGGTGTACGCATAGAAAAAAGTAATAACATGACAAGTCGATGATTTTTCTAGCATGAAATAGCTTACATATTCTTTAGGTGAGAGTAAGACATACTGCCTTAAGGACCAAGATTGTGCCTATCTGGGGAATCTGCGGTGCATAAAATCCTTTTGCCAATTTGGAATCTGTGGCTGTCCTCGAGGTCAGGCCGCGCGTTTCTTGGGCTCCAGTCGATTCTACTCCTGTCTCCCTTGTAAGTACACAGGTTTACTTTTATATGCAAACTATATATATATATATATATATATATATATATATATATATATATATATATATATATATATATATATATATTTATATATCAAAGACGTTTTGCACCATGACTTATATATATATAAGTCATGGTGCAAAACGTCTTTGATAGTTATAGTTATTCAGCAGCAAAACAGGTGAGTCTACAGTGAACATTTCAAAAAAATAACCAAACACAATATTTGAGAACAGTAACAGTTTAAACTATTGTATTTAGCATTTGCACCACCACCCACCCATCCCTCCGCGTCTGTCTCGCCAACTAAAACATCCGTAGGAAAGGATAAAACATTGATACCCTCAGCCAGATTGTTGTTCACAATTCGATGTCCATTATCTGAGACAGGTCAGACTCTCGCATGCGTTTTTCACATTGTCTGTCACCATACAACCCCCTCACAAAATGTGTATGAAACTAGAAAAAGCACCGCCTGATTGTGCTGGCCATGTATTACATGAAATTTTGGACGATTTACGTAGTGGTAAGAACATTTTCATAAATTTAAAAGAGAATATTTAAGCTTCAACAATGTATTTTTGTACAGCCTAAAATAACACACCAATGTCATCAAGTATGTCTCTGTTATGATGAATCAAGTACTGAACTGGCGCATCACCTGGTAAGTACGTAATCAATGAGGGATTTACAACCGTTATGAGGGTGCAATACACAGTGTTCAAAAAGTCATTTCTCTGAGTTACACAACGGCATTTTACAACAATGGTAAATATCTCCGCACGGATCTTTCACAGTTGCATGCTGCTGAAGGAACTGCATTGATGCTATGAAGATGGGAATTCGATGGAGAGCATTCAAGACTTAATTGTGTGTGACAAATATTAGGAAATAGATTGACATAATCAAAGTAATGTGATAAAAAGTGAACAAACTAAACAAAGGGTATTTTCAAACTTTTCTTGAGCTGGCTTAGGATCTTTGTCTGGAATTTCAACTGGTAAATCGTTCTTGGGACATATAGCTGAGGGAGAAAAAAAATCCGAAATTTACATTTTATTTGTCTTAAAGTGAGTCGGATGCATGTCATTCGTTTCCTGAAATTGCCGGATTAGTCAGATAAACAAAAAGGCACTACTTTGTGAACTATTTTGTAAACCAAAACAAGTTTGAAATATATTCTTCAGGCAGCTACATGTTTAGTCAGCCCGTCAGTTCTCTTAGAAAAGTATATGTAGAATATGTCTGAGCCCACCGGTGCAGTTCTATGCAGGTTTGTACTGAAGTGACTACAGACTGAACTAAGCCAGCAGTACAATTGTCGGAAATGACACGCCCATATTCCAATATTGATCGAGCCATGGTTGTAAATAATTGAATAGCTGCTTTCGAAGTGAGAGTTATAACATGAAAGTAGACGATTATGGCTTATAACTGTCGAGTGGCGAAGCAGTTATAAGCCATAATCGTCTCCTTTCATGTTATAGCACATTTGTCATTGGCTGGTAGGAATGGTCATTTGTGTTCAGGTCGGATCAGTGATTTCATGATTGAAAGCGTATTATCTGTCAGTTTCGTAATCAAATTCTTACACACACGTGTGACAGTGTCATTTCACTTCGGAGTCACTTCATTCATAATTTTGCTCAGGCGTTCAGGTAGTTCGTGAATCTGCTAGCTGCGACACAATGGAAGATGACGTGCCTCTAATTGAACTTGAAAATATTGCAACTCAGCAATTATCTTTCCAAAGAAATGAAGGCACCGGCAGTAGTGGAAGGTATGTTAGTTTTTATTTGTAGTGTTTTTACAATTTCACAATCAAAGTTTGCTTTGCGTTCATGATATGTTACTGCATCAAGACTACTGACCCGGAGAAGTTTTGTGGCTGATGGTATAATGCGTGCTGGTACTTGAATGGAAAGTTTTTATCATGGAAATTCAGGTAAATCATTTCAAATTTTACTGTTAGACATTGAAAGGGTTAATTCGGAAAGAGTGAGTTAAAGGTTTTACTTAATTCACTCTTTTTGCGGGCCCTTTTTGCGATTATTGAGGGTGTAGGTCAGCCCAAAAAAGATGCATTATCAAGTTTCATAATACATTCTTTTTCATAATCAATGGTTATGGGATATAATCAACACTTTTTGAGCCTTATGATTGGCTAATTCCTACCAGCCATATGACAATATAATTTTCATTTCAGTTTGTTGAGTAGCACAAGGTTTTTATTTGCTTTGCTTATAACGTGAGTGACGTGAGCGTCGCAATTTAATTGGCTGACAGGGTTATACCCAAGCGAGTATAAGTGCTTGATTGAGGGATAAGTGTGTCATCTAAGTGTAAAGTGAGGTGATCTGTTTTGTTACGTTTGGATGAAATAATAAGCCGCCAATTTCAGTCATTAAATGTAGCTTTCCAGAGTCTACACCAGAGGGCAATTTTCATGAGATCCAGATTGATCATATTTTCAGAGGCATGTCCACTATGTGCAATTTCTAAAATGCTAGTATTATCAGCAAAACGTTTATATCAAAGGAGATATCAGCAGTGGAGACAAAATAATAAAGAGCCAAGGATTGATCCTTAGGAACTCCAGCTTCAACCAGTATCTAGTGTGAGGATTGGCCATCAACCTTAACCCGCTGATAACGATTGGACAAGTAACTTTTCAACAAACATATAAAAGGTTTAATACCATTTTATTTCAATCTTAAGAAGAGACCATCATGCTACGCTCGGTCAAAGGCCTCAGAGACAACGAGAAATGTCATTCTTTCTCATTTCTAAGTGCGAGTTCATTGTAAATATCATTAAATATTTTAGATGATTTAGAGTGGAATCATTGGTTTTCAAGCCAGAATTTTGGAGCGTTAGTAGTTCTTGAAGCATGAGGTAACTTTACAAGATTTTGTAGATAAGACGTTCAAATACTTAAAAAACATTACACAACAAAATTGGACGATACTTTTCTTGAATATGCTCCGTCATGCCTTTTGAATGCTGGACAAATTTTAGATTTTCTCTTAGTTCAGGGAAACAGGACGCAGAGAGGCAATAGTTTAAAAACTCTTTCAGCGCCACATTTTGGACCCGGCCCGCTTTGGGCGCATTGCAGATGACGGTAATATACCCGAGAAAGTCCATGAACAGATGGAATTACAGCGTACAGACATTCACAGACTTTATTTTGTAAATCATGACTCCTTGTGCGGGGCATATTGTTTCACTAGTAAATCATGACCCCTCCGGTGATAAACAGGAGTAATAATACTGTAGTTATTTCCAGGTCTGTACATCCATGCATCCAGACTGGATATCTGATCCCATGGACTGCATGGTTATATGGCAATTTACAACATAGTTCTAAGTTTCAGCCCACTGACATTCACAGACTTTATTTTGTCAATCTTGATTCCCTTTGCAGGGTATGTTGTTTCACTGGTAAATTAATAATACTATACTTTATTTCTTTAACGAGGATCGAAAAAGTAGGCATAGGCTAATGTCAATTTCTCACCTCAGGTAATACAAATGGCATTACAAATACAACATGAATCAATATAATGAATACACATTTATACAAAAAAAGATTAACAAGTAGATTAGAATGATGGAAATTCAGTAGAAACCATGTTGGACACTTCCTTTTTGTATGTAAATATTTTAAATATTTGAAGGGAGGCACAAAAACGTAAGATACGTTTAATTTAAGTAACGTCCATATCATCAGTGTCTAAAAACCTGGAAAACCGCCTAGAATTGACTGTAAAATTGGATGTTGCCTCCATTATTAAACAGTTACAAATGTGAGAGGCAGATGGACTGCCATAAAGTGGTAAGTGAACTGTGTCAGACCTGTTGAAACTGTCTAAGTTAATATCAAGAAGACCACTTTGTAGGATATCTGATACCCCTGCCATGCGTATCTGCCTATGTGTTCTGAACAGTGGACACTGCAGCAGATAATGAGTCACTGTTTCAGAATGAAAACCACAAGCACAGAACGGGCTGTCGCACCGGCGACGTGAATACAAATGTGCATATAAAGTGCTAAAATCTACTCGTAAACAATTCAACAAGGAATTTACTTTTCTGGGTCCATGCCGTAGGTGATCAAGCCTGGCAGGAAAGCACAGAGTTTTTATTAATCTTTTGAAGACGTGCAACGAGGGAGCATTGCGAAAAGTTAATGGTAAGTTATTCCACAGCCTAGTGGTAGGAGGTACAAACATATTCCCAAATGAGGCGGTGCCAGCTGAGATCAGTAAGCGATCGTTAATATTACGCAAAAGGTAAGCAGCTCGCGTCACGTTAAGTCTCGGGATGAAAGCTTGAAGATGCGGAGGGCATTAGTTACAGACAATTTTGTAGTACAGAACTAATTTATGGCACTTGCGTTTCTCTTCCAAGCTAGGCCAACCAAGCCATTGAAGTACTTTGGATGTGATGGAGGTTTTCATTACGCCTGAAACGTAAATAGCAGCTTTATATTGCACTGATTCAAGCATAGAGTTACATCTTTATGAACTTCCATGAAATACAGGTGCTGCAAATTCTAGGATTGGTCGAATGAATTATACGTATATGCTTTCCAGTGCATTACATGGCAATAAATACCTACATGATCTTATATGTCCCAAACGAGAAGCTGCTTTATTACAAATATATTTGATGGGGCTCTCCCAGGATAAATTGTCATTCTTTTACAATCCCTTAATTATGATTAAGACTGATATTTGTTTCCTCTGGCATTTCTACTGTTTCTAATAATGAAGTGTCATCAGCAAACAAGCGTTGCATGTTAAATTGTCCACCAAACCATTAATAAATACTAAAAAGAGTAAAGGACCAGGCACACTGCCTTGAGGAACGCCAGAGTCAACATTTTCCCAACCACAGAAACTACCTTCCATTACAACTTCCTGTCTTCTGAAACTTAATTAAGATTTAATCCAAGATAATAAAGGCTCAAAAACTCCATGTTGTCGCAGTTTAAGAAGTAGACAACGATGCCACACTCTATCAAAAGCTTTAGAAACATCTAGGAATATCATTTTGACTTCTTTACTTTTATCTAGGGCCTGGCTTAGTTCATGAACAAGATTGATCAGTTGCTAAACGGTACTATCAAGTTTTTTAAACCCAGAGTTACGATATGTTAATAATTTGTTGTCTGTGAGAAAACTGTACACACACATGCCTTAAAAACTTTGGATAAAGAACATAGTACAGAAACTGGTCTATAGTTTTTACAACGGTGGGGGTCCTCCTTCTTGAAAAGGGCAGTAACATTGGCTTCTTTCCATTGATCAGGAAAAATAGCAGAACGTAACGATATATTAAACAGCTTAGTGACCGGAATGTAAATCTAAGGAGCAAAAACGCGCAAAACCTTGTTTGGAAGCTTGTCTGGTCCACCTGTTTTGCTCACTTTCAGTTTAGATAACAAATTGGATACTTGTTCATTAATTACTATATTTTCCAGCGTATGGTCAGTTTTAATAGTAACATCTGGAAGAGGTGACGACAGGTCATCATGTATACACTGAGATGCAATTATGACCCCCTCCTCCAGAACCCGCAACTCTGTCCCTGTGCAAGAGCAAATTACACCCATCAATGAAAGAAAGAGCTTAAGATAGGTGCTACTCAACCAGGTTTCCGAAATAGTTACAATGTCGAGGTTTGGCAAAGGAAAAGTAAGTCTGGTTTGCCGGGGCTTTGGTATTTCGTAAATTGGCATAACAAAGAGTGTACCATATGATTATTGAATGGTCCCAGATAAGGGTGAGCATTCATTACTAAAGGCGTGCATACACGTGTACAACGGACATCAAATGTCTCGGACAGATAAATATATTTATAAGAAACATGAGGCCATCATATAAAATAGAACTGAGGATATTTAAGTAAGATCATGGTCACAATTATGTCTAAGTTAGACTGGTAACTGCAAAGATTATTAAGTCCAAAAGGAATTCGATATTGTTTTAAGCTTATACCCGTTCACAAATGGCGTTTTGGAGTAAGATAACATTAAATTCACAATGTTTATGTCTATTCGGCATTCGTATGATGCAGAAGCACATAGAAAAGAATGAGTTGTCTTCGTGTGGAAAACACGAACTGATAAGCTGTAAACATATAAACATAAAACTGAATATAAATATAAGATGCTGATACATAAATGTGAGGAATTGTGGCCTCTGCATAAACATGACTTACCCTCAACACTTAGTGCAAAATAGTGGCTGCATATTTGCATCTAATTCAATTTCAAGCCATCATGTATGCACAGAAGGTTCTATGATAGGTGAAAAAAGGAGTAAAGTGTGCATCAAGCATCACGAGTTCTTAATGGAATTTTATATTGTTTCTTTTATTTATTTATTTGTTTATTTATTTATTTATCTTTTTATTTTCATTTATTTATTTATTTATTTATTTATTTATTTATTTATTTATTTATTTATTTATTTATTCATTCATTCATTAGCAAACAACACAGGGGTAACATTAGTATATATCACTAATGAAACGTGTCTAAAAATATCGGAATGTAAAAGTCTTGTCAATTGGCCATTAATATAGTCGTCGTACGTAACTCCGTGCTGATCCACATAAGCAGCATAAATATAAGATGGCCATAAGCAACATTCAAGACAACTGGAATAATTACTGTAACACCACAAATATGCAGCGATCGGACCTTGTTCCGATAATTTGCTGCTATTTTGTACAGTTTAACAATGTTATCAAGACCTGTAGACACAAATAAAGCTATCGAATACTTCTTTTAATGGAATTGATGGTTATACAACCAAATTGCTTGCTTAAAGACAAGGTTCTTGAAAGTTTTGAAGTCCCTGTCTCTATGTTGTCACACACGAAAATTTTACACACTTCATTCTGCTTTCAAATTCGTCCCTTTATAGTCACACACACACATCCTCATAATGAGTCTACACTTACTCTGAACACCCTCGGTGTCAAAGTGTATCCATACTGAGCCAGCCAATCAGCATCCAGAAAAATCCAATATGGCGGACACAAAGACACCCTATGCATTTTTTCATGCCCCTGTCTTTAATGTTTGTATATAATCCGTAATATACCAGATGAAAGCATAAATTTTGAATGTTAGATGCTTTTTGAGAGTTGATATGCTGATTTCATCAGTAAAATATCCATAGAGTCAGCGCATAGTCCCAATGAGAAGCAGCTCAAACATTCACTTTTAAGGAGTACACACTAAAAATTCCACTGTGTCCTACTTTCAAATTAGCTAAACGTGCTGGAGTCTTTCCTTGAAACCCTAATCCCTTACAGATTACGGGACCTACATATCTACTGTGCCCATAGATAATATTTCCTTTGCACTCAGCCCACTTGTTAGCTTGATGAACAAAGGAGTCTGAGATGACCTCATTTTTCCATATTTCTAAACAGGGGTGGGCACTTTCTTGGGACATACACTCTTATAGATCTTGACAGAAAATCACCATATATGGTATTTCTGTAATGGAATACAAGTCTACTTTCATAAAATTGGGGTTAAAGGCCATTTGGCTCACCCCTACATGGATGCAACAAGAAATCCGACCCACCCTCATTTCAATAGGGGACAGGCCTCCATCAGCGAAAATTAGCTAAAATCATAGGAAGACTGAAAATAAATGGCTGAGAAATATTTTAAAACTTGGACCACAATGACATCTAACATATATATAAGAGTTACTTGTGTGTGCTGACTCCAATTAAAGAAGTTCGAGTTTAACCTACCCCCCCCCCCTCCCTAACAGATAATCTGGAAATTGAACTCTCCCTCATTCATCTACTGCCAGGCCTATCCCCCCTGGGTCCCATGGCCCAATGGTGCATATTTGTGGTCAGTAATTACATCCAGATGTGTAACTGCCTCCCCGGTCACAGTCGTGTTTCCATCCTGAATGAAAATCACGCTGCAAACAGGCTTCCATGGGTCAGATTTAGCCTTACCCTGTGCTGGAGCCAAACTTTTTTTGCTGTGATCTTTACTGTTAATGTCTGTAATCCTCAAAACTATATATCATCAACTCTGACCCTTAGAAGAGAGCAATACGAGCAAAGAAATAATTGGTTTGCAGCAGAAATTAACAATAAAATATGTGATATAATAGTTGAAGGGGTCACATAACCCAAATCGGGCAATCTGATCGGCTTTCATGGGCAACTGGCTCTAAGTGTCATGGATTCTGGTAAACAGATGCCATCGTGCTGACTGTTCTTCATGGAATTTATGTAAATGTTTTTATAATTTAATTGAGAAAACATTGTATTGCTGGGTACAAAGCATCATGACATAGTTCACCACATACCAACAGAAAAAACCCACCAAAATGGCTGTTGTCAGGTAAATCACCTTACACAAGCCAAAAACTTCAGTGGTTGCAGTACATGGTTTTGCCCACACAACTTTAATCTCCTTACGCTTGAGACATTACATTACTAGAATGTTAATTAATTGGCATGCATATTATTAGTCGGGCCCACATGCTTGGGTATGGTCACATGGTCACTCCCGATGCCAAACCGAGGCCCTAGTAAGAGCCCCTAATCCTAGATTAACCCAGAAATACGCATGTGGGCCGACTGTTCAACTGCATGTGATGGAAATCATGCATGGCAGGGGTAATTAATAGTGCAGAAAACCATGAGTTGACACGTGGGACAGAACTAATTGAACCCCATAGAGCTGGCTCTTTTCAAGAGAACAAACAGCTGTTTCTTATTCATCTGACGATTTAGTGCAAACATTGCATAATACCAAGTTCTCTCACTGTGCTTGCTCGAAGAGCAAACGGCTCATTCAGAATATCAGGTGATCACATGCAGTCTTTCCACAAATCACACTTTTCACATGGTTGTGGCTGAAACCTTACAGCTGGGCACTGGCTTCACTCTGGGTATTTAGTGTCATTCCTCCCTGGGTGTTTCCGGTGTGCATAAGATGCTGTGAGCTCTTGTAGGAAGATACTTGTCTGATACAACAGTGTCATAGTACCTCGCTGTAGCTCCATATGTAGTGCTCTTGAGACTTTCGTATCAGTTTATTGTCGTACGTTTGAACAGCGTGTATACTTGCATCCCGGTATTTAAGTTGAGTAACACAGCCGGAGATGCCAATGTTTTTTTTTTTTTCTTTTTTCGTTTTTTTTTGGGGGGGGGGAGGCTTACAAATGGTTAGAATTACACTCCGCCATTTACCTATAATGATGCAGATTCACGCAAATGGTGTCATAGATGGCAAAAGTACTAATGCTGACGGTGCTTTTTTTTGGGGGGGGGGGGGTTAAAGTAGACCAAACTATGTCTGGCATAGCATACAATGACATAAAGTTGAAAGTCAATTAACAATTTACCAGCATCAATTGTCACAAAAGCTGGATTATAGTGCGTGGTGTTGAGATGAGTGTGAATAGCACGTAACTGTTGAGAGCTACATGGACGAAAAAGTGCAAAGTGTTGCTCAAAATAATAATGTAGAGATCAATAAATTAGGAGTTTGCCGGCATATACACTTATATATAGATTTATATAATCACAATTACTTAAATAGATAAACATTATTATTAATGTAAAGATTCTTGATCTCTGATTGCCTATAAAGGCTTCCGTCTTTAATTTATGCTATTCATTTCAGGTCACAAGGAATGTTCGTCGCTTTTATAAATTTATCATACATTTGGGCATGATGTTGGATGCAAGATTCAAAGTTTTTATGTCTCTGGTTGAGAAGGAAGGATGTTTTTCAGTTAGTTCAGTGATTGATCTTTACTGCGCGAACTTTGCATGGGGATGATTGGAAAGAGCCTCTGTGCTAATCCGAAAAAAAATCAGATTTCTACTATTTTTTTGAGTTGCTTGTTTAATGCTCCTGCACTTTACGCGAAATATGAACCGAGAATGTACACTAAGTCAAATGTACAGGTGTCAAGTTGGATATGAAGGCTATTAAAAACAGAAAAACACTTTCGACATACCTGATGTCGAACAAATTACACTTTCTAGGCCACAGGCACGTAATGTTATGGGGTAAAAATTTGCGAGGATGCAGCAAAAAATGCACTTCATTTTTCCTTTGCAATTAATCAATCTGGAGCCGGCATCTTATTTTGCAACTACATAATATATTTGTGCAGGCTTATATGTTTTGTTTCGAATAAAAGTTCAAAAGCTCCATGGTGCTTTTAATTATTTCATAATAATATGCCAGGGTAATATATGATAATTGTTCACCAAATTTCTCATTGATGTCGACATGTGATCTACAGGTACATTAATAAAATCTGCACATACTAGGGTGTCATTTCTGAAATATATATGCCGTGATGGCACTGCAAGGCTTTAAACACCTAAATGACATTTGTAGATGTCCTTTATTTTTGTTCAGCTTGCATATTGATATCCCGTATTGCACTTAGAATGTAAATTTATGCAAAGCATTCCAATTGAAAATTTCTTTCCTTCTTGCAATCTTCCCAATCACTTGATCCTCTCGTGAGGAAGATAAAAGAAGGGTGTGCAAAACTATAAAAAAGGAATAATAAAGATATCAAGTAAAAATCTGGTTTGTCAGTGTTTGCTGTGCAAAGTCAGCTGAACACAGGGTGTTCTCGCACCTTTCAAGTTTCTCATCGATTTCACTCATTGTTCCACAGTGCGCAAAATTGGAGGAAAATGTTCCGATGATGGAACGAAAGGTCTTTGTGCGGCATATAAATCAGTGTGTTCTGATGGGTACTGCCGGTGCCAACCAGGCCTTACGCCCCAATGGAATGGTGAACGGTGTGGTTTCGAGTATGAAACAGGTGTTGGGGACACTTGCGCTGGTGGACGCTCCACAGGGCAATTAGGAAATTGTGAATTAGATGCTACCTCTTGTGCAAGATTCGACAAATCATCAAGCGATTCAAAAAGCAACGGTTATTCAGGTGTGATGGGGGACGTTCCAGTATGTGCGTGCAAGAATAATCAGAAAATAGAAATCGTCAAAGACTACGCCTTTACATATTCTACACTTCTGGGGAGTACAAGACCTGTGTGTTCTAATCGTGAGTATATTAACTATTCGTTTGTAAAGTAACACTAATTTGGCCATGTTTTACAGGCATTTCTATTTTTACAATGTGAGTATGCCAACCACTTCTTCGTAAAGTCAGTAAAGTTACACTAATTTTGTGTCATTTTACAGGCATGTCCTTTTTTTTGAAATTGACATTAAAAAGAGAAGAAAAGAATTTTCAAATAACTGCCACCTACTGCTGCATTGGAAAGTCTGCATTTATCTGAAATTAAATCAGCATGCAAGTTGCATAAGACAATGTTGCATTCTGATCAATCAAAAAGACATGAACCCAGATTTTACTAGCCTATACTAACAAAATGAAAGTGATAAAACTGACATAAGCCTGAAATGCTTAATGATTTTAGTGAAGATTGGAGATACCTGCATACAGAACACTGACTGCCCAGGTTACTCAGGTTATACGCAATGCAAAAACCACATTTGTATGTGCAAGTATGGCTATTCTCCCAACTATGCCAAGACTGCCTGCATCAGTAAGAGTATATGTAAGTAGATATAGCTGTAAGTTTCATCTGCATGCAAATGTGTTGTATCTTGCCCACTAAAAGAACCAGTCTTCGCGTTTTTTTGCAGCCCACTAGGTGTGGCCATTAGCACACGATCACTCTTTTAGCACTGAAAGGAGTGAGACCATTTCCAATTAAGCCTACTTCTTTTGTTGTCATTTTAGCTAGAAGTCGAGACCAATTGCTTTAATTCTATACCGATCTAAAAGGCCGGCCGTTAGGTTTTGTCCTTTGTGCCTCCTGCTTTGTATAAAGAGGCTTGATTCTCATAATACATTTGCTTCTACTCGCACATGCACAAAATGCCAGTATAATGTCCAAATTTCCCTCTACTGCGGCTTTGTCAGGCACATGTATCATAATTATGGAGCAATAATATTTACCTGTAATGCCTTAGACTAATCTCTAGGATTTGGATCTGCTAAACAAATGTATTACGTTTGTTTTCAGCAAAGGCTGTACTTTACGTATACATATATATTAGTCTGATCTTCAAAAATACACTGTTTTCCTTGAAATATTTGGATACACAGAATCACAGAATTACAAAATATTCAAGTGAGTAGCCCGAGAAGAAATATGGTTTCTACAATCAATTAATAATTGCTTGGGGAGGTGTCAGTAGAAGTGTATTGCCAATTCAAAAGTATAGTACATGATAACTTCAACATACAACAAAACAGATTCATACAAAGTTAACCAAAATAGTTTAACAGACTCATTGACTGGGATTTGTAAACCCTAAGGGGACTTGTGTCATCCCCCCCCCCCCAAAAAAAATACACAAAATTCAAACTAATATTGAAGTTCTTGATAATATATTTGTGTCTTTTTAAATGATCCCAATGACCTTTGCAAATCTTAGGCTCACCTACTGATAGTGCTTTTTGCCAGTTTAGTCTCTCATATATCTGGACTCCTAAAAATGTAATACAACTTTTTCTATGCAGAACTATTCCACTTGCATAAATTTTTTAGTTAATATTTACAGCACCATTTACAGTAAAAACGTGTTGTGTTTTCTTTGATAGATAGCTTATCGACTTGAAGCAAAATCAAAACTTTATCAATTCGCATATTTACTGTTTTAATGAAACTTGTAAAAAAAATTTCAGTGAAATTGCTAGTTGTATCATCTGCAAATAAATACAATATGACAATGGAGAGGCTTCAGCTAGATCATTAATGTATGTTGAAAGTAAAAGGGCCTAGAATTGATCCTTGGATACACCATATTTAATATCCAAATGTTTCCAATTTACATATTTGTATGCAACAAACTGTTTCCTGTTAGTGAGGTACGTTTTAAACCACAACAGACCCAAATCTCGAATTTAATAAAATTACAATTTTGGAAGGTGAATATCGTGATTAACAGTATCAAATGTTTTAGAGATGTCAAAAAATATTCCCAAAACACGTTGACTATTTTCAAAGAGGTTGGTTATTGTGCCAAAGTATAACAGGTTAGCCACATCTGCTGAATACCCATTTCAGAAACTAGATTAATTTTAAAAAGAATTTGAAACTAATTCTAAAACGCAATATTTGAAGTAATATTAGTATTAATCAGTACACTTACCTCTGAACCACCATTGCCAAGATCTCTGTGTCTGGGCATGACGGCCAACAAGATGAGAAGCTTGTCTGCTCACTCTTGAAAAAAACCTGACGGTCCCGTGGCGCCATCTCTTGGTCCATGTGGAACTAATGGTGATTTCATTTTGCACATGCGCCCCATATCTGTCTTCCTCTTTTGACCAGGGGTCAGTGACAATAGCTTCAAAGAGGAAAGCGGGAATGGTCGGGTGGGCTTCTCTGGTGGGTGAGAGGGAAGTGAACTTATTTATACTAATATTACTTCAAATATTGCGTATTAATTACGTAACATTACCTCTCAACCACCATTGCCGATATACAAAGGTACTGGTGGGGGGTAATCATCACGGCTAAACTGACATTGTAACCACGAGACCAACAGCCTGGGGGCAAGCCATTGTTTCGAGTGAGGAGGCTACGTCTGAAGGGAAAACCCCAGAGCCACGTGGCAGTGAGCAGTTTATGTGGGATATTTGTAATTGATACCCAAGTTCAAGATAAGGCTGGCCTCGCTTTCTCTTGGGCAACATGACACGGGGTGCTGGCAGTGGCATCTGCTAGAGTGGACACTGCACTCACACAGAGCAGATAGGCTATTGCCCTAACGCATGGGATTGCAATACTTTGTCATGAATTAACATGTACTTTTCTTAAAAGTTACAAAGTTTGTTTGCCAATGTTGATCAGATACACCTCTTTAAGAGTTGGGAGTTGTAGTCTGCATTCCCAGGATAGCAGCTACACATAGCCTGAAAAAGGTCAATGTTAATCATTGTCCATCTGTCTTGTCCACAAAAGTGTTGTCATATAATGTATGTAAACAAATGTTACAAGTAAAGGCACAAAAAATACCCATCTCACGCGCATCTTCACTTTGACAAAAGTGTAAGATTCAAAATGATGTACAGAGGTGGATGTGTCTCATGAAACTTCAACAAAATGACAAGGAACAGTCACTGCCAGCATTGTCATATTCATTTTATTGAAAGGAGGTACAGGTTAGTTAGTTAGTTAGTTTGTTTATTTGTTTTCAGCAATATTATGAATGATGAAGCAATTGAGTTGCATTGTAAGTTCAGAAATTAAGACATACTCTCGAATGAATGGCAAGAATTTTGTAATATATTCACCACACCAAGTTGAAGAAAATCGGACTTTTTATCCTGAATTTCACATATATTCCTTCAAGAGCTGTAAGAATGGACTGTTCTGAAGGTTCCTGTATACTTTCGTTTGGTATTTCCTGTCAGAATTAAGAAATTGCCACAATACAAACTTTATGGTACTTCAATCACTTTCTCATCATGCTTGTACCTACAGCAGACGACAGGAGTTGGCCAGCAACCAATGAGCAGGCGCTTTGGTGGTCACGTGACCTATATGGCCTCTGTTGATGGTTGCTGATCACAGACAGTGATTCAAACAAAATCTTTGTTTCTGGCTTAATGGCACAAATTAGAGCTCAAAGTTTGACATGGTTTGTTTTGACAAGACATCCAGAAGGACATGAAAAGGAAAATATGTGTCTTTGTGCAGTAGACCCAGCAGTAACTTAATTAGTAAGTGACCTCTTCCTTGTCATCAGCGGCTCCTCTGTGGTACCAAAATTCGACCAGGAAACATATGTTTTTACTTGAAATGAACCAATTTACACCCTAGTGACACCAGATAGCTCTAATCTGTATCAATAAACAGTCTCTGAGTGACTGGGGTCCTGGTGACGCTTGTCATTCATCAATCAAGGTTGGCTGGGTGATCTGACATGCCCCACTTGCAGCCAATCCTCCAAGTTTGCTTGTGATCTAACCCCTATACATATATATATATCTGCAGAAAGCTAAGGAAATCAGAGGTGACAAATTTGGTGTAAGAGCAATGGACCCGCCTGTAACCTAATTCAAATGCATGGGAAGGCCCCTCCCATACTGAGTCTGTCTTGGTAGATCCCCCACGTGTCTAAGTACACTGGAATTCTTATCCAAACAATTTGTTCATTTGACAGAACTGTTCTTTGGCAACATTATACACACAACTGGGAAATGATAGGGTGAACCAGGACAGTGAATTCTGGCAGTTGAAAGTGACCATGTGTGAGCAGCTATGAGACGCCATACTATCCACATGCCACAAAGGAAACAACAGCCTCAACTGAAACCAGAACGAGGCTGGGTTCGACCTACATAGTCCAATTAGAGATAAACCGCTCATTGTGGGGATGGGGCCACCGACAGCAGAATCTGGCTGAACCGGAAACCCTCCTAACTGACCCACATGGGACTGCCATAGACCCCCAGGTGCTCCCCCCGCAAACCTGACAACTGCTCACCTCATGGGTAAGTGTAATCTGTTTCAAGCCTGATCAGTCCCGGAGATCTAACGGGACCTAGTCCCGAAAACAGGCAGGGGGGCCAGGGGGTGGTAAAGGTTTCCTGAGTGGCAAGCAAAATCTACCGGCAACAAGCCGGGAAATCAGTAGCTGCCTGAGACTGTCCGAGATTAGGTCTACTATGCTGGAAGCCCTACAAGGCCCACTAAGAAATATGCCGACCTATAAGCGAGTGGAATGCAACCACGTAAGCATGCCTGCAGAACGCTTGTGGGAACTCAGATGGGATCGGACAGGCCTAACAGACAAGTATCAGAACCTATGCAAAGGAGCCAGTTACACCCACAAAGGAAAACATGCCATCCTCGAGCACAGTTATGTCACGCAAGTAGTGCTCGGCGAAAGTCGTAGAGGATCGCCTTCGGCAGGACCGCAGAATGTCAACAACCACAACTTTCCGCAAGGCACGTCAGGATGCATTGAAGGCTCTCACCTCGTGAGCTCTAGCTGAGACCAGCTGTAGGGCGCCTCAAGGATCATCTGCCTAATCCATGATGAAATTGTATTTCAGGCCACTTGCTCCTTCCATGGGTTACTAAGAGGTACAAGAAGGATACGCCTCCATCCTCTGAGCCCGTCCGTGCGAGCAAGATACCAGCGAAGATCTCTCACTGGGCAGAGGGCTCTTTCCTTAAGAGGGAGAGCCCAGTCCATTGCACGTAGGGTGAAACCCATAAAGGCTGTAGTTGGATATCGAGCTACTTGGTTCTTTGCTAGGAAGCCCAAATGAGGCCTCAGTGTCACCGGGTAGTGGTCAGGTGATTATTGAAGACGGTCGTGTGCTAGAGCGTGGAGCTTGCTTCTTCGAGCCCCCAAAGCGAGTGTTAATAAGAAACATGTCTTCCATGTCCAGTGTTTGAGAGACACCCTATTGGGGTCAAGGCACTCAAAGGGCCACTTCTTCAACATAACTAAAACCATGGGCAAGTCCAACCGGGGTAGGACTTGACGCTTCGCTGGCCTGTCAGTGTAGAACGACGCAATGAATGCTGACAAATAAGGATCACTACCAATGTGTACGTCAAGGATGCAGGCAAGGGTTGAGGAGATGGCTGATCGAAAACCCCCAACTGTTCTCAGCAGATGTAGGCTACCAGATCGAACTGGATGCCGAGGAAGACAAAGATGTGCTGTAGCTGAAGACTGGAGTTTTGTAGGTTCACTACCAGGCCCAAGTATTGGCATAGTTCCAGGACGGTCTGCGTGTGACATTCCAAATCTAAGCGCCAAAACGCCTGGATAAGTCAATGGTCCAAGTACACATGAATGTGAATGGCTGTTCTGTGCAGGTAAGCAGCAACTGTCTGCGCGAACCTGGAAAACACCAGCAGTGCCATGGCCAGACCAAATGGAAGTGCCCTGAACTGGTAAACTTGGCCTGCAAATGCAAATCGCAGGACTTCCGAGAAGACTCCTCGATCAGCACCTGGAAGAACGCGTCCTTGAGACCCAGGGACGTGGTCCATTCCAAGGGCCTGAGGGCTGCTGCCACTGACTGGGGTGTCTCCATCCGAAAGGACGGGACTTCCACATAAGTATTCAGCATCGACAGGTCTATGACAGGGCGCCATCCACCGTTCCGGTTGGGGACGAGGAAAAGGTGGTTGTAAAAGCCGGAAGAGCCATGGTCCTCTACCCGCTCTACGGCACACTTGCTCCAAAGCTTTTCAACCCATTCCAGGAAAGTCAATGCTTTGGGTTCCCAGGTGGGTGGACTGAGCCACCGTGGCTCTCTGCTTAACAGAGGGCTGTCTTCAGCAGCGTGTAGCCATGTCTCGGGATGTTTAGGACGAACTAATCATCTGTGATAGACTCCCATTGTCCGAAAAAGGGGGCAAGGCAGCCGCAGACCGGGCGCTGCACGGAGTCTAATGATGTGGCAATCCTGAGACATCTTCTGGGAGCTCAAAGTCAGAAATGCTGAGGTGTCCATGACTTCTTTCCTCAACCAGCAGGCTTGCCCTTCCCAGATCGCTGTCCACCTTTGCCCTGTCATGGCAGCCCCAAAGGGGCACGAGACTGGGGTCGGGTTGACATGCTCTGGGAAGTATCGCCCTTCGGGGCAGTGGCGGCCAAGGACCACAACAGCTGAGCAGAGTCGGTCAGTGCCTTGGAATGTGCTTGTTCAGCAGAGCGGGCCTGAAGCTCCTGAGTCTGCCGAACAACATCTGCCATCTCTCCTCCGAAGAAAGAAGAGCAGCCCCATTCCTCCTGAGAAGAGCGGCCCCATTCCTGCTTGGTGAAAGATCGGGTCAGGCAGCATCTGACCCTGGAGGAAGGATCTATTGCCCCCAACAACTAAGTCGTAAGCCTGGTCCAACCAGTCTCGCACTGCCTCTGTGATCTGCACAGAGCCCTTTAGGTCCCCCAGGAGAGACCCCAAGATCGCCAACGAGAGGTCAGAGTACGATAGAGGAGGAGAGCAGAGCACATAACAACCCAGCCTGTTGTTCCATGCTGCGAGACATCGCTTCCAAGGCTAACACCACCTTGGGATCAGTACAAAGAGCCTGGGTTGGTGACACTGGGATGGAAATCGTAGGTTCAGGTCCACCATGAGGTGCCTTACTACCTGATTTTTGACTCTGACATCTTCTCACCCTCTCCCCAGAGGAATCAGGTGAAGAGACGTCTGTCAGAGGGGACTGCGGACGAGCCGAAGCAAGTCTACGCTCTTTCCCCAAAGACATATGATACACGTGTGACAAAGAAGATGGCAGACGAGCCGAAGCAAGTCTATGCCTCTTCTTTTGCCCATGGGGAGTCTTATCTGGTGAGGACTCAAAGGATTCCATCATGTCAGCTTGGCGTTTTAAGGTCTTAGAGGCCAACCTTCTAGGCCTTGCACGATCGGACTTCCTCCGTGCCTGCTCAAAGAGCAGCCATTTGTCCTCTCCCCAATCACTGCAGTACTTCAGGTACGCTCACTAAGGTGCACCTGACTCAACTGCAGCAGACATCCATAACAATATGGATGGTCATCCCAGGCCCCCATGTAGTGATTTCTGGGATCCAATTTTTGTCCACAGTCTAACAAGGACGAAGACTGAGATCTAGTGTTACCCTCATCACCAATGGATTGCCTCCGAAAGGAAGCAATAGCCTGGTGTGCACTGCTCTCCCTCTCTATGCGATCTGCATGGGACGCCATCTTGAAAAAGAAAAGCACAAGTCAAATGACCAACTTTACACTTACTTTTCCAGAGGTATTCCTTAACAGAAATCAGCTATCTGGGTCTCCAAAGAATCCCTAACAGGTGAGAAAAAATTTTCAGATGAGAAATGCAGATGGAGCAGTAAATATGAACCGAAGTTCACAAAGCTTCACTGGCACAGGCAAGCCAGATCTGGCGCACAAAAGAGGATGGAAGATACGGGGTGCATGTGCATAATGACATCACCATTAGTTCCACATTGACCAACAGATGTCGCCACGGGGCCGTCAGGTTTTGATCAACAGTAAGCAGACAAGCTTCTCATATCATTGGGCGTCATGCCCAGACCCAGAGGTCTTGGCAATGGTGGTTGAGTGGTAACGTTACGTAATTAATAGTGTACTTAACGATTGTATACTGCTCGTTCTACAATTTTTTTAAATTGCAGGCAGCACTGCGATAGGGCTATAGATTGAAATACAAAATCATCTGCTTTAAAGATAGGAAATACCTTTGCAATTCATTTTGCACTGCACCAGCTGAAAGAAAAAGAAACGTTAATCATAGGACATAATAAAGGAGAAATTTTTTATACTACATGTTCAAGCACCTTACTATCAACACTGCCCCAGCCTGTGGCAGTAGTGTTCAGGTTTTTGATCTCTGCAATTTCATTATTTACTGTAGGCTGAAGAAAACCATGTAGATGGTATCTGCCTTTTATATATGAAACAGGATATCTATACTACTGAAAAAATTAACAGGGACAGAACCTACCAGCTGGTATTAAACAAACAAGCATGAAGTAATAGCAGCGGTATGACTAAAAGGCGCAGGCCAGTAAATACCACCGCATGGTAGCACATGCCAGAACATGCCAGTGCATGCCTTCAAATACCAACACATACCACGTCTGTTCCCTTCCATGAAGTCATGTAGTCCCCATATATATGCTATAAATCTATATATCTTCTCTTAAAATGTCTTCTAAGTACAAATACTACCGTGTGTACCCTGGCATGCGGTACGAGTGCCGCCATATTGTTGGTCTCCTTTTGCCAACAGATGGCGCGCATTTCCACATGCCACTCTCACATGGCATACAATACCAACACCTCCATTAAGTGTTTGGAAATAACTTTTAATAACATGTTGCACGACAAAAACATTTATTCCTGAATGCCAAATCAAAATAGACAAATTAAAAGCACATTTACACCTATAAACATGTATTCATCAATGTGAAACCAAATTAGGAACAAATTTATGAAGGAAATACATGGTTATTTTGAAATGTATATGAAAACCAAAACATTTATTTATTAATGTACAAATAAGATAGATCCCCATCAAATTAAAAACACGTATACATTGTTCATATTGAGCAATCTCTTGTGGAAAGATACAGCCATATGCTAAAAAAAATTGCAGACATACTCCAGTGACCCTTTACAACTGAGCTCTAATGCCACACGTGTGGGAGGGCTGCCTCAAGATTTTTCACGTCTGTCCAACAATTGGATCTCATACACCTGTTATTCCACTGCAGTAGAGTGTGCCACCTCCCCAGGCAGAAATGACTTGCCGAATATGGCGTGCCGTACAATACAATTTTAATGGACTGTTGCGGAATTTGTGCCTATGCGATCTGAAGATTTGGGGCAACTATGTCAAGTGAATTTGATTAGGTTTTCCCCATGACTTCACCACCAAGGTTGTGCCAGACATGCTCGATAATGTTCAAATCTTGCTTGCAAGCTGGCCAGCTCATGTGCCATTAGTCTAGGTGGCCCCCATGGAACTCTACAAGAATCCATGAAACGATGGGGCCTGGCGTTATCGTCCTGTAAAATGAAACCAGGTCCGATAGATGCTAATCCAAACGGTAATGAGATAGGCTCAAGAATATCATCTCTGTGTTTCTCTGCATTCAGTGTTCCGTTATTAATTTCTTATGACGATTTTTCATTCCATGAAATTGCCCCCCCCCCCAGCCAGGACGGAACCTCCACCAATCCTATAAACTTTACACAAGTGTCTCTGCTGAAAACAACGTGTGTTTTTATTTCTCCACACCTTTATCCGCCCATCATGAAACCTGGGGCAAAATCTGGACTCGTCAGTGAATTTGACGTTTCGTCACTGAGCATTCCAGGTACGATGATCCCTACTACAGGCAAACCTCGTGTTCAATGTTGTGTCCGTTGGACATGGAAAGGTTGCTGAGCTGTGTGACCTCATGCCTGTAGTGTGCCATCTTCTTTAGACAGTTCTGGGGGGAAACGTTTATTCCCGTTGTTTCCAGAATATGCCTGCGGCCTTCAACTCCAGTTGAAAAAGGGATGTCCCTGATAAAATTTACTAAGGTGGCATCATTTTCTTCATTGGTCTTTCTCGGGCGACCAGCACTTTTTTGTAAGCAACTTTCCTTGTCTCCTCTACTTTTTTCAACAAGAACATGAGGTTGTGGCTTCATGAAAAAGTTAGGTCGCACCTTACTCAGTTGCAATACAAGTTGCGCAACAATGTATGGTAAATCGATCCAAAAAAAAAAAAATAATAAATAAAAATAACTGGAAAACATAAACAGTACTGGGAACACTAGTATGTACTTGTGATTTTGAACTGCAGCGATATATACGACCTGTCTCTATAAATTTGTCAATAAATATATTTTGCACTGCAATTTTATCAGCAAGTGATGGACCAACGTTGACATAACACTCGTTAAATCTATCAGCAAAAACCTTTGGGTCTGTCGGGCTTTGGCCGTTGTCTTTAAGAGCATTGGCAGAACAAGAAATGCTCTTTTTATGACTGACAATATCATTCCCTTTTTTCCCTGATTTTTCAAAAGTTACATTTTGTTCTCTTCAAGTAAATTGTGATAAAACTTGCGCGTAGTGATTTTCGGCAATTGCTTTAGTTTCTTTTCATATTCTGTGAAATAATTGTTGTTTGTCATTGCTAGACTATTCATTGTTGTAATAAACAATTTGTTCTTAACCTTAAACGATGCGAGAGGTGCGTGAGTAATCCGCGATTTTTCATCTTTTATCGGCATGCAGTTCCTGTCTTGGGCAGTGGAAAGCAAGTATTAGACACAGAAGTGAACTTAATATAAACTTGTGTGCGCCTCTTTGGGATTTTCACCAGATAAAACGTTTTGCCACTATTTTCTGTAATATGTCGTTTTTGTTTAGTTTTTACATCTTGATTTTCATTTCTAATGAATTATGCTCGATGAAAATTGGGATATTATACAATTAAATCGATTTATAAAATTCTGCCGTAGCCCTGAAATCATAGCCATGGCAATCTGCAAATATGTTGTCCTTTTATGTTGTAGAAGAATTAGTGTCACGTTTTGGACGGGTAGTAAATGGTGTAAAAGTTATCAAAAGTAATACCAAGAAAATCGCATGTTACATTATTGGATTCATAATTGAACAAATTAATATTAAAGTCTCCCATTAGATAACATATTTTTCTGTCTTTTGTAATTTTGTCTAAAATGCCTTGCACCGATCATTGAACTCATCCATATTTGCATTTGGCGGTTAGTAAATTGTACCAATGATCATATTCTTCTTTATCACTTGACATAACAAGTTTCGGTACTTCAATGAAATCAGCTTCACAAAAGTTTCATTTACCTGCATATATTTACTTTGAATGAAATTCAACCCATTCATTGTGACTATACAAGCACCATTTCCACGTTTGTATTATCGACATTATATAGTTATTGTATAGTCATTGTGACTATACAAGCACCATTTCCACGTTTGTATTATCGACATTATATAGTTATTGTATAGTGAGTCAGTGAGTATAAATCATGATTATCTTTAGTCAAGCATGTCTCTGTAAGGCCTATCATGTGAAAATGCGCATGAAATGTTTCCAAATATGTCTTCAAACTGTCCATTTTACATGGCAAACTTATGACGTTCAAATGAAATGATAAAAGTTTGCTTCAGTTTGTTGAAAGTGTCTTCATGATAAAACTGACTGTTTGATACAATACCCTGATTTTTCACACTTTTGAAATAATAATAGTCTGGGTCATTTTGGTGATCATTGTTCACATGGCCATCTGAATCAAATGCACAAAATACCTTTACTACTCGTTAATTTTTCCTTTTAAGTTTGTAAATGATGACTGCGAGTTTTTCACAAACAATCAAGATACCGAGTGCATTGTCTGTCTCTTGATAAGGTATTGACAGTTCAGGACACAAATTTGAGTTTGTTGCTGTCGGAATGAGCGTATATAATATGCACTGACGCCACATATGGCTAGAAAGATTAACATGGTCAATTGATGGCATTTGTTCGCCGCATGTCTCATACGGTAGGAAACTCAAATGCCCTGCATCAATATGAAAGATATTATATATATATATATATATATATATATATATATATATATATATATATATATATATATATATATATATATATATATATATGTATATATATATATATGTATATATATATATATGTATATATATGTGTAAACCAAAGATTACCTCAGCAAATACAAGTTTATCCTATCATAGGCTAATATTCAGCGTTATTGGCAAAAAGCACCTTTCACCTCCCATCCTCCATTTAGGGGAAGGTCGCCGGGATTGGACCCCCTAACTTCATCAGCCTGCTACAGGAAAACAAAGAAACTTTTTCGCGTGTTGAAGTGTGAAATGAATCGGCATCCATTAACAGATTACTATGGTACTACCAAAGACCAGTTTATGTAAAGAATAATTTAATTACGACAAAAAATAAGATTTGATGAAAGTGTCCCAATCGAGGATACCTCGTTTTCGATTGGACCACATGGTTTCCACAAATGGACCGCCGGCCCATCAATGTAAAAATGGATTGAATTCTTATATTCTGAGCTTAATATTGTGAGATAATATTAAAACTTCAATTATGAATTTTTAAATTTGGCCCATATGTCCACTTTTAGACCAAAAATAACATGTACCCTGAATTGGACCAGCATATCCTCGATTGGACCACCAAGGTACAAACGGTCCAGTCAAGGAAGTTTTTTGGTTCCAATCGAGGCAACTGGACACTACTTTGAATAAATTAATATTGACCTTGACCCCGAATGTTTTTCTGAAACTATGTTTAGGCATTCTGAAGTGAACCTTTATTCCTACGATACAACTAACATTCTGTTTCAAAACGAGTTGTTAACTTGATTTTACACCCAATAATGTGCCACCCTAAAGTTAGATCAGACTTGACAGTTTCATTAATCTGCATAAATTTACAGCAAAATGAGGAGACTGGTACCCACACTTTTCATGGCGTTCTGGAATGTTTCCAAGGAAATAGTTACAATAGCCAATCAGACTTCTCGACACAAAGGGGCTTCAGGAGAGAAGTGGTCCAATCGAGGCAGTGGTCCAATCCCAGCAACCTTCCCCTACTTTTCATGGATACTGAGTGTGTCAACCAGCCTGATTCAGCAAATATATTTGGCGTTTTTGGTGGCTTCAGTATTTCGAACTACGTACTGCAGGTAATACAAAATGTTATATTTTTTGGTTAAAATTTGGTCAAAGTCTATATATTTTTACTACTACAGTGGTGGGAATGGCAAGAAAATGTAGCAGCTCCAGCGTGGAATGTGACGGAAGCAAGGGACTGGTTTGTGGTGATGCATGTAACCCATCTTTGCCATGGAGAGAAAAGAGATGTGGCTGTGGACCTCACTTCACTCGTTCTGGTTACACCTGTATTCCAAGTATGCTCAGCTAAATGAAGTCTATTGGCACTTATTCACTTTATACGAGTCAACAATGTTCCATTGCATTCTGTTATAATCGTTATGACGATATACATGCAGTCATCAGATTACTGGGTTTTTAGCTCATCTCACTTGTCAGTCAACTTGGCTTATATAGTATGGATCCCCCTCCATCGCCATCCCACATCCATCAACAATTCACATTTGTGACTTCATCTTAAAAGCCGTTGGCCAGATCCACTTACGCCTTAGTGAGGAGGTGTCTGGGGTGGATCCCCACCAAGTTTTTTTCAGTAGTCATATTCCAGTGATTGTCTGACTTTTTTATTTGTTTTAAATTTTGTAAGAACTTTTTTGTAAAGTAAATCAAACGAATCTGCATGAAGAATTGTGAAAAATAATACGTACATGTACGTGCCACATACAAAAGTTTAAAATGTACGATACAGTTAGTCTTGCTTAAGACCTTTTCTTATTTAATTCGTTATAAACACAACAGCTAATGGTTAGAAAAACAAATGATGAGGCGGTCATGACGTCAAGGTAGAACGAGCCAGGCTGTGAAGCGTCCCTGGCGCGGAGTGAAAAAGGCTTAGTGCATGTTTCGGTCGGCTGTTGCCTGCTGGTGTTGGGAGATGTGTGTTTTATAACATGCACCGCAGCGCCGCCGAACGGATGCGGCCGGAACCCAGTCAACTCAACAAAGACTTTTTTCACTTCTCACCAGGGCCGCTTCGCAGCCTGGCTCGTTTTGGGTCGACGGTATGACCGCCCCATCATTTATTTGTATAATCTTCATTTTGTTCTATAATGAACTAACTAAGACATGGTCTTAAGCAAGACAATAATACAGTACTGACGTGACGGGCGTTTAAATTTTGTTGATAACATTTTTTTGCTCTCTTGCCCTTGGCCCAGGTTGGCTCCAATGTGGTCACAATGCACATAAAGTACATCCCCTCTATCAAGTTTTAAGTGAATCCAGGTGACAGTTTTTGATAAGTTAAAAAATGTGAATTCTTGAAAGACAGACACTGATGCTCAGCCGACTGACTAATCAGTTGAATGTAAAATCTTCTCAGAAACTGCTGCTAATTACTTTAAAATTGCACAGGAAAAGTTCTTGAGACCCTGATACCTTAATTCATTTAACAGGTGACGGTTCAATTTTTTTTTTTTTTTTTTTTTTTTTTGAAGAAGTTTTTGTATTTTTTCACAAGTTTTAACTTCTCGCAAACTGCTGGCTGGTTTCTCTGCAGATTTGGTGAAAGTGTACCTTGACTCAGCCTCCACTAACTTTGGTCACTACATGTTGCTGCTGACATTTTCCTGATTTCTAACGAATTTTTACGAATTTTCAGTGGGTAATGACATGTAAATGTAATCATTATGACTAGGAATAAAAGGGACGGTACCAAATTTTTTACATGCTTGTTCTTACAGACTGGCATGAAACCACTTGTAGTGTATGATTTTGTGTTGTTAATTTTGACCCCCTTGCCCTTGACACTTCAAACTGATAAATTTGCTAAAATCTGTGTTATGGTGGATCCAGGACCTATAATTATACAAGATTTGTAGGAAAGTACCAATTGGTTGCTTTCGGTGCTATTGATTTTGACCTTGGGTGACCTTGAAAGGTCTTATATCTTGATAATTGTGGATTCTATCACTTTGCTCAGCTGATTTGGGCATTCATCACCCAGCAACTTTTAATCTCAGCTAACCGTTAGGTTGATCTACAGCTACAACATGAACCATGGTTACATATGCTAGTATTGCACTGGTTTAAATAGTCCAGAAAGCACACCATCCTGGTTGACGGATCTATGTTAAACTGTCTGTGCAATTTTGAAAGTGAGAACTTTTCTTCGATTAAAAGTAGCAATTGGCACAATGTTTTTTTGCGAAAATAGACTAAAATGAGCTGGAACATGGGTCGTTAAAGGGACAGGAATCGTTAGAAACTAACGAAATGCTATCAGTATGGTTTAGATTACAGTGTTTATAATCCATGAACATTCTGTGTTTTCCTCATTAGAGGGGTCCATCTGGGCTCTCCCCGCTCTAAAACCACATGTTGGTAGTGTCTCATGCTGATGTACAGCCCTAAATTTAATACTTTTTTTGTACATCTGCAACATACACACACACAATGCTAATATTCCATATAAATGAAACTTACTTGTCAAAAAGTCTCCCCATTGACAAAACAAGCTTACATACCAGAAAGCTGGGCACCCGTATTCTCTCAAACCTGGTGTTCACTCCATTCGTGCTGGTATAAAAAACGTAAGCAACATAACAAAATGTGCTCTGTAAAAAGAGGTGGCTTCATTACATGGTGATCTCTTAAGAAGAAAAATAAACCTCTGTTTGGATCTACTTTTGCTTGAATGTAATACAAAGCTGGTCAAGTATTTCACAAACCAGATGCCCGGTGCCCATGCACTACCTGAGTCAAATATCCCATGAGGTGCAACCAATTAGAGGATGATAAAAACCACAAACATGTTTCTGTTTATATCACATATCTGTTGATGGGGAGCAGTTGGGCTGTTGGAATAGCCAGGCAGTTCAAGCTGTTTGTGTGATTTTGCAACATCTGGAAATTCAATGAAATAAAATATACTTTGCCACAGATTTAAGCCTGATGGTTCCATGTAAGTTCATGCAAAATGCCACCTCAAAATTGTTTCTATTGGAGCATAATAAACCAAATTATTTTGAATGATATTTCAAAATTGGCTTGAGCTTTTGAGAGTGATTATTATATCAACATATGGGAACCGTGATGTTCCTTCAGCCTTTTATACTCCCCGTGCCCCTTTAAGGAGACACACAGGACAAAAATGTTTTTTCGCCAAACTCATATTAAAGTACAAGGCTTTTCGCACGATCCTACCAATGTAAATCAGCAAGGTGTACAGCCAGAAAAACACCCAAAGATGCATACCCTACATAAGCAATTCAACAATGACGAAATGACTGCAGAGAATCATTTGAGCACCAGGGGCCAAATTCACAAAGAGTTTAATTTGAACATGAATTTATTCCTTAAATGAAAGTCAATGTGCCTTTGGGCCTTGAACTGCTAAATCATTGGCCTAATGTTTGATCTAAACTTGCAGGCTCAATCAATCTATATTCTCTGCTATAACATGAACTTTGGAATTAAAGTTTCTACTTTATTAAATCAGTCTTGATTTAATCCAGATTTCAATCCTGGATCAATAGATTAAATACTGGCTCAAACTTAGATTGATTTAATAAAATGAACCTGTAAATCCTCAAGTTCATATTGTAGCCAAGAGCATATATTGGCTAATCCTAGAAGTTTTGATCAAATATTGAGCCAAGGATTAAGTAGTTAAGGGCCCAAACCACATTGATCTTAATTTTGGGATGAAAATTATGATCAGATCAAATTCTTTGTGAATACAGCCAGAGCAGACCTTTCAGAGGATATCAGTTAACCCTGCTCGCCATCACAGCCACCTGGTATGGTCCCACCATGTCAGCTGGAACAAGACACTGTGGAGAAGAGTTCTGTTCTCTGACAAATGCAACTTTGCTTACAAAGGGCTCAAAAATGGCAACGTGTGTGATGCAGACATGGTGAGAGTTGTACTAACTGGTGGATGCATCCAGCCAATTGGTTGGGTGATGCCTATGTAAGGGTTCGGGCTGGTGTGTCCATGTGTCACAGAACTCCCCTGGTGGTGGTAGTGGATAGTAATAGTGATCGTGCAGCAGTGCATCAACAAAATTCTTCAGCCACCTCTCCTTTCTTTTCTTCCAAGCCACACTGACATTGATTTGGTCCATCAAGATAAATCATGTCTGCACATGACTCATGTACTATAGCATTTCTGGAGGCCAACAATGTTGGTACTTTACCCTGTCCAGCATTTCCCTTGACATGAGTCTAATAGAGAATCTCTGGGACCAACTTGGCCAGCAACTTTCCAGAAGGATGCTCTTTCCAACTACTCAACAACTAACCCAGGCAGTGGAACCGCATAAAGAATAGAGGGCCTTATCCAGCGCATAGATACAGTGCCTGTGCAGGTGGTGGCCATACATGCTGCTAAGGCGGGACATTTTAAATTAGAGGACACCGATAAAATCTTATGCAATAGCCAATATATGTCGAGCTTCAATGCACTTGAACACTCTAGCTCCCAGTAAAATGTTGAAAGAGTTGCTATATGTGGTGCAGACGAAAAAAAAAAAAAGAAAGAAACAGGCACCCCATCAACATATCAACGTTGGGTACATGTGCAAAGATGTCTGTGGAGAGGTTTTTTTTTATTGTACCAGTGCCTTTACTGCCTCTATTGGGAGGACGTGATGGTCCTGAAAAAGGTTTTGTTTGTTTGAAGGCTGTGTGTATCAGTAGTTGGAGTGACCCCAAAGCTTCTACAAGCAAGCCTAGACTGTCTTTACTATGCTGCTGGTGAGCTTGGCTATTTCAGCTTGGGGAATTTGGTTCCTCTAGTATGTGAGCCGCTGTACTAGTTGATCTAGGTTGGCCACAGGCTAGTTGTATACAGCTCTGACTTGACAGTAAAGTGCATCTTATAAAAGTTCTGTGGAGCACAGATAAGGAGATTGCACTGGTCATGACACCATTTGAAGGTTGTGCTGCTGGGGATACTGCTAAGTTCGTTCAATGGTCGTGCTCTAGTGATCTTTTTTATTTTTCACGAGTTTTTTTGTTCATTTTTTAACCAAATCATAAAAAAATCTTCTCCAAAACCACTTGGCAAATTGATTCAAAATTGCATAGGCACACTTCAAAATTGCATAGGAAGACTTGAAGGCATGACAGTTGGAGTTTCTCAGTACATGGGTGACCTTGACTTCATTGTCAAGGTCACAGGGTCACTTAGGTTTATTTAAGTCTTCAGATGATAGCTTGAAAACTATTTGTTCTACTTTTATGTTTTACAGGGACATCGGATACCCTCTTTGAGGGCCACACTCAGTACATGGGTGACCCAAGGTCACTGGACAACTGATATGAAATTTACTGTTCACTTGATAACTTAAGATCTGTTTTGAGTAAGCTGGGCCTTGATGTTGCACATGTTAATTTTCTCTATGAAAGATCACACTTAGACAGTACATGAGTGACCTTGATCTCATGTCTGAGGTCACAGTGCAACATACATTTAATTTACTCTTGAGTGCTGTAACTGGAGAAGTACTTGAACTGGGACTTTGGTGTGTTGCACATGTTATGGTTGTTCCATATAAGTCAGACTTACTCAGTACATGGGTGACCTTGATCCTATCCCAAGTTTACAGAGCCACAAGTGTGATGAATCTCTAGGTCAGCTGAGCATGGGCTGTTCTCACAGCTCTCTTGTTACAATATAATTTTTTCTGAAAATTTAAACTTTTAAAAAGTTAAATTGGATACTTTTTTCGTTATTAGGCAGTGGCAGCACTGACCAGGTAACAGATGCCCCTCCCTTCTGAGAGTTTTGGTCTTTCAAATCCAGTTTTCCTCTTGCATCCTCTTGTTTTAAAAAAGTCCCAAGGCCTCTGTACCACTGACCTGGGGCATCCCATTCTCCTGGCAACATCAGACTGGGAAAGACCAGCCTCCAACATGCCAATGGCACTGCCTCTGCCAAAGAGTTGCGAGTAACCTATACACTGTAGTATTGTGGATACACATTGAACCCTGTGCCGCCAGTGGCCCCTTATGAACCACATTGATTCCCCAATAGCAGGCCCACATCTGGCACTTTTATAGTTGTTACCTCATTTGAGGTCATTTTGTTTTATGTGACCAGTCAGGCATACTCCTAACTATTCTGTCCATGTTACATAACAGTCCATGTGACACTAATGTTTTTCTACGCAAACTAATATTCAAGGCAGCCCATGCTGAACCAAAAGGGGTGCCTGTTTTTGGGGTGGCGGTGGTTTTGCTTTGTTTTGTTTTATTATTTTTTTGTTTTGTTTTTGTTTTTGTTTGGTTTGTTTGTTTATTGCGGGTGGGGTGGGATGGGGGTGGGGTTTTTTAATGCCAGGAGTATATAATAGAATGGGTATTTTATGAACACATAATAGAAATTGAATATAAAGCCTACCATGCGGTTTCATTGACTGTAAGCTAAAATGAGATGTGTATAGTTAATCTGGTTAAAATTTCCAAGGTCATATGATTTTTTGTGAATTTAGTGTTTCCAGTTGTACTTAGACTACAGAGCCAGTACTTATATATATGAGTTTTATCAAATTCCTAAGGTCATTAGACCACATCAAACTGTGCATCTTATGTAAGCGGTGCACAGGACTACTACAGTCCGTTTATTTATTGTATGGCATAATGTAATGCAGCTGCCTTAATAACAATGATGGATCATCTTGAGAGTTATGGCCACATGCAGCATGTACATCTTTACCACCACTTGGTCCATAATAGTTCTTTTTTAAATTTGGCACAAAACTGTCATTAAATTGGGCACGTAATTGCTCTCACACTTGTAAAGTGATGCCAAAAATATTATTCTAAAATTCATTTTGAGATAACTGTAACCTCAGAGTAAAAATTAAATATATTGTGTAGAAGCGAAATATATTTATTAACTTGTTTTGGGCACAGAGACTGTGGGCTCTCCCTGCTACGGAGATGAGAACTGTGCGAACATTGGCCCCCTGGCGGGTTGTGTGAACAGCACGTGTGTTGCCAAAGGTAAACCAGAACGATTTTGTCCAAAGCTCCTCACTGCAATGGTGACATCTCACATGCAACATTTTATGAACAGCTAGCTAATCGAGAGTAATATGTTCTACTTTATTCTGTTTCATTCAAGCAGAGTGTGGAAGTATAAATGTATATAAGTCATAACTAACCATTTATCAGTGTTTATAGCCAAGCATCCTTCACAGTAGAATGGAAGGTTACCACATGGATAACATGAAACTAAACATTCGTAAGTATGAACCATGAACAAATACAAATACATAATGGGAAATAAAATACCATTTTCCATGTTTTCTGTCATTAATATTTTTAAGTAACTGGACACTACACAGGCTTTTGTATCTACCTCTATTATTACAATAATTCATGCTTTTTTTTTTAGTTGACCCGGTTGGACTCGGTGCTTGAAATGCTGTGTGCTGCCTACGCCAAACGAGTGAACAATACGGATCTTCTTGCTTCATTGTTTCTTTTTTGCCAGAATGATAGTGGGAAGTAGAAGTCAATTTTCTTTCTGTTATTGTTTGTTTCAATAAGATACCCATGGGTTACTTCATAGAATAAGTCAGCAAAAGCTTTATTATTTGATTGTTCAAAGTGATCATGTCAAATAGAGGAGAGTATATCAGTAACTGGACGACTTTTGGGGCAGTGCAATGAAAGGGAAAAGCCATGCCATTCACACAAAACATTTGTGTGTTGCAATTATATGGACTGTGGTATATTTAATCTTCTCAGTAAATTTGAAACCTATAGATATAAACATATTACTTCTGAATATTCTGTGTATTGTTATTTATTTCTGTAGCATACTGACTTACTGTAAGTGTATCTACAAGAAAGGGCTTTTTCTTCATGTAAGAGAGAATGTTTTGACTTGCTATGAGGTCAGCACAAGTCGTATGACACACCAATTATGCACAGGTAAACACATGGAATCCCCTTTTATGTCATGCATTCCAAGAAAAAAACTTTAACCTAGGTTTTGATGGCATCAAGGCGAACATAAAAAAGTGTTAAGGGCTACAAATCCAACAAGGCATCGAAGTTCTGACACTCTGGAGTGCTGTATATATGCACTGCAACACAGACTGACAGACAAGGTAAGCCAAACAGTGCACAGCTTTTTTCACGCAGCAAGATTGTCATTTTCCTCCCTTCCGTGTAAAACACTAATTTTTGAAAGTTTGCTTTGTAAAAGTACCATCTCTGCAGGAAATATGTTAGTCAGTTTGTTGTATGTGTGATAGGGTTCACCATTTGTACTCTTCCGGTGAAATGGCCATGCCACGGTAAAATCAGCCTACTATACCCTTTCTGGCCATATAAAGCGAAAAGTGTTCATGTAAACATATGCAAAGTATACACTTTTGAAAAGGTTATGACCAGCAAATTGTGAATACACAAACACCATAACCATTTTGTGCTAAGCGTTGTATAAACAGCCATTTTGTTTTATCTTGAATGTCAATGAAACGTGATTATACAAATGTGGAAATAACGTCTTACTGGTTCAACCAAATTTTAATCTGTTTTGTTTGGAGATCAAAGAATACGTTGTTTTTAAAACAGGTTATATCACAGGGTCATGATTTTAGGTTGTTTGTAATATTTAGATCATGATCTTCCCCAAAGTAAATACTTTGCATATATTTACATGAATCATTTTTACTTTATTTGGCCAGAAAGGGGATAGTTGGCTGATTTCACCGGGGCATGGTCAATTCTCCCTAAAGTACTTCCCATTTCTTTGTGAAGGACAAGATACAAATCAACATCTACTCCTGATTAAGTTCGAAAAGTATTGGAAAGTACAGGCGTCATGGTATTTGATGTAGATATCATTTGGGAGACTGTAGTTTGATAAGACTAAAATGTATATCCTTTGTAAGCCAGAATGAATGAAGTCACGCATATTATTGTGCATTGCCTCTAAGCTCCAAAATAAACATGGTGGGCCTTAAAGCATCATGATAAATCTACAATCTGTGAAAAACTTGATCATTTGGCAAAGTTTGATAAGTCCAATGCACACTTACCAGACTTGACCATGTGGTATTGGATAAGCCCTTCTGAGAACAGAGGGCTCCCTAGCCATGTGAGTGTTTGCTGTGAAGTCCCGGTTAAATCTAAGGCCAACTGTTTTAGCCACTACAATCCCAAACCATACTAGCCTCAGCAGATCCAGTGCACTTATTGATAACCTCCAACGCAAGATGGAGCAGAGATACTGTTTCGCATGTTCAGTGCTGAAGATCTACTGCTAATACATCTCTGTATTCTAAAAATCACTCCACAAATGCGAAGAAAACTACCAGTAGGTTTCATCTTGGGAACATGGTTGGCAATATGAGTGTCCACATAAACATTACCTAGTTAACAGTACACATTGGGAATCACTTTGTATTTCTCAAAATAAAAGTTTTGAGTAAACAGTGTTTTGAGAGAGAGAGAGAGAGAGAGAGAGAGAGAGAGAGAGAGAGAGAGAGAGAGAGAGAGAGAGAGAGAGAGAGAGAGAGAGAGAGAGAGAGAGAGAGAGAGAGAGAGAGAGAGAGAGAGAGAGAGAGAGAGAGAGAGAGAGAGAGAGAGAGTCAGGGAACAAATACTTAATCTGAATAATACTTGTAGAATGTATCATGAGAAGTTGATACAATCTCACAGGATACTTTCAGTTTTGAGAGCTGACTCCGACCACCACACCCTCTAAGACTCTGAGGGACTTGGGGTGGTATACACCAACTATACTTAAATTTTAAGCCGTACTTACAATCAAGGTAAGCATGACCTGCCAGGTTGGTGTGCTGCACCAACATGATTTGCTGGTAGGGCTCCGTAATTTAATGCTAAGAATGGTATACATCAATGATACTTAAATTTTAAGTCATATCTGTCGTGAAGGTAAGCATAACCAATCTGGATAGAGCCATGCACCAACATGATTTCTTGGTACAGCTTCCTTAATTTTAAAGCTGTCTAAGGTAGACTTCCCAAGTCAATTGTAGACTTGCCACCTGCGGCTGGAAGAATGTGAACGATCTTGTCCGACGACTTTTTCACCCAGTTGTGTGGTGCAATATAGAAGACTTGATCATGTATGTCATCATATAGGAATGCTGACCACCCCACCCCCTTCTACATTCTCAATGTAGCAAGTGCATACTGTCACTAGTTCCTACAATTTAACTCTCTTCCGGTCCAAAATCAGATAAAATAACATCCAGACGATCTACTACAAGGTTTCCCGCAGTAAATATTCAGACCAATTTATGTTAAATGTAGCAAGTAGTGTGCAGTGTGATTAGATTAGTAAGTCCATAAAGGCAGGATGTTTTAGACTAGAAACATTACCAAAATTCATTGAAATAAAATCTGACAACGAGATTTAATAAAATGCCTTGATAATTCATTGCCTTTCAGCACTAAGTTTCTTTTTTACTTCCGAAGGGGAAATGATAGTGTAGCCTTGTGGATGAAGTCCAAAGTTTTTAAAATATCCAAACAACACGTGTGGGTTCTCTTGATGGAAGAGCAATGACAGAAGCAGATGCAATTGATGACAACCATTTATGACTTTGCTTTTGATTCAGGGTAATCTGTGATGAGGTTGTGCTTATTAAAGGTGACAATGTCTGCCAAGCTGGAATCACTAACACTAAAATAATTCGGGTTTAATTGATGCTTTTATACAAAGTAACATGTACATTATAGGTCCATAATCGAGTGCAACAAAAATTTAGCATACTCATTGAGTATATTATATTATCCTTCAAAGTATATGGAAGCATGCATGCTCCTGTCATTTGATCAACCTGTTGACACAATGAAAAGTAGGTCATGCGCTGGGTTAAGTCCAACTGGTTCATTCATTACTCCTATTCCCTGGCCCACATGTAGATGAACTGCTTCCAGTGTCACTCACTTTTTATGGGTACAGGATAAAAAGGTACAATTCTGGTGCACTATTCACTAATGTCTATGCATGTGGCATTTAATTGCACATCTCAAAATGTATTCTCTATCATGATATTTCCTATCTGTGATTTTTAATGATTTTTTTTTGCTCTGAACACTCGTACTTTATGGACTTCAAACATGAAGACATGTTGCCAGTTGTGTGCGGTGACTACCAGTTTCTCTTTGCAGCATATTAATATATAGATCTTCATCAACGAAACCTAGCAAGAAATATGTAGAATGTATTGTTAGTTTAAATATGATGAGATGTAGCCAGTGGTATGTAGTGACACCATGTTTCTATGGCAGTTATCAAATATCAGCATAAGGTGGTAGTAAGTAGCGAGCACATCCTGCACACAACTTTAAGTCACTATTCAAATCAACTTTTATCAAAAATTGAATTAAGGATGTTAGACACATGAGATCTGTAACTTGTATAAAATTACTGAACAAAATTTTAGTCCTATAGGCAACTTGCTACAATTTTTTGCTCCCAGGGGCATTTCTTCCTTATATCTGTGTCATCTTGATGGAGTGTGGCAGCTCGAAAACATATACTTCACCTATCAAGAAACACATCCTTTGACTGACAGTATAAACCCATTGACTTTTTTGGAAACGGAGAGTTCTATATTCGCTACAGAATGACAAAAGAATCTGCGCGTACTGCTTCAGCTTGTTATCAGCTGGAATATGGTCATCGCAGAAACGAACTGATGCCATCACACATGCAGCCTATGGTGGCAGTGACGTGTAACAGGCTCAAACTAGGCAGTTCTTGGGGGACCTGAAAGGGGTCCATCAGACTATTGTTGGCCAAAAACTGTACAGGGTTTCTTGAGCACCAGCAGCCCCACGTTTGTAGCTCATCACGGTCACAGCTAGGTATTCCAAAGGTCCAATGTTCCGAAGGTTCACAGTTCCTAAGGATCAATGTTCGGAAGGCCCACAGTTCCAAAAACTGGCAGATGTTCTGAAGGTCCAATATTCCTAAGGTCCACCATTCCGAGGGCCCAGTGTTCTGAAGGTTCATTGTTCAATATTCCGAAAAATTATATGTAGACTTAATTCTACCAACAGAAGGGCGACACTGTGTCTGGGAAATAGGTTACAGCCCACACCTTACAGTACTAGCACACATGAAGATATGCCTACATTCATGTAAAATATCTTGGAAAATGTGTTAGTTTAAAAATAAATTCAAGAAAATAAATTTCAGAAATCTCTTAAACTAAACAAAAAAATACATGAATAGCCTTTATTGATTAGATCACAATACAAATAGCAAACGCTGACATGGTGTTTTTCTACACACAGAGGCCAAAACAACACAACTATACAAATGGCATTTATAAAAAGACAAAAAAATTTAAAAGTCGTTCTAACGAGAAAATTGTAATTTTGAATTTTGGAAACTCGTTATTTCGAGAAAAAACACATAATTACGGGTTTTTTCAAATGCTATTGGTAGCGGTGTCATAAGTAAAGATGTCCAGTACTGGTATCGGGTATTGCGTGGTATCAGGCCTTTGTTTGCAATATTCGGAATCATATTGAAAAGACACCTAGTACCCGATACAGGCAGAGAAAGGGGGAGAAAGTAAAACTTTAAAATCTCAATTTCCAACATCAGATAGATAAGTATAAAAGTGAAATACAAGTAATCTTGAACGTAGGCCCTACATGTATGTGGATATATTCCATGATGAGCTATTACGGAAGCTTAAAGACTCGTTGGGCTTTCGTAATCGCTCCTCATGAAATCTTTACACTAAATTAAATTTTTTCTTCTTGCTTGTTTAAACTTGGATGGGAAACGTGAGTGAATAACCCTACATTTTTCGATCATAGTTTGCTAAAATCAAATGAATAGCATACTTTTCGCAAAGTATAAATCACAATCAAAACTGCTATAAAACTAAGAATCTGTTTCTAAATGTAAAATTCGCAATTCATCTCAACAAATCTCACTAAACATTGTTGGTGCCAGAGGTTATACTCCTAATTCAGCAAACAATGTGATATTAGTGCATCTTTTGTGAACATTGAAAACATGGGGATGTATCTTAAATTTAATTTAAGATACGCGAGATTATATTAAAGACATGTTTAATGAAGAACTTTTCAAAAGCTTTCTGACATTCAGTTCGAGATAGCTGTAATGAGATGTAGATGATATCTTGAAAGTTTTTACACTGAGTATGTTACAGTTTTCTGAACAGACCCTCGGTCAATATGAATACGTCCTATTCCAAATGAGAACCGTAATAAAATGACACATTCACGTTACGACAGCCCATGTGCTTGAGGGTTCACAATGGTTTAACGCTGGCTTTTTCAAGTTTTGCGTTTCATGGGCTTCTGAGATTTTACGGTCCAAAATAACCAACACATTTAGTACGATGTGCATACTCGAGAGATTATGACACGAGTGCTGAACAGAAAAGTCAGACGGGAACTAAAAAAACAGGCAAATCTGTCATTAATGGATGTTCCTCATGCGAAATCACCTAGCTATAGATTAACCTTCAGACATAAGAGCTCTGGCGAGTACTCGGGTAAATTGGTAAAAATGTCGGGTACCCAAGTCGAGATATCGTTACCTGTGAAATCGGACTTAAGAACAATAATTCCGAGACATAACATATACTTTTCAGTATATATTCGTGTACGCATTTTGTCGATCGTTTTGTCTTTCCTTTTTCATCGTTCATGGCACCAGTAATTTAGATATCACCTTTTTTCATTTAATAAAATCATCTTAAATGCATTCTTTCGTATCTGTTAACAAGGGACCTGTCGGGTGGTGATTTGTAACACCCAGGCACTTGCTAGATGGGTATTAAAATACTCGGGTACCCGCAATTGCAAAGAAATATATATATATATATATATATATATATATATATATATATATATATATATATATATATATATATATATGTATGTGTGTGTGTGTGTGTGTGTGTGTGTATACACACATATATACATACATAGTAGACATGAACATGTCCCTGGTGCATGTCGCTATTTTCCCATCCCCTAGTCCCACTCAGAAGTGCAATATAATATTATGCCAGCTGCACAATATAGTGTTATAAAGTACCCCCTACTGTCATTATATTTAACTGGTTGACACTGCCGCCATGCGGGTTTCAACAGTAGCAGCTATTGAGTCCTCGTCAGTTCTAATCCCATTATCATTGTGAAAAGGCAAAGTGGCAAGTGGTCTTTGATGAATGCGTGGTTGTTTTAGTCACTGACCACTCAAGCGAGACAAAGCTGACCGTCTCCCTGCGGCTGCCGACACCAGAATGCTCTCCGCCTGACGCGGAGCACTGCAATTAATCATTCATTACATTAGCTCAATTAACAGCTTCGGAAGAGGGGTTCGTTATGCCCGCTCGCTTGTCCGGGTGATCAAGGAGGGTAAACCCTCTGCCGTCCTTGATGTCATAGAAAAAAAAACAGGGCAGACCTCCCAGCACTAATCTGTTATCTGGTTATAGGCACGTTCCAAGCCAATAAGCTAGGTTTAGGGGCTTACCTGTATTATAACAGTATAAGGCTACAATCTGTGTGACAGGTTTCATTTAGAGTTTTATTTTGTAATGTATTTAATTTTAAATAAAATACGAAAGACAGTCCAGTGAGACTTGAGTAAATCTAACATACATACATACATACATACACACACACATACATACATACATACATACATACATACATACATACATACATACATACATACATACATACATACATGCATACATGTATATAAAATGACTGCTTATATTTCAGGATCACTGTGACCTGTTTACTAAATAATGCATGCCCCTTTTGTTAATCTATCAAACACAATCATATGAACAGATTTTACTCAAATTTAACACATGCATAGTCATGAAACATACACACATCAGTAAATTTTGGAGTCACTGTGACATATTTTTCACTCATACCTATAAACGGAATACAGTACACTAGTTTTTATTGTATCTCAACAATAGCTGACCATATTTTGCCAACTTGAGAACAAATGTACCTCTGACAACAACATAAGAGTTAAGGATGAGCCAAGTAATTTTCCGGGTCATTGTGACAATTACATATATTGATTACTTCTTTACTGATCTGGAAGCATCAGTCTTTGAAATGTGAAACTTTTTGTATTTGATTGAATTTTAAGTGATGAAATTAAATTTTAAAAATTAAATTGAAATTCTTACTTTCAAAATTTTTCATTTTTTAGCTTTTAGTTTTGTGTCAGTGTTACATGGCACATAGCAGTCATAATACAGTGCACTTCATGTGCATGTAGACAGGCTTAACACTGTCCAGTTGCTGACCGAAGGGAACTGAAATTTTGTCACTTGGATTAATTTTAAAGTTGTTTTTAAGATTCATACAGTGACACTCATTAAAAAGGTGTCAATTAAATTGGTCCTTAAAGAACAAAATCAACTTTTCTTGACATTTATCACTTTGACCAGTTTTGTTTTATTGTTTTACCTTTGATGTGCAAAGCAAAAGTTAATAATTACATTTATTTCCATTAAATAATATATACCTTGCCATGTACATGATGTAGCCAACGTCAGTTCTGGTGGGGCAATAATAATGATGACAGATTATGTATACTGTATTTTTATTCAATGAATGCATGTGCAATGAGCTCTGCTATGATGTGATATACATGTATTTGATGAAAGCTATATTGCTTAAACTCAATAAATACATTTGTGAAAACAGAATTATTTGCCTCTAACTTCTGTTTAAATGCAAGATGTATTTGAATGCAATTTAACTGACAAGCAAAGATGAATATAAATAAAGCAGGATGTAACTGATGTGTACATGTATATAAATGAATGAACTGACCAATATGAGTGAATGGAGCTAAACTGAAGTCTAATGAACCATAAATGAGCGGTTTCCTTTCCTTTTTCTTTACCGGAAGTCATATTTTACATTTTATATAATGCATTTGTTAGTATAGAGCGGCAGATAGTGGTGGTGGGAGGCAGACAGCAGCAAAGGGTTCTCTGTCCCTGTCTGCCACCGACCGTCACTGTCTACCGCTGAGCTCCAGAAGTCTCAATTGAACTTTGGTGGCAGACAGCGGCTGTCGGTGGCAGACAGCAGCAGAGAAGTTAGAAATATACTTTCAGACAAAGTGGATTTCATCCCGGTAACTATTGTCCCTGGAAAGTAGAGAGTGTATGATGGCAACAAAAAAAGGAATTTTATCAAGCCCAACTGCTATGTGCAGTGGCCCAAACAGTGTTTTGTTCATCCGAGACAGAACTAAAGGAGCAGTACTGTCAGCAAGGCTCCACTATCCAGTGGATGTTTCAGAAATGTGCACCAGACTTGAACAACCGGTGTTACTCCTGAACCATGAGGGGATCCTCTACATTGCTGATATTGGAAGGTGAGAATTGCTGTGCATTGACCTGAACGGGAGTACATTGTACCATCCAGGGAAAACGACAATAAAACAGTTACATGTTGCCATAAAGAAAGGATGGTTGTGGCAACAAGAAGATAGCAAGGCACAAAATCAGAATTACAAAAGCAGTTACACAATATATGGGGTCACAATATAATACAAGATCGCAAACTGCCATAATACTGGAGAGTCGGACACATAGGACAGACAAAAAATGATAAACGACAGTTAATTGAACATATGTGGGTATATGTATCTATACAATGGACACTTATGTACACACGCCTCAGATGATGACTGAAAGGGAGGTACTAGTCCGACTAAAGAACCAGGGTTACAGTTTGGCGTGGCCGAAGCACGATGGCAGCATGCCCACACTGCCACTATGGAGCCACCATTGCGCCCTACAGCTGTTCTTTCCCTGCCTTGTCATTGTTTGCCACCTGCAGCGTGCTAATACTATTTGTAATATAAAGGACTAATTAGCTGATATCTTTACATGAGCATACTTATGACATAATTTTATGGTCTACAATATATACTGAGGAATGTAGCAGATGAGGTACCGAATAGAAGTAAATTGATTTTCTCGGTTTGATGTAAAGTTACAAAAATAATACCTGTGTTGCCAGTGGCAAGAATTTCAGAGACCCTTGTCAGAAGAGCTTGTCTATGAGTGTTGTAAAATGGACACTGCAGCATATAATGAATAATAGTTTCGGCCCGAAAGCCACAAGAGCAAGCTTGAGAGTCACATAGGTTTCGCGAATAAAGATAAGCATTAAGCATGTTAAGAGCACTGAAGTCAACTCTCAGGCAATTTAACAAAATATTGAGCTTCTGAGGTCCGTGTCTTAAGTGAGCGAGTCTGGATGGAAAATATAATGGTTTAACTGATGTTTTAAAAGTATTTAAAGATGGAGCATTCCTTACTTCAAGTGGAAGTGTATTCCACAGGCGAGTGGTTGATGGAAAAAAAATTCTTAAATCTCAATTTACGAGAGTGCACTCATGTCCGATCATTAATGTTTCTCAGTGCGTAATTAACCCTACCTGCGTTATGTAAAGGAATGAAGGCTTGGAGGTATTGAGGGCATGTGCCCGTAACAATTTCTAATACATAACAAGCTTGATAAATTTCCATCTATCTTTCAGACTCGCCCATCCCAAACAATTTGATATTTTGACTTGGCTAGATGTTTTCATCGCACCATATACATACATAGATGCTTTGTATTGGACAGACTCTATTTCTGTCTTACTTTTCTGTGAAAAATAGGTACAGCATATTCAAGGGTGGGCTGAATAAATATAAGACACAATACTTCATTTGGAAGACCATTAGGGCCTCTCGTTTTACAGATTTGTGTCTTACTTTTCTGTGAAAAATAGGTACAGCATATTCAAGGGTGGGCTGAATAAATGACGTATATATACTTTCTAATGCATTGCATGGTAATAAGGGAGAACAATATCTGATGCAACCCAAACATGAGGATGCCTTGCTGCAAATATAATTAATGTGACTGTCCGAAGATAAGTTTGCAGAGAGAATTACACCAAGATGTTTGTGCTCATGAACACGTTTTACAGGTTGGTTAAAAAATATCAACGGGTTATGAGCCGGTTTCGTTCTTTTAACAGAGACAATCATTGCTTCTGTTTTACTTGGGTTTAAAACAACTTTCAGTTTCTTACCCCATTCTTTTATAACAGATATGTTTTTGTTTAGACTGATAGTCGTTTCTTCAGGTGTGTTAACAATTTCAAATAAAGTTGTGTCATCAGCAAATAGAATAGCTTTACAAGCCAAATCATCCACTAGATCGTTTATAAAAACAAGAAACAGCAACGGCCCCAGAACACTTCCCTGAGGGACACCAGATTCTATTGTTACCCAGTTGGAAGAACAACCTTCAAGTACTACCCTTTGCTTCCTGACACTTAAATATGATTTTACCCATGACAAAAAAGGGTCACAGACTCCAAGTTCACGTAATTTCTGTAGTATACCACGATGCCATACACGGTCAAAGGCTTTTGATACATCCAGAAAGACCATCCTGACTTTTTTTACCTTGATCAATAGCTTTGCGTAATTCGTTGACTATACAAATAAGTTGATATACAGTCGAATCTAGTTTTTTGAACCCTGAATTAAAGTGAGTCAACAGATCATTAGAAGAAAGAAAGTTGTATAACCTTTTAAATATGCTGTTCTCAAATACTTTGGACATTGAACACAGAATAGACACAGGTCTATAGTTTTTTGAGCAATGGGGATCATCTTTTTTTAAATATAGCACAGACGTTTGCTTTGGCAAAGTAAAGGTATTTAGAGATAAGTTAAACAGTCTGGTGAGAGAAGCGCAAATGTATGATGCACAAATACGCAATACTTTATTTGGAAGACCATCAGGGCCTCTCGTTTTACAGATTTTCAACTTTCTAAACAGATTATAAACCTCATGCTCCTCTATTATAATATTTTCAAGTCTCTCTTCAGTTTTCATGCGAAGGTCTGGTAATTTTGAAGAGGGATCATCAGTTACCCACTGGGAAGCAAAGAAATTGTTAAGTGCATCAGACTTATCAACAGGGTTTAAAAGAATAGATACATTTTCTATGATACAAGGTTTGGGTGCTTTATTGTTCCAACCACAAACAGTTTTTAAGGTTTGCCAACATTTTATAGTTTCAGTCAATTTATTACTTAAAATAGCATAAACTTTACTATAATAATCTAGTTTAGCCTTTCTCACCATAGCAACAACTTCATTTCTCAACCGGTGATAGTAATTCCAGTCAAGCTCACCATTGATTTTAGTAATTTTGACATTGAGTAAATGTGCACTCTGGCGTGTCAGAAAAGTATAAGAGTCATTAGCACTTACATCTAACACAAGTTATCAAAATATACTATTTCTCAACCAGATTATGTACAATTGACAAACTTGTACCTGTTTTAGGTAGTTGCTTGCTACCCATAGCCCCTGGGGTCTAATCTGACAGAAAACAAGTAAGCCTAAAATGTCTGAAAGGTGAACATTAAAACAGGATGACAGAAGGTTAAAAGCAGTGACGAAACAGGCAAGTCTAAAATCTCTAAAATTATTGAAGCCAAACTTTCGAACAATCTTTGGATATTTACAGCACAATTTGTAGAAATATTTGATTAAAATTACATATTTGAATCCTCTTAACTAGAGTTTTTATTGAAAATAAACTCGGTTCCAGATGCAAAGTACTGAAACATAGAACAAATAAGACCAAATCTCAAAATTTGGGACAAAAATGTATGATATCCAAAAGCTTCGGAAATATTACTGTCAGGGAAAGGATAGATAATTGCTTCAAAGTGAAACTCATTAATTTTGTGATAGACTTTATGCAAAACTGTTATTGGTGACCCGAATATCCAAGTCCAGAAACACATCTCTGAAACCATATGAATTGTTATCTTCCAATGGGATATGTTTTGGGTTAATTTCTTTAACAATTTCACTGTACATTTTGCACATTTACACAAGCAATGTCATCAATATACCTTGCATTGTTTGATAATTTTGTAGCCATTCAAAAGTCCTTTTTCATCAATTTATCCATATACTTAAATTAAAGCCACGTTAAGGTGGATGATCTGAAGCCAACACCTTTGGATAGCCTCTCATCATTTTGTAACATTTTTGGATATTTTTGTACTTGAACTACATGCTTCCAAAAACTCAGATGTGTGAACATAAAATTTATATGAGAAAATTGAGCTCAAGACTTTTGTTTACACTCAAAAGTTTCAGCAGTGCTGAGCACATGGGGTTTGTTTGCATGGGCATGATAATGATCCATGTCATTGTGTGCAGTCATTCGTCCATGACCCCTGGAAACCAATTGATCCCTTGACAAGGGTCACTCATCGGGAACAGCAAACTATTAACTGTGCAGAGAAGAATGGGCCAGTTCAGACTAATCACTACCATTGTTCTGATTACTTTGAAATTTTCTATTGATGTAAAAACGAATTGGCACAATCCACTTATTGGGCCCCAAATATGGAAACCCGCATGTAAACCCACACCCAAACAACCCAAGTGTGATGTTCCTAAGTTTATAAAAAGTCGAGATTTAAGCCACAGAATATACTTTTTTTGATGACAACATCACAGAGGTAAAGCTACAAGTTTATTTCACACAATAATAAAACCACAGAACAGAAAAAATGAGTATGTGTCATATTACAGCCATAAATGCGTAAGACTTGGCAACATTTTCTTTCAATGCAACTTTCTCGGAACTGTTTTTTGCTCAACCTCTGCAATTTGTATCTCAACTCGCAAACGCACGAATTGCCCTATCACATTAAAATCAACAGACATCAACAGAAAAATATCATATTTAGGAGCAGTTCCCAGGATTGGTTTTTCTGAAAACCCCTTCCGTGACGTTTGGAGCCATTTATAGAAAGAAAATGAAGCACCTGTCAGAACTAACTTAAAAATTTTATAATTTTTAATTTGTGCTATTTCAGTACTTACCATTGAATTCAATCCTGGACAAGGATATATATTTCAACTTCTTCTGATTTCAACTTGGCAAAAACAATTGTGCGATTTCTGTGCGAAAAATATGAAAATCCTACCAAGTAGGAAAGAATGCTATGAAATCTCAAAACATTTCAATCCTGTAAAAAAACAGCCTAGGGATGCAAATCTAGAGATATGTATTCATGAGAAAATATATAGGTTTAATGTCCTTGTGAAAAAATTAGATGGGTAATATCAATCCAAAGTTGCCAGTCTCACTGTGGACTAGCTTCACATCTTCCACCTTCCATATAAATTAGCAAGTAACGGGAAGCAGTTGCTACTCTTTGGAATGCCTTTTATTTGTTGAAACCTAATGGTTGAACAAAAGTACTATCCAAAAGAAAATTCATAGCATCTATCAAAGTTTTAACAGTGTAAGATTTAACGTCACTTTTTGAATATTTCTTATGCAACCAATATGCTTTGTTTGAGTATGAATTAATATTTATCTATGTTTTACCATTATGTTTAAACTTGATCAATTCTGAAAGAGAACTTTTCACTTTATCTATGGGTACCTTGGTGTAGAGTGTAGAAAAACCAAACATTTTATATCTTTTGCTTTTAAACCTTTGACTTTAGATAAAAACTCTGAAGAATTGTTCATACTCCAAAAGCAATTTATTTCACCGTTTCTAGATATTGCATTACAGTGTTTACAGAAATTATTCCTAATTGCAGTCAGACACAGTGTTGCTTCCTTTGACAGTTGTTTTGTTGTACATTTTGAAGCACCAGCTACGAATCTTGATCAAAAAGGGTTTTTATGTAATTTGGGTATCCAGAACTAAAGTGGAATAGAGGAGTCTTCTTCAGAACTTTTGATATAAAAATTTCTTTTCATCTGATCTTTATGTGTATTTATCAAATTATCAATTGATTGTCTGTGTAATTATACACGTCATTTCTTTCTATGTCTGAAATATTGTTTATGCCAATTTCTTTTTTTTTTCAAAACATCCAGCTAATAGTCTTTGCAGATGATCCCAAAATTGTTACCTACCTTATCAATGTTAGTAGTTACAAATCTTCCTTGTAGTTCGTTGATAATTTTATGCATACATGTACTGCATTTCGAACATGACAACATTTTGGTGCCATTTTGGGAAACCTCTGTTTAGCATACCAAACTAGAGAACTATGACAAAAAATACAGGTATGTCAAACTGCAAATGCTCATATTACTTAAGCCTGTATTCGTGAAAATTGTGCAGTCCGATACACTGCAGGGATTCAGGTACATGCAAGTGCCATGACACAGCTGTTTGACTATTTTCTTTCGAGTCCTCCTGAGTGAAAGTGCACAATTGTCTAGTGGGAAATGTTAAGACCTATTGAAAGAAGTACAAAATGTGAATTGTGGATGCATAATTTTGTGTAACGAGAGAAATACCCTCCAAGCCAAAAGCTTTTTTCATACACAAATATATATATATATATATATATATATATATATATATATATATATATATATATATATATATATATATATATATATGTGTGTGTGTGTGTGTATGTGTGTATGTGTGTGTGTGCCAGACCGTCTATTTAGAGTGTCAATGGGCTTGTAACATCAAGCCTCTTTCTTGTGCAATCTTAGAAAACCTGTAAAAGAAGACCTTTGCATAGTTTCTTTTGCTGCTTCAGTATGTTTGAATCTGTATGCTATTTAGAACATATAAACAAATCTGAAATTCAAGGTCACTCACATGTGATCCCAACTTAGCCCTATGAGAGAAAACATCACAGCTTGTTCAAAGCCCCAGCTCAAATAGTTGGGGCAAGGTCACTGTTCTGGAAAATAGGGGAGTAGGCATGACAACGTGTTCTTGTGTCGTTTCGAAGCTGTTGGTCAGCAATTTCTATGAAAAAGCTTTATGTCTGAAATCTCTCAAGTGTTGGTCAGCAATTGCTATGAAAAAGCTTTATGTCTGAAATCTCTCAAGTTATCCCAAAATTTCCTTAAAAATCCAAACATTGCCCAACGTAGCTTATTTTAACAAACTTAAAGAGATTCACCAATTATTGTAAAGATCTGGACGACAATTTAATAGAAAACTATATGTACATGTATTTACACCATTATTTTTTCGGATCATTGAAAATGAAAATGCCGTTGAATTGTTCAGAAAAACGTAACTGGTAATCATAAATTTCGACCCAACAATGACCGCAAAGAGATTCAAGAGTTACCAAACCATCAGCGTTCATATTTTAAAAAAAATGGTAAATAACAACAACCCCAGACAGAAAACACACTCAATAGAAATTGAGGTCAATGTTTAAAAAAAAGCACCACATATTTCAGCCAATTAAGATCCAGGCTCCAGGGTTCCTCTAGAAGTATTCGGGGAAAAGGGCATTTCAAAGACACACACACGCTCACCCCCCACCCACCCCCATCCCACCCCAATTGAAGCATTACCAATTAAAAACTTTAAAGAGACCCATCCAAGGCACAAGCCCGCAAGTTGGAAGAAGATCGAACAATCTTTGAAAAATCATAAATGGGAATTGCTGACGAGCCAATGACATTCAGAGTCAATCAAAAGCTTGGCTGACTGACAGGTCAGTTGAGGTGTACGATGTGATTCTGCAGATGTACACTTTTTTTTTTTACTGCAAAACGCAAATACATGTCAAGAGTTACCACTTGTCAAGACACTTGTAAAAATACATTTCATCAGATAAAATGCAATGATGTACCGGTATACATCTTATTAAATCAAACGCACTGGATAAATATTTATATGCATTATATATTCCAAGCCTGTCAATATTGTATTGTCATCCTGTAGCTCAAAGGCTTAGCATTCACCCAGATAATTATCGTTCCATTTCAACACTTTGTATGCAATAAAGAATCAGTGGATCACAAATTAATGTACAGGGTGATTAGAATACCAGAAAAAAATATGTAACAGTCAACAAAAGGTCCCTTTAAGACACAACTTGACAGTGGCTACTGCTTATTATCTGACACATCACTGCAGGTTGAAGATCCACGTGAAGAGCTTGTCAACCCCTTTAATGAAGAATGGCTGCGAAAATTGACACAAACCCTATTGCCTGGCCTTTTATTGGACAGTTTTATAAGATTTGGGAACAAAGTGGCGATGAAAGATTTCGTGAATTGGCAAAACTTTATAAGGTAAGCTTATGTATACCCTTTGCCTGCCAATAACAAAACAGTATTTCTCGTTTGAATGATTATACTTATTCCAAATTCAAATTCCTCATAAAAAGATCTTTAAAAAATGTGCAATTCAACAGCTTTTCTCGCCGAGGTATGCTGTTGACTCTACTAAAAACCTAACGCTTAGAGGTATAGGACAAAGCTTTTAAACCACTTACCAAGACAGCTTACTACTTGATTTACATCAATAGAATAAAAGTTAATTAACTCTTTCCTGATTACCATACGACTGAGTCAACAGCTTTCCTTGAAGTGGGTTGGGCACAATGTGCCAAACCCCCTTGAAGAAAAGCTGTTGACTTGGGGCATGCCATTGTACAAAACTATTAAAACAGATGACAATTTATATCCCAGCGATTTGAGCGGAAAAGAGTAAAGCACTTCATTACTACTTATGACAATATTTTTACTTACCATAAAAAGTCAATATGGGGATTGCAATAGCAGCTCACAGTTTTTACCTCCTCTCCAAAATTTTCATTCCCTAGACTACAGTAGGACTTTCTATGCGTTGAATAATAATAATTCTAAGGTCATCCGCTTATGTGCCGCGGTCCTATTGGCACAGGAGACCTGAAAAAAGAAAAAAAAAAAAAAGCTCATAAATATTACTTTCTCTCATTACCCATCCCGTACGACCCTGCCTCTAAGGCTCAGGCACTTTCCTTGGCATGTTCCTGCAGTGACGAACAGTCTACAGACGAATAGCGAAGGGAGCCCTTAAAAAGGCTACCACCTTTCCCTTCCTTTCCCGCATTCTTGCCTCTCTATTTAACTTAATTACCTCCTGCCTCATACAGACTTCTTCTTTCTTCCCAGCAATAGACAGGTAGTCCTGTACTGATTTAATACCTCTCTTTTTCCCTGGAGGATCACCCTTCAATCCCAAAAACCATGCAACCCTTTTCTCCTCCTCCCCCCCTCCCCCAACTCCGAATTTGTTCCAATCTCTTACAATTTTGGTCCTCTCTCTTCCATTCTCTAAAAATCCTGTCCCTCCTTTCATCATATGCTGTACACCACAATGGCCAGTGGTCTAAAGTTTCGTCATCCCCCTGTGTATGTACTTTACATTTACCGTCGCTTCCTGGTGTACACTTTTGTTGTCTCTTTTCAAGATTAATTATGCCCGCCCTACATTGAAATAATATTTTAGATCCTTTACTACCATCCCAACACGTACTTTTCTTTGGTTTTTTCCATTACACTATATGCCTTTAATGTATTTTTCTCTCTAACTCCCTGTTTCCATTTATCTGCCCACCCTCTCATTACTGTTTTCCAAACATAAATTTTCCAGTCTTCAACTTCATCCGGTCCTTTTAGGTCATATTTTTCTGCAATCTCATCAAGGTCTCTGACCCATTTTGTTTGTTCTTTAATAGACTCCATGTATACTTTCTTGCACTATGTGTTGTCATCTACCTCTTGCAGGAATCCCCAGTAATTTAGTTTTGATTTTGCTATCCTGTCAGTGATACTTAACCAGCCTAGTTCACCAAGGACTGCCTCAGTGGCAGTACATGGCGGTGCACCCAGAATCCATTTTCCCATTTCGTTCTGTACCTTTTCCATCTGTTTAATGTCTTCTACATTAATTGAAATTACATCCAGGCCATAGAGCATACCTGGTATTGCTACCCTATCCCATTATACCCTCACTGTGAAGGCCCTATTAAAACTATTGTTTGCTGTGGCTTTGATCATACCCTTTGTGCAGTTGACTTTCTGTTGAAATTTCTGTATGTGGTATCTGAACATTCCCCTGCCTGTTGTCTTGATCTTTATCCCAAGGTATTCATAAACATCTACCTCCCCAATTTCGATCAGCTTTTCCTCCCCTTCCATAGAAGTCATGAATGTCAAGGTCAGCTGAGGACGGGCTGTTCGCACAGCCTTCTTGCTTCCCATCACTCCCATTTGTGCAGTTCTGTTTCCTCTTCTCCAGATTGATCACTCCTGCTCTGCCCTGAAATAACAGTTTAGAACCCTTGCTACCATCCCAACATTTAGTCTTCATTGGCTTGTCTACAGCTCTATATGCTTCCAGTGTGCTTTTCTCCTCAACCCCTCTTTTCTACTGCTCCACATGTTTCTCTTGAATCACCTATCCTATATACGATTTCCAAGCCACTTCAATCTCATCTGGCCCTTTCAACCCATATTTCTCAGCTAACTTGTCTATTTCTTGAACCCATTTTGTCTTTTCACTAAAAGCCTCCATGTACACCTTCCTACAACATCTTTCTTCATTCACCTGTTGCAAATATCCCCAATGGCCTAGCCTAGCCTTAGCTATTCTATCTCTTATTGGTAACCATCCCAACTCTCCCAACACGGCCTCTGTTGCTACATACGGTGGTGCCCCAAGCACCCATTTCCCCATCTCCCTCTGTGCCTTCTCCATCCATTCAATATCCTTTTCACTAATGGCTATCACATCTCAACATCAGCATCCCAGGTATGGCTACACATTCCCACAGCACCCTTCCTGTGAATGACCACGAAGCTGTTCCCTGCCGTGACCTTTATCATACCTTTCACTCTATTCACCTTCTGTCTGATTTTCTCAACATGGGACTCAACATTCCCTGTCCTTTGACCTTAATGTTCACCCCTAAATATTCGTACTCCTCACCCTCTCCAATTCTAATGACTTTCTCTTGACCCTCTGGTATCCCAAACTTCCCTACCATCCATTACTCCTCCTGTCTTCTCTCCTGCCCCAAGACCATGACCTAACTTTTCTCTTCACTAAACTCTAATCTCCACTTTTCTCCATATTCACCTGCTATCCTCAAAAGCTCCTGTAACTCTCTACCTGCATCTGCCATTAACACAATGTTATCAGCGAAGAGCAACCCTCGTATCTTTTCTCCTACTATTGTTACTCCTTTATTGCTCTCTAACAGTTCAGTTCCCAGTTCTCTCATGTATATGGCAAACAAAATCGGTGATAACACACAACCCTGTTTTAGCCCAATGTCTAACCTTGCCCCGTGAGTTGCCACATCTCCTATACTGAGACTACAATGTATATCTGCATACAGAGCCTTTAAAACTTCCAGAAAGCCACCTCCAAAGCCTAGCCCTTCCATTTTAGCCCACAGTGCATTTCTCCAAACCCTGTCGTAAGCTTTCCGCACATCAAGGAAGGCCATGTACACCTTTCTTTCCCTTTTCCTTGCTATCTCTAGCACCTGTACATGTGATAATGTAAACACATGATCAACAACCCTCCTGCCTGGTCTGAAACCATTCTGAATCTCTCCTAAGAAACCCTCCCTCTCCACAACTCTCCCTAGTCTCATATACATTACACGTGCAAAAATCTTTCCTATATTTGAGGCTACTGCTATCCCTCTGCACTGATCTATGCTATCCACTGATCCTTTCTTCGGGATGTATGCTATCAGATGAGCAAAGTGACGTGATTAATATATTCTGTGGAACAGAGTTTTTCTTTTACTACTCCTACTCCTACTCCTACTACTACTACTACTACTACTACTACTACTACTACTACTACTACTACTACTACTACTACTACTACGATATGGGAAAAACCCTCAAAGCGTACGAAGCTCCTAAGCCATAGCCATATATTTGCCGCTGGGGCTTCGCTATGATATACATATATATATATATATATATATATATATATATATATATATATATATATATATATATATATATATATATATATATACATATATATATATATATATATACATATATATATATATATATATATATACATATATATATATATATATATGCATGGCGTGCCGAGAAAGGTCACGGTCGCTTGTTTTTATATAACACAGGCTTATGTTGCACAATGCTTTAAAATAATAAGGCACAAACACACATACACACGAAGCATATTCTTGTAAACGAAGAGAATGAGTTAAGAATTGATAATGAAATAAATTTTAGGCAGTAAAATAGGTACAAATACAAGTGAGACTGTGCAGTTTATATGTTGTTGTCTTCATCTGATACTAATTTCAACACGTGTTTGAAACTTAAGTGGATTGATATCCGTCGTTTTGAACAAAAGAAAGTCTTAAAAGTCTTGTGCAGAAAAACCATACTCGTCTGATTTTGCATTCATCTCATCTTTCCATGGTCTTATGATGCGACGAATATCTGTTTTTGACAAAAAACAAGAGGACTGTGACAGTCCTGTACTCAGCTGACATGCACATATACCCTTGCAATTTTGTAAGTTTTGCCCCCAAAAAGAACAAAGAAATTCATAAAAAGTCCAAAAATCAATGGGACGTGACCATTTGAACAAACTTGGTAGAGACCCACCCAATGAACTTTGCCACAAAGTTTGAAGTTAATCTGGACAACAGTTTCGGAGTAGAAGTTAAAAATGTGAATATGCATCAGAATCTCCATTGACTTACATAGTAATCAATAGGAAAGGTGCATTGACCAACAAGTACCCGAATTGAAAAATTCGTTAAATATCAGGAATCCGCAGCATTACCACCTGGTGAACAACTTTCTTTGACCCTTCTACAAGAAACACATCTACCAAGTTTCAGCTTCATCTGAGTGAAAATTCTGGAGAAGAAGTCAAAAATAACAATAGCAGACAAAAATCATACAAAATTAGAAAAAAGTCGCAGCGCCACCTGGTGTACAAATTCAGAACTAGGACTCCCCAGAAGTGTTCATGTGTGATATCAAAGCAATTGGGTGAGCAGTTTCAGAGAAGAAGATTTTTTAAGACTTGCCCCAAAAAAGAACAAAAAAAATCATAAAAAATCCAAAAATCAATGGAGCGTAACCAGTTGAACGAGCTTGGCAGAGACCTACCCAAGGTACATTGCTACCAAGTTTGAAGTCAATCTGCCTGATGGTTTCGGAGAAGAAGCCAAAAATGTGAATTAGCATTAGAACACCCATTGACTTACATGATAGTAATCAATAGGAAAGGTGCATTTACCAAAAAGTACCCGAATTGAAAAATTCGTTAAACATCAGCAATCCGCAGCATTACCACCTAGTGAACATTTTTGTTTGACCCTTCTACAAGGCACATATCCACCAAGTTTCAGCTTAATCTGAGTGAAAGTTCTTGAGAAGAAGTCGAGAATAGCAGTAGCACACAAAAAATCATAAAAAAACTAGAAAAAAATGCAGCGCCACTTGGTGAACTAATTAAGAACTAGACCTCCCCAGGAGTATTCCTGTGTGATATCAATGCAATTGGGTGAGCGGTTCCAGAGAAGAAGATTTGTTAAGATTTGCCCCCAAAAAGAACAAAAAAATCATAAAAAATTCCAAAAATCAATGGAGCGTGACCAATTGAACAAACTTGGTAGAGACCCACCCAAGGTACATTGCTACCAAGTTTGAAGTCAATCTGCCTGATGGTTTTGGAGAAAAAGTCAAAAATGTGAATTAGCATTAGAACACCCATTGACTTACATAGTAATCAATAGGAAAGGTGCATTTACCAACAAGTACCCGAATTGAAAAAAATCGTTAAACATCAGCAATCTGTAGCATTACCACCTAGTGAACAACTTTGTTTGAACCTTCTACAAGGAACATATCTACGAAGTGTCAGCTTCATCTGAGAGACGGTTCTGGAGAAGAAGTCGAAAATAGTAGTAGCACACAAAAAAATCATAAAAAAATAGAAAAAAACGGCAGCGCCAACTGGTGAACAAATTCAGAACTAGGACTCCCTAGGAGAGTTACTGTGTGATATCAAAGCAACTGGGTGAGTAGTTTCAGAGAAGAAGATTTTTTAAGACTTGCCCCAATAAAGAACCCAAAAAAACCCACAAAAAATCCAAAAATTAATGGAGCGTGACCAATTGAAAAAACTTGGTAAAGACCCACCCAAGGTACATTGCTACCAAGTTTGAAGTCAATCTGCCTGATGGTTTCGGAGAAGAAGTCGAAAACATGAATTACCACAGCAGTCCGCATTCACTTACATAGTAATCAATAGGAATGTATGCATTGGCCGATAAGTACCCGAATTGAAAAAACCGTTAAAAATCAGGGATCCACAGCAACGCCACCTAGGGAACAAACTTGTGTGACCCTTCTACCAGGAACATTTACACCCAGTTTCAGCATAATCTGAGTGATGCTTTTGGAGAAGTCGAAAATGGCAAAAACACACAAAAATTCATAAAAAAATAGAAAAAAAGTCGCAGCGCCACCTGTTGTACAATTTAACGTCTAGGGTCCCAACAAGTGTTCCTATGCAATTTCGAAGCAATTGGCCAAGTGGTTTCGGAGAAGAAGATTTTTTAAGATATCCCCCAAAAATGAACAAAAAATTCATAAAAAATCCAAAAATCACTATACCATGACCATTTGAACCAACTTGGTAGAAACCCACCCAAGGCACATCCCCACCAAGTTTGAAGTGAATCTGGCTCGTGGTTTTAGAGAAGAAGTCGAAAATGTGAATTGTGGACGACGGACGACAGACGGACGACGGATGCCTAACCCATCACATAACCTCAGCTAACTTACATGTCAGCTGAGCTAAAAACTATAAGTTAATGTATCATGGAGTGAGGGTACGTACTCGTTAAGAAATCAGAAGGACGATTCTCTTCTTTTGACAAAAATCAACAACATTTACTGAACAAATGTTTCTGTGAAAATCCATGGTAAAAATAAATGTTTGATTACATAGAAAATCGTGTTAAAAATTAACTTTGGATGAAAATTGTAGCGACTTTGAAAATGCGCATTATCATGTTACTAGTAATCCCATCTCAATTTGTCATCTAAAATTTCATCATAAATTCTTGACTGTGTACTTTCAGAATATATGGATGCTTTGATAGGTATTGTAAAGAGTATAATTAGAAAAAGAACAAAACAAAAGGTGCTTATTCGTGCCATGAAGCGTCAATTATTTAGCAATCAAGCGGTTGTGACCGATGACTTTATTTTGTTCCTTGCTACCTGCTTATGAACAACATAAATAGAAGGAGAAGTGGTAATAGTAGGCATGATGATGATGATGATTTTGTGTCATTTTCAGTCCCCAAGAGGTATCATGGCTTGTTTGGCAATATTCTTCGAAATCGACAGACACAAGAATAACCAGACAGAAATGGAGATAATATTGTATCCTGTACAAATACCAGAAATTTTGGAACTCTTGTATTTATTAATTATAATTTACTTAGTCATACAATATACACAATACAATATTTGCAATGAGTTGAAATCATGTCATTGGGCTCATGACCTCATTTAAATCAAGAAGAATTCCTCGAATATACAATCTCTAATCATGTTGAAATATAGTCAAAGCAATAAATAACATTCAACTCTTGTAAAATACACACAAAGTGTTAGTTTAGCCATGCACATTTCATGGAATCACCGTGTGGCACCTAAAAATGCGGAACAAGTTCTCATTCTTTAGCAACAGAGACAAGCATAACAAAACAAAAAAAAAAGACAGAATATAACAGAAGTTATATGGATATGAGTAGCATTTCCTCGGCCACTGCCAATTAGACAAGCAGGCACGTGATGACGCAAGGACTAGGCATGATATATGCAACAAATCTGCCAAGCATTGCAATCTTGTCGATGAAACTAGGAAAGCTTGTATTTGATGAACTGAGATGTAACAGTTATAAGTAACTGACTGAATATTGCCACAGAGCATTTACCAAAGCATGCAAAAGGGACTTGTGTTATAAAACTGGTGTACTTAATCTCCAGACGCTCATAAAATCTGTCAAATGAACTCAATAAAGAATCCTCAAGGCTCTTGATCGTAACTACAACACTATCTCACAATTACAATACAAACTACAACAGGCTGATTTTCCAACAGAAAATCAAATGTCTCCCCTTGCGCCCTTACTATTGTCACCCTTATTTTTATAAATACGCATACCGATTCCAATGATCTACAGATATGGTGAAGGCACACTCTTTATTGACATTTCAAACGTTGATTTTTGACGAAATGCCCACGTGACCTTGAAAAATAGGTCAAGGACATACATTTGCAATTAAAAGCAAGGTCTTACAAAAGTCTTACATGGAAACATAATCACACAAAATGTCAACCTCTTTAAGAGAAATCTTTCTCGAGTGCATCTGCAATGATTTTTAAAAAGTGGCCATGTGACCTTGTAAGATGGTCAAGGTCACCCATCCACAATCCCAACCTAGTTTGTATTATGGTACATAAACATGCAAAATTCCAACCCTAAGTCAAATCCTTGCAGAGTTGTTGCATGCGTGTCAATTTTAGATGACGTGCCCACGTGACCTTGAAAAGTACGTCAAGGTCACCCATCTGCAATCCGAAGCAAGATCATATATAGGAACATCTTCACATACAATTTCAACTTCCCAAGTCAAATCTTCCTTGAGTTATCACATCCACATTAATTTTAGACGAAATGCCCACGTGACGTTGAAAAATAGGTCAAGGTCATACAGCTGCAGTTACAAGCAAGGTCTTACAAAAGTCTTACATGGAAACATAATCACACAAAATGTCAACCTCTTTAAGAGAAATCTTTCTCGAGTGCATCTGCAATGATTTTTAAAAAGTGGCCATGTGACCTTGTAAGATGGTCAAGGTCACCCATCCACAATCCCAACCTAGTTTGTATTATGGTACATAAACATGCAAAATTCCAACCCTAAGTCAAATCCTTGCAGAGTTGTTGCATGCGTGTCAATTTTAGATGACATGCCCACGTGACCTTGAAAAGTACGTCAAGGTCACCCATCTGCAATCCGAAGCAAGATCATATATAGGAACATCTTCACATACAATTCCAACTTCCCAAGTCAAATCTTCCTTGAGTTATCACATCCACATTAATTTTAGACGAAATGCCCACGTGACCTTGAAAAATAAGTCAAGGTCATACAGCTGCAGTTACAAGCAAGGTCTTACAAAAGTCTTACATTAAAAGATAATCACACAAAATGTCAACCCCTTTAAGTCAAATCTTCCATGAGTGCATCTGCAATGATTTTTAAACAGTGGCCACGTGACCTTGAAAATAGGTCAAGGTCACCCATCTACAATCCCAACCTAGTTCATATTATGGTACTTAATCATGCAAAATTTCAACCTATTAAGTCAAATCCTTGCAGAGTTATTACGTCTGCGTCAATTTTACATGACATGCCCATGTGACCTTGAAAAATAGGTCAAGGTCACCCATCTGCAATCCCAAGCAAGGTTTTTATGGGAACCTCTATACAAAATATTTCAACTTCCCGAGTCAAATCTTTCTTGAGTTATCGCGTCCGCAACGCACACAACAATGTGTTGAAGAAGAAGAAGAAGAAGAAGAAGAAGAAGAAGAAGAAGAAGAAGAAGAAGAAGAAGAAGAAGAAGAAGAAGAAGAAGAAGAAGAAGAAGAAGAAGAAGAAGAAGCGGATGCAAAAACAATATGTCTCCCCCCCCATTGCACGGGGAGACATAATAAAATAATAAATGGTACACTAAGCTGTGTTTAGAGGTTTTTTTTTCTTTCAGAAATGACCACAGTCCACAGGTACTGAATTCAAAGTCCCTGCTGGTTACAGACCACAGTTGTGATTGGCTGGTTGCGCATCGGAGATAGTCCGTAATTGTGAAAATAGTGTGTTTTTAGCATGCTGTAGCTTCTGTTTAAATAAAGTAAGCTAAGTCAGGTTTGCTGCATCACAGAGTTGCTTCTTTGGTGGTCATATAGGTGCACTGTCTGCCAGGCCAGGTGGGAACTTTATGGTGGGGAAGGACAATGATGTGACCCTGGCAAGAGCACAGTTCATTCACCTGTATAAAGCTGACATCCAGGTGTTGTTTCCTATTTCAATTATCACAAATTAACGAGCTGGGAATTGTATGACGAAATCCATCCATGTTTTTCTGACATTTTTATCTGTTAAATGCCGTTCACGGAATTTTAAAATACCAAAATGCTGATTTTTTTAGACTAAAAAATGCTAATATGAAAAATAGAAGGATTTATAACTGTAGTCTGTGGCCTGCTGAATATACCCTACAAACACTGCATAGTGGTCACAGTCCACAAAAACACAACCCGATCACAAGTCAGGTTCCTCTGGCAAGGGCAGTCCCCTATGACTGATCCACTGTCCAGTTACGAGATGATGACTTTTCCCTCTTGGGACTTCGGTGCAGCAGACATGCAGACTCTGTTTCCTCTGTTTTCTCTCTCCAGTGGACCTGAACCTGTCTTGTCACAGATCTTTCACTCTTTACTATCAGTCAGATAGAATCTTCATGAATTTTCTTTCATGTAACACCTGACCACAGCAATGCAGTTACCACACATTCATGTGACTCGTGTGTTTATGTAGGTCACTCCCACAAGTAGGGGAGGAGGGGGCTGGTTGTCACAAAATTCACAATTTTTCTCATAGACTTCAAAATAATAGTGGGTCCAAATATTTTGTGTCCCTACAGTACAACCCCATATGTAATGCATGTGATCTGTAATCAAAATAATAGAAGTTGCTACACAACAAAAGCTCACAAGCCATTAAAGGTACACTGCTCAGTTGTGACAACTTGCCCCAGCCTGGGGCAAGTTGTCACACCCGACTGAACACACAGATAGCAGTGTTAGCATGCTGGAAACCTAGCCTATGCTTCATGCCTGTGCTATCAAGGGTTTACAACGGAATTAGCAATGTAGTTTTGGCATGAACTTCTTTATTGAGAAAATCATGTCATCACACAAAATGACTGTCAGTCCCCACATGCACCATTATCACAATATGTTGTAGTTGACTATTGAGCCAGTGAGGTGTCATAGCCAAAGACTGCTACTTTTGGCACGGGGGGGGGGGGGGGGGTATTATTCAAAAGCAAGATATGGAAGTAAAGTATGAAGGGGAAAGTAAATACTATTCCATTATATCATGGCAACCAGTATGCCACTGGTAAGTCAGCAACTGCATGCTTTTTGAACTGTATTGATTATCAAACTACCGTATGTAACTTTTTTTTTTTACATTACAGAACAAAACTCCTGGTCACTCCAACTTTTCTGGTACATTCCAGATACCATAGTGAGTCTACAATGTGTGGCCCTAGTCAGTCTTACTAATAGATAAGATTGCCTCTCTCCTTGCAGATTTAGACTACTGCACTGTGTAGCCACTCACCATGAATTGACCATTAATATTGTCCATAAGCTCTATACAGCCTTTATATACAGAAACAATGAATTACATGATATTTAAATGTTATCTTGTTTATATATTATTATTATCATTATTATTATTATTATTATTATTATTATTATTATTATTATTATTATTATTATTATTATTATTATTATTATTATTATTATTATTATTATTATCATTATTATTATATACACTTGGTACCTATGTTTTTACATGGTAATATCCCATGGGGCATGTTGTCACAAGCATAATTTCAATGACCATTAGGTGATTATTCATCTCGTCCACAGACCCTATACAGTCTCTATGTGCAGACACATTATATTTAAATGTTATCTTGTTTGTATTTTATTATTATATGCACTTGGCGCCTTTATTTTCCACACAATCATTTTTCATGGGGGCATCTTGTCACAAGCTGGGGTATGTTGTCACACACTGTGACAACCTACCCCTGGGGGCCACAAGGATTTTTGCATAGTTTGTAAGGTTCACCATAGGCAAAGAGTAGATATTTGATGTAACACTTGAAAACAAACTATATAACAAAAGTTTTGATCCATAGGTCACTTTGAATATTAGCATCAATATTGCTCCAGGCCGTAATCGTGTTCACAGGATACAAAAAGCAGACCCCATCTGTTTCTTGGATTTCACTGTTTCTGTAGAAACCTTTCTGTGTTGCACAACATCCAAAACTATGGGCGCACAAAATGATGACAACATAGCTGGGATTCCCCCAATATATTCCAAGAAAAGTAGGTTGTGACAACTTACCCCTGTGACAACCAGCCCCCTCCTCCCCTACACAAGTTCAGAGTGTGCTGAACAAGCAATTGCAATGACTCAGCACAACAATGACTGCAAGACCAACCAACATTCACAACAACTCAATTTATTTCAATGTATAATAAGATTTTTTTATTGTTCAGTTTGTATGCACTTTTAAAACCGAGTCGGCATAATCAAACTGTAGCTGGTGGCCACAAAAGGGCGTATCTAGATAATGAATGGTTCAATTGAATAGGAGATTTTTATAAGTAACTGTGGTCATGTCCTGCAACAACGAACTTGACAGAAAGGAGGACACATTCATGTGTTCAGCCAGGCAAAGTGTTTCTGTAATACAAAATAGCAACCTGTGACAGCAAAAGCTTGAGAAACGTCCTTCATGTGGTTCAAAACATAAAACTTGATTGAAATATTCAGAATTTTTCATTTGTTCAGCAAAAAGGTGGAATTTTCAGATCTTTCAGCACCAAAATTGCTGCAAGTACCCTTATCAATATCATGGGAAAGCATAGTTCTGTTGCCTGCCGACATAATTTGCAAAAACAGTTCCGCAGTGACTTATCAATCTATTATACACTGCACATCAATACGTGAACTCACAACAAGGTACATATTACACTGCCTCTTAATGATGGCAGGTCGGCATGACGCTGTACCGGAAAAGAATTCAACTAACCATGCAGATCATTTGAGTCCAATTCATGCATGACATTTCATTGTCAGTGTGTGTTCTGACAATCCTGCACTTGGCGATCCATGGCTGGGCGCAGCTGCCAGAAGGCACTTTATTTGTCATGTTATTTTTTATTCATTTATTATTATTTTTTTGATGCACGTTAATAACAGCTTACAATACGATAAATCATGTTTGACAAGAAGGCGGAGTTCAAGTTACTCATTTGTTTACTCGATAAATGCACATATTAAGGCGGAACTCCTTATTGTAAAGTAGTGGTGATGTCCCTCCACATTTTTTCACACCTTATTTTACTATGCAAGTCCAGAATATTATGATATCAAAAATAAGTGAAACTCTCGAATAATTAGTTTATCAATACTTTTATGTACTTGCATACTCAGGCCACAGCCGTAGCATCCTTAGAAATAAAAACTGAAATGGACTTGTCTTTTAATGTTGCATACTATTTGTGTGCAAATAAGTTGATAGATAGATAGATAGATAGATAGATAGATAGATAGATAGATAGATAGATAGATAGATAGATAGATAGATAGATAGATAGATAGATAGATAGATAGATAGATAGATAGATAGATAGATAGATAGATAGATAGATAGATAGATAGATAGATAGATAGATAGATAGATAGATAGATAGATAGATAGATAGATAGATAGATAGATCAAGGGCTAATGGTTAATGACAAATTGATCCTTTACTATACACACTGGTATGTTTGGTCCAGCGGAAATGTCCATCAGTCGAGTGAATTTTTATGATCTGTCCTCCAGTCCATCGTTGTCTGATCATCTGCCTACAAGACACCCTTTGCTAGTTCCACTCATGAACTATTGGGCCTCTTTAAATTTAGTTATAGTGAACCTTGGGTGTTAAGCAAGTCCGTACAACTGCTCATGCTTCAGTAATATTTACGAACTTTTTTCGTTCACTGCAGTGGGAGAAATTAGAAAACGCTTACTCTCCGGAACCATCTGACTTATTGCTTTGAAATTACATGTGACAATTTCCGGATAAATCCCTAAACTATAATTTGTCTAACACATGGTACGTGGTGTGGCGACTTATTTTCCCCACGTATTTAAATCAAATTTGGTGTGTGTCAATAATTTTCAGCTTTTCTAAAACTGCTGGTTAGATTCTCTTTAATCGCAAGGGGATTTATATTGCCTAGGTGTGCAGCAGATGTTTTAAATATGTGGTCCTGTTGTTATTTACGGATTTTAAACACATTTTTGCAACTATGTTATGATCAATAACTTAAGGTATATGTTAGCAATGTTAGGGAGAGAGAGAGAGAGAGAGAGAGAGAGAGAGAGAGAGAGAGAGAGAGAGAGAGAGAGAGAGAGAGAGAGAGAGAGAGCATGTATATGTACTATTCCAAAAATCGTCAATTGGATCATCTCATTCCTTGGTGGGAAGTAAAGGGTCTACCTTGGGTGTGTCTCTATCAAGCTTCATCAATGGGGCATGCTTCAGTACTTTTTAATGTTTTGTTTGTTTTTCCTCCAATTAAAAAACCCCAGCTTCTTCTCCTTCTCCTTCTTCTCCTCCTTCTTATTCCTTACACCAACCGCATTTAGTCACCTAATGACTTTAATGCTCTGCTTCCCAGATAATAACTCAATAACAATTTGTTCCTAGCATAGATAACTCGATAACTGTTTGAGCTGGGATTAAATAGTTTGCTTCACATTGGTGGTTTTAAAGGCTAAGATACGATGGCAAACAATACCTTTGACCTCATGCCCAAGATCACGAAGCAACTTTAGAAAATTTGAATCAAGTGGCTATCTTTCCACTACACATATCCTGCATAGCTTCAGGCATACATCTCAGAGATTCCTTGCTCGAAGCGATATTTGAGCCCAAAATATGTGCGACAAACGAATAGAAAATGTGGATAGCTCTGTGTTTCTGGTGGTGAATTTTTATACGGTGCCAAGTGTAACATCATCGATTTTGTGCACGAAAATCGTAATACTTATCGTTTTCGTTGACGGAATCATAACATGATTCACAAAATTGTAAGAGCAAATTACAAAATCGAAGTCACACCAAGAAATTAAACAACTCTTACGATTTTGTGGACGAAACTAGAAGAAAAGGTCACAAAACTGAAAATATTTCGCAAAATCCAACAAGCTTTTTGAATTTTGTGCATGGAATAGACCTGTTCATACCGACTTGTACCGAGCTTTTCCGGACCCTAATTAATTATGCATTCCATTGTTGGCCTGATTGTCCAATCAGCAATTGGCCGAGTCCGGCCCACGCCTTAACATGTTCACAACAGATGGCACGGCTAACGCTTGTGATTACAGCATGGATTGTGCTGAACAGTGCAAATCTTTTACCTAAAATGTCACATCGGTGGTGAAACTTGCATTTTTAGTTTGCTGACGGTTTGATTTTTTTTAAAAATCCAACTACATTCTGTGTTTTACTTTCTGATCCTTCGACGTGTAATCCTGCCGGCGTGGTCGAGCACAAAATTTAAACAAAGCAGGGTGCGCTTCCCGCAGTGAACTGAATAAACCAGAGTCCTATGAACTGGTCTGTTGTAATACTTTATCAATTTGGTGCACAAAAGTGTAAGCTTTTATCAATTTCATCCACGAAATTGAAAATTGGGATCTACAGAATTGTTAAAGATATCGATTTCCTCCACAACATCCGCAAGTTTATCAATTCCGTCCACAGAATCTTTATCAATTTCGTCCACAGAATTAGGCAAGGTTTTGAATTTCCTCCACAAAATCTTAAAACCTTTCCAACTATGTCCACAAAATCCATTTTTGATCAAATGCTGTACACAAAATCGAAAAACATGTCACTGAATCCATATTTTATCCAATTGTGTGCACGAAATTGGAAGTACATTTCACAAAATCCATATCTTACTCGATTTCGTGCACACAAGAGTGTAACATTTTTGTTCACGAAAATCTAAAGATAATACAATTCTGTGAAGAGAATTGTTAAGTTTCTCGATTCATTGACGAAATCGCACAAACTACCTCTCTTTTGTCCACAAAATTCTAAAGCACACGGAAATGAAAAACTTTATCGATTTTGTCCACCACATTGGTAAAATGTGACGTTTTGAACCCTAGCGTGCCAAGTGTAATAGCTAAGAATCTCGTACCACCAGAGACCCATGACGACCTTATCAGAAACTAACAAATCTTGTGCACTTGTCTATATTTTAATTTCTCCCGTTTGTCGCGCTAAAAAAGTTTTAAAAGGGTTATAGCCTAAAAGAAAAAAGATGGACTAAAACTAAAAACAGGGCAACTAACATTCAGAATTTCATTCAATATTGGCCAGTCTGCAATATAACGCTGACAGTCTCCTGTCGCACAGTCAATCCTCAGCTTGCTGAATTGACTCTCCATATCTTCCATACGGAAATTCTAATGTCTATAGTTGTTTTATTGATGCAAGCAAGGCTTTTGATAGAGTGAGACATGATTGTCTTTTTAAATTGTTACTGGATAGAAACGTAAACCCATTCATTTTAAAAATGCTAAAGGATTCGTATGCAAGACAAAACATTAGTGTAAAATGGAAAGATACAAAATCATACAGTTTCAACTCCACAAATGGGGTACGTCAAGGTGGAATTCTATCTCCTTTACTATTCACAGTTTATATGGATGTTCTTCTAAATAGATTACAGGAAAATGGCAGTGGTTGTTGGATTGGCCGTAAACACTTTGGGGCTATATCATATGCTGATGATATGACTATAATGAATCCAAGTCTCTCAGGTTTACGGGAAATGTTGAATATTTGCGAAAAATTTAGTGAGGAATTTGATGTGAGATTTAATCCATCCAAGACACAGTGTATTAGGTTTTCAAAAGTTGAAATGCGGAATAATGAGTCCTGTTTATATTTAGGCGGTCAAAAGTTAACCTGGGTATCAAAAGTGAAACATTTAGGGAATTGGATATCATTTAACTTGTCTGAGGAAATAGAAATATCGAAAAAGAGGGGTAGTTTTTACAGTTCGGTGAACAAATTGTATGCTAACTTTCATAATGTTGGTCATAGGCTCATGATGAAATTGTTTAATTCATATTGTAATTCTTTTTATGGAGCACAGGCATGGAATTTGAAAGATAAACACATAGATGGTATGCTGAAAGCTTGGAATAAGAGTGTAAGACATTTGTGTAAACTCCCTGTAATGACCCATACAAAAATTTTGCCTTTCCTGACCAACACATTACATGTAAAAGAAATGTTATATTTGAGAGTTTTGAAAATGATATTGACAATGGAAAATATAGACAATGAAACTGTTTCCTTTCTTGCAAAATGTTGCATTGATAATAAGTTGACAATAATTGGTAGTAACTACACTTTAATTAGAAGTTCTTTAGGTTTAATATCCGGAAATGTTCAATATCACATTGCAAAACACAAGTTGGCAGAACGAAAGAAAAGTACATTTGATGAAAAGATACATATGGTAATAGAGATTTTGGATATACTTGAAGACAAAAATAGTTTAATTGGATTTGCAAGAGAGGGAATGGGTGATATCCTTACAAGTTTATGTGTAGAATAATATCGTTTATAAGGTGTTAATATTCACATGCCATCTGTAAGTACTATGTATCATCGTTGAGTTCTTTGTTTTTTTTTTCTTCTTACTTTCTTACAAAATGGTGTACCTGTATTGTGTACGTGAAGTATAATAAATATATATAAATATATGTCACGAGGGTACATACTAAAATGCGGACCAGGGAGCCTACGCTAAAACGCGGACTCTCCATATCTTCCATACGGTCCCGAACTGTAGAGTTTACACACAGCACTATATTTCTTGAAGTATAATTTATATACCAGCAAAATTACAGGTGTTTAAAATACCTATTTATTGAGAAAGTTAGGCCTAAAATTCCAAAAATTCTAGCATGTGTCCGTGGTTCAGTGGTGTCCTGTTACGCAAACACGTGCGCTCACCATTGGCTTTACATTCATTGTTGACTGGGTGCTTAGGCAGTGGCCCCTTGCCAAGGGGAAAAAGCTTCAGTCGATCAAGGTGATCATGTATAAGCTGCTAGACGAGTAAAGAGACGATAAGAGAGTCAGACATTAGATGCTAGATTATCAAACCATTATCTATTCTAAATATAAGCTACACTCTGACAGTTTCTAAATTTCCTGAGAAGTCCATTTATTTGTTTCTGCAACAGCTACCGGAATAATGTTGCGTCATTCTTCCCCTTGCTTTTAAACCTCTGCTTGGTGTGTGTGTGTGTGTGTGTTTTGTTTCCTCAACACGCTGTGTATTTTCATTTTTCACTTCAGCTTTGTACCATTGGAAGTTTCTAAAGTGGAAAACAACCAACAAAAAAGCGGACTCATCACTTGTAAATCTTTATATGCTGTCATCTATATCAATCTCACCCTAAATATATAGGCCTAGGTCTATATTTTTCGGTGCCTCCTTTTTTTCCCCCTGTTTATTTTTTCTGAAACTGCTCCCCCAGTTTTCTTTGATTGAAGTAGAGGCAAGGGGTATGGGTTTTAATTTCCGTGCTGGCGTACTGGGATATTTAATTTTCCGTACCAACTTATCGGGACCTCCGGACCATTTTAATAAAGAACAGTGTGTGAATGGTCGGGTTAAAATCACATAGGCCCATAGAAATTACTCCTAGGCAAATTTTGTTCGTGGAAATAGTGTTGAACACATCTTGTGGAAAACAGTGAACATCTAAATACCACACAAGAAGTTTTTGTATTGAAAAAAAAAATCTGTAAATTGTAACGCTAAGGGGCAAATGTTATATACATGATTTAAACGATCCTATTATGGTCTTTTTATCCCAATTCTTTAAAACTATAGTAACAACGTAAACGACATTGTGTGAAATTATGAATGTGAACCCAACGCGTGATGTGCTACGCTTTCCAAAACGTGAAAAGTTGTCTGGAGTTTCCTTTGTATTTGTAAAGTGGTAGAGTAAAATGGAGACAAGAAATTTTTGTTGCAGACAGCATTATGTCATTTTCATTGTTTTTCCTTTATTTTGGTCAAGGATGGCGGACCGGCAGGCGTCTTAAACCCAGTGCTCTTTTTCATTACCAATCCCCAATCCCCCATCCTCTGCCTGAAAGAATGTAGACCCACTGACCTTAGAGAGAGAGAGAGAGAGAGAGAGAGAGAGAGAGAGAGAGAGAGAGAGAGAGAGAGAGAGAGAGAGAGAGAGAGAGAGAGAGAGAGAGAGAGAGAGAGAGAGAGAGAGAGAGAGAGAGAGATTACTCCAAAATTTAGTGCAGGCCTTCAGTTCACTGGACACATTGCTATATTCGTAGAAATGTTGGGAGTCTAAGAAACTTGCCTTTCGGGAGAGACTCGACTTTTATTGATTCCGGATTTTATATCGCTGGAGTCAGAAGACCTGCTTCACAGACAAGGGAAAAACAAACAAACCAACAAACGTAGAAATGGGCTTTTCAGCAAAGTTCTGTCAGGTTCTAGGTCTACCTCACAGTATGCTAGACTTACACTTAGAAAAGAAACCCACAGCCAAATAAACTCATGTTAATAACTTACCCATCACCTGTCCCACGATATAGCTAGGTGCGCTGCGGTGGCCTGTGTAACCCTGGGTTTCGGGTCACTGAGGTTAATGGTGAGCCTGATACCGGACTCCAGGAAAAAGCTATAATCTGCGGAACTTCAATTTATCGATGAATAAGCATATTTAAGACCTGGAATTTTGCTGGTTCATAGCCTACATAATACTTCAAGGAATATAGTGTCATGCAAACTTTACAGTGTACCGAGTTGAATCAAAAGAATAGGATACCTTTCCATCACCACTTTCCTCTGATTTTAACAGTTTCTGTTATAAATTTTCCCAAATTCCAAATTACTTCCACGGCATCACATTTCATTAACTTAATAAATTTATTTTCCAGAGCTAAATATTCAAAATCAACTAGAAATTCTGATACGTTATCAATAATTTGTTTTCTGCATGGCTTCACAGAACTTTTGACAGATTTAATGAAATTCGTCTTCTAATTCAGAACACAAATCACCTATTCTGTCATCTACTGGCACTTTAACTGCATGGCCTTTCGTGTCACCTTTTTTCAATATTCTTAATCGGGTTAAGTTTCTTCTTTCATCAATATTCTACAATACCAGTAAGTAATTTTTCATATGAAACTTTGATTTAAATTTGGAATATGTTCTAATTTTTTTATCTGGAAAAGATTGTCTAGAAAAGTCAGTGTGCCATTGAATAAGAAATTTCTCCTCTAATAATTTTTGTATAATATTTGTCGAAAATCTCCAAATATCCTCGCATTCCATTAATTTTAGGGTGTTCTTCACAGTGTTTAGCCAGTTGGAGTTTGTCATTGACAGAATTTCGGATGTTACATTATTTTATAGGCATCATACAACAATTTGTCAGGGTTAGATTTTATAATTTGGTACCAGTTTCTACATGTAGTCTTCAGTATTTTCAGAGAATATGGAAAAGCTCCAAGCTCTCAAAACCACAATATCGCATGCTTTAGAGTTCACTCTTAGAGTATATTTCAAAAAACTTAAATATAACTTTTCGAATTCAGTCTGGCAATAACCTGATATATTGTCTCGACCGATGCAATTTATTGCAGATAGAATATATGCACCCCATATTTCGCAACCATAAAGAAGTATGGGGGCAAACAGTTTATCAGATATATCCAAATATAAACAAATGTCAAATTTTTTACCAGACATGGTATGTTTTAAACGTCCAAGAGCCTCTTTAGCTTTTTCACATAAATGTTTTATGGCTCCAGCAAAATTTCCATTAAATGTCATTTCAATGCCGAGGTAGGTGTATATATATAGGTTATTTCTAGTTCCTCAATGCCAACAAAGAACCACCTCCTAATTTTTTACTTTACCTCTTAAATATAACTACTTTGGACTTTTCTTCGTTGATATTCAAATTCCAGTTTTTGTAATATCCGTGTAATTTATCCAAACAACATTGTAAGCCATGTTCACTTTCCGAAATTAGCATCTTGTGTAATCCCTGAAGATGTCTGCCTGTCCGCCATTCCTGGCCATAATAAAAGGAAAACAATGATATAACGCTGTCTACACCAAAAAAAATAATTGTCTCCATTTTAATCTGCCACTTTATAAATACAAAGTAAACTGGAGACAAGTTTTCACATTATAGAAAGTGTAGCACACGACGCGCAGAGTTTACATTCATTCTTTCACACAATCATTTACGTTGCTATTCTAGTTTTAAAGAATTGGCATAATGAAAATCACCACAATAAGATGGTATATATCGTTAGGCCTGTAGCCTTACAATTTCCAGATTATTTTCAATGCAAAAACTTCTTGTGTCCTATTTAAATGTTGACAATTTTCAAACAGGTTGCGTTCAACACTATTTTCACAAACAAAATTTGTACAGTGGCAATTTCTTTAAGCCTATGTGATTTTAGCCCTATCATTTACAGATTGATGGGAGGTCCCAGTACGTTGGTAGGGAAAATAAAATGCCCCAGTACGCCAGCACGAAAATTAAAACCCACATCCCTCCCCTCAAATTCCATCAAATACAGATTAGGGGAGAAGTTAAAGAAAAAATAAAAAGGAAAGACAAAATATGCACCTATATAAGACTAATAGTCTACTAAGTGGTAAGTGCAGTTTTTTTTTTCCGGTCGTTTTCCCCTTCAGAAACTTCCAATGGTACAAAGCTGAAGTGAAGAATAAAAATACGCTGCGTGTTGACGAAACAACACACACACACACACACACACACACACACGAGCAAGAGGCAGAGGTTTAGAGCAAGATGAAGAATGACGAAACATTAGTCTGGTAGCTATCGGGAAAACGAATAAATGGACTTTTCAGAAAATTTAGAAACTGCCACAGTGTAGCCTATATTTGGAATAAAAACTGGTTTGATAGTGAAAGAAAACTGATGTTGATCGACTGAAGCTTTTCCCCGATGGCAAGCGGGCCGCTGCCTGAGCACTGCAGTGATCAATGAATGTGAGTGCAATGGTGAGCGCAAGTATGCCTAGGCTACACGTAGGCTTAGGTGTCACGGGACTCCACATACAGCCCACAGACACAAGCTAGAATCTGCGGAACTTTAAATATCTCGATAAATAAGCATATGTAAGGCCTGAAATTTTGCTGGTTTATAAATTATACAGTGCAGGACGGTATGGAGGATATCGAGTGTCCGCAGTTGGAGTCCGCGTTTTAGCATAGGCTCTGCGGTCCGCATTTTAGTGTGCACCGTCATGACAATTCAGCAAGCTGAGGATTGACCATGCGACAGGAGACAGTCAACGTTACATTGCAGACTGGCCAAAATTGAATGAAATTTTGAATGTTGGTTGTCCCTTTCGTCCGTTTTTTTTTATCTTTAGTCTATCACTTTTTTCTTTTAGGTCTATTATCCTTTATGATCTTTTTAGCGTGCCAAACGGTGGAAATTAAAACATAGCCTCATGTGCGAGATTTGTTAGTTTCTGATAACGTCGTCATGGGTCTCTGATGGTACAAAATTCTAAGCTGTTACACTTGGCACGCTAGGGTTCAAAACGTCACATTTTACCAATTGCGTGGGTTAAATCGATAAAGTTTTTTAATTCCGTGTCTTTTAGAATTTTGTGGACAAAACGGGGGTAGTTTTGTGTACGAAATTGAAAACTTAACGATTCTGTAGACTTCCAATTTCGTGCACAATATGGAATACGTGACTTGTTTTTCGATTTTGTGCCTAACGTTTGATCAAAAAATGGATTTCGTGGACAAAAATACAGAGCTTTTAAGATTGTGTGGACGAAATTCTAAACCTTACCCAATTCTGTGGAAGAAATTCGTAAATTTAATGATTCTGTGGCCAGAATTGATAAGCTAAACGATGTTGTGGACGAAATAGATATCTTTAACAATTCTATAGATCCCAATTTTCAATTCTGTAGACGAAATCAATAAAAGCTTACACTTCTGTGCACGAAATTGATAATATTATACGATTGTGTGTACAAAATTGGTAAAGTATTACAATTCCGTGCACAGAATTCAACAAGCTTGTTGCATTTTTTTTTAAATACTTTCAGCTTTGTGATTTTTTCTTCCAGTTTGGTTCACAAAATTGTAAGAGTAGTTTAATTTCGTGGTGGAACTTCGATTTTGTAATTTGCTCTTCCAATTTTGTGAATCCTGTTGTGATTCTGTCCATGAAAACGACAAGTATTGTGAATTCGTGCGCGAAATCGATGTTGTTACACTTGGCACCCCATACCCTAGGCTCTACAAGCCACTGTAGCAACTCACAAAAACGACCACTATAAAGATTTTGTGGCTGTATAGGATTTTGTAATTCCATTGCGATTTTGTGCACACAATGTCATTTCTTCCAATTTTGTGCACGAAACTGGATAAATCTTGTAGGATTTTGTGAACTGAATAGGCCTACCATTTCGGTTGACAAAATCGAGAGGATGATGTGAATTTAGAATTTTGACAAAATAGATATGTTACTTGACTCATGGACGCAATAACAAACTTGCCCATAAAAGTAAAGACCTCAACTCATTTTGTGGACAAAATTCAAAACTATGCGCACAGAAATGAAACAACAGGCTTTAATGAATTGCGTGAAAGTGATTGGATTTCGCGATTTTCTTTTCCAATTTTGTCCACAGAATCATATAAAGGGTTATAATTTCGTGAAAACTTGTTCAATTCTGTGAATTATACATTATAATTTCGTGAACAAAACTGATAAATTGATAGACAATTTTGCAGACATAGTCGATATGGATTTTCTACAGAATCCTAAGGTTTTTTCAGTTTCATAGACAAAATCAGTAGACCTACAGGATTTTGTGAACAAAATTGGTAGGCTTCAACGATTTTGTAGACAAAATTGGTAGCTTTACCCGATTTTGTGGACGTAATTGATAAACTTATGGATTTCGTGGACGTAATTGATAAATGTATGGATTCTGTGGACAAAATTGATGTACTTAACAATTCTGTGGACAAAATTGTTAGAGTTTGCAGATTTCGTCCACTTTATGGGATGCCAAGTGTAACATCAATTTTGTGGTTATTTTAATTCATTACGCAGATGAAATCCGCAAACTTTAACAATTCTGTGGACAGAATTGTTAAGTATATCAATTTTGTTCACAGAATCCATAAGTTTATCAATTACATCCACGAAGTCCATAAGTTTATCAATTACATCCACAAAATCGAGTAAAATTGACCAATTTTGTTCACTAAATCCTGCAAGTCTACCGATTTTGTCCAGGAAACTAAAAAAACTTAGGATTCTGTAGAAAATCCATATCGATTCTCGCAACAAAATTGTCAATCAATTATCCAGGGACACATGCTAGAATTTGTGGATCTTTAAATATGGAGATAAATAGGCATATTTCAGGCCTCAAATTTTGCTGCTGTTTAAATTATACTTCAAGGAATATAGTGTCATGTGTAAACTATAGGCCTAGGCCTACAGTTCGGGACGGTATGGAAGATATCGAGGGTCCGCAGTTGGGGTCCGCATTTTAGCATGGGCTCTGCAGCCCGCATCCCCATCTGTGTCTGCATTTTAGTATGTACTGTCGTGACAGTTCAGGAAGCTGTGGATTGACCATTTGACAGGAGACTGTCAGCATTAGCCTACATTGCAGAATGGCCAATACTGAATGAAATTCTGAATGTTGGTTGTCCAGTTTTTATTTTTAGTCTATCAGCTTTTTTCTTACATGCCAAACAGTCAAAATTAAAATATACAGATGCATGTGCGAGATTTGGTAGTTTCTGATAATGTCGCCATGGGTCTCTGATGGTACAAAATTCTAAACTGTTACACTTGGCACGCTAGGGCTTAAAACATCACATTTTACCAATGTGCTGGACAAAATGGATAAAGATTTTCATTTCCCTGTGTTTTAGAAGTTTGTGGACAAAAGTGAGGTGGTTTTTGCGATTTCAGGTAACTTACTGATTCTGTTCACAGAATTGTATCATCTTTAAATTTTCGTGAACAAAACTGTTCTACTCTTACAATTGTGAGCACGAAATCGGGTAAGCTATGAATTTTGTGAAATTTTCTTCCAGTTTCGTGCACAAAATTGGATCAAAAATGGATTTTGTGGACAAAATTGGAAAGCTTGTAAGATTTTGTAGACGAAATTCAAAACCTTACCCAATTCGGTGGCAAAATTGATAAATTTAAGGATTCTGTGGACAGAATTGATTAACTTACTGATGTTGTGGACAAAATCTATATTTTTAACAATTCTGTAGATCCCAATTTTCAATTTCGTGGACGAAATTGACAAAAGCTTACACTTTTGTGCACAAAATTGATAAAGTATTACAGTTCCGTGCACAGAATTCAACAAGCTTGTTGGATTTTGTGAAATACTTTCAGTTTTGTGATCTTTTCTTCTAGTTTGTCCACAAAATAGTTAGAGTAGTATAATTTCGTGGTGGGACTTCAATTTTGTTATTTGCTCTTACAATTTTGTGAATCTTATTATGATTCAGTCAACGAAAACTATAAATATTACGATTTCGTGCACGAAATCGATGATGTTACATTGGCACCACATATAAGTTATCAACACAACGTGAAGGCTTCAGTCTGCGTCTCTAACGGCCTGGCGGACTGAGGCCATGACGTTGTGAAGTATAATGAATTTGATCTACATCATAGTAACTCTATTGCTGCAGCCCGAAGTGTCCATCTTAACATTTGAAGGAAACATTAAATACGGACAACAGGAAATCGTCGCATTCTTGCAGGTGAGTAATCATTTTTATCAAATCACAATTCAAACAGCAAAGCCCAGTTATTTCTGCTTCAGGCTTCCAGAGTGTGAAGACCTTTTGGTTGTCTGAAGCAAAGTATTGTGCCACATGTTGCTTATAATTAGTAGAGTCTTCGCCACAAGGTGTCCCTTGCAATGATGAACTACCTCAAGTGCACCCAAGTGAAGGGAGGCAGAACATTGCAAAGGAGAGTTCCATCAATGTTGCAGGACTAGTTTACATACTTAAAATTGGACTATCCTTCTGAAAGTGATGACTGCATGTCCTTCTGATATTTTTTAAAAAACCTAGAGAAATTACCGATGGGACTGGGCAGATATATGTGCTGCAAATTAGATCAGATCTTCACTTTCGGCAGAAAGTGTGCATATGGCCATTTGTGAATTTTAGGATATGATGAATTCAAAAATGTGGGGGAGCATTTTGTCATATTAGTGTTTCCCCATTTAAATTGCAGCTTGGTGTGAATTCTTTTAAAAAAATATTTTTCTTATTTTGTCAAAAATGTTGCATCAGATGGTCTTGAAAATTAGCAAAAATTTTCAGGATGAAAGTCTCTGAGGCGTTGTAAACCAAGTGTTGCTGCTATTCATACCTGATTTTTAATGACTTTTTAAAATGTAATAATCTTAACAATCTGTATAATCTTTTTATATACTGGTTTCAAATGAACATTATTCTAACGGTGTGTGCGTCTGTATGTCTGTGTCTGTGTCTGTCTTTGTTTTTGTGCATCAATGCAATGTACATGAATAGCAGTGGCATGGTCACATGGGTTTCCGGCTTTAGTGATTGTGTAACGCTTGTCATTAACAGCTTGCATTCTCGCCAGGCCTCAGATGACGAATCACGATTGTACAGTACCTAACATCTTGTACAAGTCATCAAAATGAAGTCTGCTCTTTTTCTTTACTAGGTTTATCCCATTTCATGGCTAAATACCTGGTCAACTCAAAAATCTGGAAACAATGGCGTAATGGTTTGATCACCAAGGTTTATGGGGTACATCAATCAAGAATAAGTCTTACAACTAATAAGGCAATTCATTTGATCGTTTCAAAAAGCCACACTTTCACCAAAAAAAAAAATTGCCAAACAAAACTTAGAGAGCCACAAAAAGAAGCAAAAATTTTGGAGAGTTCTTATCGTACAATAGAAATATATGTATATATGTGTGACATGCTACATCTGCATTAAGTTTTATAATTTTTAACACAATCAGAATGGTAAACATTAGAAGCACAAACTCAGTTGGATGTTTATTGATTGCTAAGAATATCACACTATTCTAAAAAATAAAACAATTACATAAAAATCAGAGGTTGATATAAGAAGCACCTGATTTACAAAAGTACCAAAAGCTCACATGATAAATATTTCTACCAACTCTACATAGAATCTGATGTATTGTTTTGGAGAAAATTAAGAAAATATCTTGAAAAAAGAACAATTCACTCAAACACTTCAATTTTGAAAGGGAAACATTTATCTCACAAAATAACAAAATAACCTCTGACTGCTTTTTTTGTGTGTGAGGGGGGTGTTTTTGTTTGTTTGTTTGTTTGTTTGTTTGTTTGTTTGTTTGTTTGTTTGTTTGTTTGTTTTTGGTTTTGGTTTTTGTTTTTTCGTTGTTTGTTTTGTTTTGTTTAATTCAGCACAAATCAAAACCCTTATACACCAATTTTCATACTTCCTGCCAAAAGTGAACATCTTTTCACATGGCTCTCACACTTTAAATATATATAGTGTGTCTGTATGTATGTGTGTTCTCTTTGAAGCCCTTGTCCTATCTGGTTTCACCTCACTGTGTCAGGGCGGGGATGATAACCTGGCACAATAATGGATATGATAATTTGACATTTCCATCAGCCTTTCACCATAATTTGGACTGCAAACAGGCTCAAATCGGAATACCAAATTTACATCTGACAAAACTAATTCTCAAATTATGTTCCATTTACCCACAGGACCTAAAACCACCTCTTGCAGTGTGGCAATGGAGTGCACGCACCTGCTTTGTCAATAGTCGAATTTAGGACCCCAGGTGGCAGCATTTGAGGGTGGTCATTTGCATATATTTGGCTATAAAAATTGCTTAACAAAAGCTTCAATGAGATTTATTATTATGCAGATAAGTAAAACTATGGAAATAATCACCCTCAAGTGCTGCCCTGTGGGGATCCCAAAGGGTCGTATTACGCTGACAAGTCGAAGTACCAAGAAATGCACGATCATACATGTTCTATGAGTTGTGTAAGTAGCTTATATTCATACGGACAGCGCTCCATACTACAGCAAGAACACTGTGTAAGCCATGCCATTATAATAAATGAACCACAGCCTGGGCATACTTCAAATTTACCTGTACAAACATACATCATGACAATTTCAATTTTACTCACTTTAAGGAAAATACCACTTACTATTATCGGTGCACCTTACAAAGCAGTTGAGGGATTAACTTGATCACATTACAGTTAAATGTTAAATTTATCTACCTAATATTTGGTCACAGCAGCTTTGGAATAACACATACCGGTACACGCGCCATGCCTGTGCCAATGTTGGTGCATTGAGGTGAGAGAAAATGTAAAAAGGAGAAGCCCATTCAATTTGGTAGTGACCTTCTGGACAAGTTTTTGCCATTAGAAGGCACCACTTCAACATATTTTTTAATAAAGTATTATCCCATGTGAGGGCAGCACCTGTATAGCTAACTCATTTGCCGTTACAATTTGCTTGTGCTGTCATTTGGGCATGCTCTAACATTTCACTGTAGATCAGCCTTTGCCACTCAGATCACCCAGATGTCAATTTTTTCTGCAGCTGCTTTGATGTTTGTGCCGAGGCGTCATTATGATTTTTGAATGCAGGTCCTTGTTCAACGGCTTTCCTTGGTGCAAGGTGTGTCTACGACTTAGCCTATGAAAACGAAAGCTTTTGACAAAAATCTACCTTCTTTAAATTAGACACAAGTAAAGTACCTTATCTCTCTATTTTGCAGTCCACGTTTGGAAAGTACAAGAGTACAAAATTCGTGGTCAGTACAATGTATTCGCAGCCAACAGTAGATAATGGCATTATTGCAGCAGTTCTTGGCCAGGTGAAGGTAAGCCCTTGTGATAATCAATAAGCCAAAATGGCAAAGTATAAACAATTTAAATGTACACCATAATGAGGTAATTTTATTTTTTGATTAATTTGATAAGGTGCATAATCCGGCTTTGAAAGCAAAAAATTAAAAAAATCTTAGCCTCTAAACTCTAAATACATGCATGCTGTTATTGAAACCAGCCTTTGAAGTTCCATTGCATTGGGGTTTTATTGTCACATTGCACCCATGGCATCTTTTCTCTCTCTCTCTCTCTCTCTCTCTCTCTCTCTCTCTCTCTCTCTCTCTCTCTCTCTCTCTCTCTCTCTCTCTCTCTCTCTCATTAAAATTTCGGCATTAACATCTAGATGCTCATCCCAATTTGGTTAAGATGTACCTGAGAAGCTTTACAAGTTTTATAGCACGCCTGACTTGTCAATCAGCTGAGCTAATGGTCCTCTGTCCCTTTCGGTATTCTGTCCCTTATGGTCTTCTGTCCCTTACTCTCCTCAGTCCCTAACTGTCCTGTGTCCCTTACGGTCCTCTGTCCCTAAAGCTCCTTCTTCCATCTGTCTCTCATTAATTCCACATTACTATGTCCCCAAAACTGTTGGCTAAATCCGCTTCAAATTTGGTGAGGATGTTCCTTGGATGGCCCTCTACCACATTTGTTCAAACTTAATAATCATGTTCCAGAGATTTATGATTTTTATCTAACTTTGCTGCCGGACAGGTCTTATCATATGTTCATCCATCCATCCTGCATCCATCAACACCTTGCATTTATAATTCTCCAAAACCAATGGCCAGATGCTCTTAAACCTCAGTAAACATCTTTCTTTGGTAAGACTTTACTACATATTTTCAAATGGTTCTATCCAACTGATTTTTTTAAAATTTTTATATATTATTGGACTTAATTTTGAGGGTAAAAATTTATAATGTTGCAATTTTCTTCTCTGAGACCACTTGTCCAATTGCTTCAAAAGGGAGTAGGAACACGTCTGGGACCCATGGACCTTATAAATTGTACAAGACATAGTGCTGTGACCTTTTTTTTTTTTTTTTTTTTTTTTTTGTGGTGGGGGCAAATTTTTGTGTCTACATTACAGTTGTCCACCTCTAGCAAAGCCTTCCTGAGTGCATCACAAACGTGGCCTTATAAGATGGTAGGCTTCTCTAGAGGGTGAAAAATAAAATGAAAATACCACAGTTGCTACATGGCAAAGTGGCAGCAAATCAACTTCTGTAAAATTATCTCTTAGATTCTGCTGAGACTTGGCTGAGATAAAGCTTGTGCAAGGGACACAAATTTATGCATGGGGCAGTGATGCTCCAGATCTATTAGTTTTAATGAATTTTGAATTCTGCTACACATTTCTATCGATTACTAGGAAAGTCAATAGGAATTGCAATGGCAATTCACATTTCCCAATTCTCCAAAACCACTGTCAAAATCCACTTCAAACTGGTGGGAATGTACCTTGGATTGTTCTCTATCAAGTTTTATCAAATGGTCATACTCCAGCAATTTTTGAATTTTTGCTTTATGTTCAGCTGAGCTGAGGTTGTCCTATCTGTCCATTGTTGTCCATCAGTCCATTGTTTGTCACCAATTTACATTTTCAACTTTTTCTCAAAACAAAAACAAAACAAAATAAACCATTGGCTGGATCATCTTCAAACTTGGTAAGCATTTAATTTCAACATGTAATTTTGATGATGTTTAGGTCGGCTGACTTGTTCGTCAACTGAGGTTATCCTATGGTCATTTGTCCATTGTTGTTCATCTATCGATCTCCCATCTATCAACAATTTATATTATCAACTTTTTCTTCAAAAACTGCTTGCCTGATGCTCTTCAAACTTGGTGACCATCTCCCATGGATGGTTCTGTCGTTAGTTTTTTTTTTTTTCAAATGGTCACACTCAGTTGATATTTAGATTTTTCGTGACTATTAGCTAAGCTTTTAGAAGGTTCAGTTGTCCATCATGCATCCGTCTGTCCATTCATAATTAACATTTTTTTACTTCTCGAAAACTGTGTGGCTTCACAGTTGCACATGCATACTTCTGCAGAGCCTTAGCCTTAATTTGTTCAAGAGGTATTTTCTTCTCTTTTCTTTTTTTTCTGTTTTTCTTTTTTTATATATATATTTTTGTAGGTTTTCAATATTTCTAACTTCTTTCCCATTGTGAAAACACAGATTTCTTTTTAAAAAATTTAATATAGTCTTTACTCTTAGTTCAATCAAGTTTGTTCAGTTGGTAAGGGTATTTCAATTAATTGTAGATGTTTCCTTCCTTTCAACTTCAATGGTGACCATCGTTGCATACAAATAACATTGCTTTAAGCTTAAAGCTGGGAAATGGTGCTTACTAGGTGCACAGCTGCTGTTGAACAATTCTAGAAACACACCCATGGGGTTTCTTCATGTGTTCTTACTTTTGGCCTAGAGTGGCCTTGAAAGCTCAGATTGAGGTCAATGACAGTAACAATCAAGATTCAATCCAGGCTTTGGTTGGAATGTACTTTTGTTTGGCTTGTATAAAATGTGTTCAAGGAGGACAACTTATTTGACGTCCGCAAAACAGTTACTCAGGCTGAGTTGAAACCTCGTAGAAAAGTTGCCAGGCTGAGAGCCAAGCAAGTTGTTCATGGGATGTTGCTGCTGCACACTCCTGACTTTTAACCAATGGTACATTTTGGGTACTTATCATTAAATTTGATCATTAAATTTGATGCATAGGTCCCCATTAATGACTTTGTACATGTAGGTCAGTTGGCATTTTAATACTCATTTACATTTTTGTCTTCTGAAAACTGCCTGACTATAGCTTAAGCTTGCTCTACGTATATCTACATGAGGACTTACTTTTAATAGGAAGACGTAGGTCAGTTGTGTACATGCTGTGTGAACAGCCCTTCAGTTAAATCATTGAAATTCAGAATTATTGTTTAGGGTACATGTATGTGTTCATGTTAGCACTGTTACTAGCGACAGCTGCAAATCTGACATATTGGCTTATATCTCATTAGCAGTGGATCCTAGGCCCATGGTTACTATTGTATAAATTAAACATGTATAGGAAATGATCGATCGGGTGTCTTTTGGTGTCGTTAATTAGGACCTTGAGTGACCTTAATAGGTCAAACTGACATACTTGCTTACCTTATAGTGGATTCTGCTACTTTTTATTTTAAAATGATGACTCCCGAACCGTGAGAGGTAACACTGATATTGCTAACAGTGATGAAGGTCATAAAGAAAAGTGACCTTAATATTATTTAAATGTCACAGAAAAACTCTGCATCTAAGGTCAGCTATACACTGGACTGTCACAGTCATTCTATTGCTAGATTGCACTACATTTCTTTTCTTCAACCTTTCAGCTTTTGTTTCAATTTGAATAACTTGAATTAGATTATATGAAAAATCGTTGCATGTTTACGGGTCATTATATACACCCACACACTTTAACATAACCTAAACTGGCAAAAGTCCCTGCAAGATCGAACTGACGACAAGACGATATTTTACTATATACTCAAACGAAAAAAAAAAAAGAGACTGTCCCCTGTGGTTTGATACTGATGTATGAAATATAAAGTTCTGCTGGTTATGAAAATCAATGGCTAGCCTTACCCAACGTGGAGTGGCAATGAGGAAAAAGCATTATAAAATAATAAGAAGGTAGTGATTCATTTGAAGCAGACAAGACACAATGCAAAAGAAAAGTAGCATGTCTGAAGACAGAAACTTCTAGGCGATAGGGATGACTACTACCTGGTGCATTGTGTCGAGACCTATGTGTATGTTTAACATATCTGCTCTGGGGAAAATAGGGTTCAATATTCTACATTTGGGAGGAAACAGGGAGTCAATGTTCTACACTTGCCCAAATTACAAGGTCACACAGAGGAGGTTAAAACAAATGGGTCTTTTTTCTTCTGTCCTAAAGGGAAACAGAGGGGTCTAAACTAGCACTCTGATCAAAACACAAAAAAAGAGGTCATTACCGCAGTACCTACACACTAATCCTGCTAATGAGAGTACCTCCCCCCCCCCGCCGCTCCCCGTACCCATGGGGAGAAAATGCTGACTGGGCCCAACACTATAAACCAGGCTTACTGTTTCAGTAAGCCATTGATCTGGCAAAGACTGCCCATATCAGAGTATCTAGAGAACAGAAGGGCAGCACCATCCAAGTGTTGCCATGGCTGGCATGCATGCTCTCACTCTATCTCCACTACAAGGTGGGCAGAATGTGCTCGAATCATGGCAGAGACCAGTACAACAGCCCTCCAGCTACACCTGACCAGCTGAAACAATAGCAAATTGAAGAATGGCCCCCAGTCCTCAAGCAGAACTGCCAAACTGATCAGTAGTATCATGCTTCAGTGCAGATTACAGATCTGTTTGAGGCATGCATGGCACTGTCACTTTTGATGCACATGGCCTCCCAATAAAAACAAGGACCTTTTCAGGATCAACACATTATACAATATGACTTGACTGAACCAACATTACAATAAACCAAACAAATAGCCACACTTAGCTATTCCCACATATCTAATGTTAACCCAGAGGAACCTGATGTTGATGTACTGGCATGCAACTGCTCAAATAAAAAACTACCAGCAAGCTTCTGATCATACTTATCATCTTTTTTTTTCATGCAGAAAAATGCCTTCAGTGAAAAGCTTTCCTTGATGCACTGTGGGTGCATCATACTCAGAATGCATCAAGTAAAGGGGTTGCCTCAGTCTCTAGAGTGTTAAGCTCTTAGGAATGGTGTCTTTTTTCCTTGAGTATATTAACAACCCCCCCCCCCAAAAAAAACAACAAAATCTCTTAAAATGTGTGAATGACTAATGTCACGTGGTGAACAAGTCTGATCAAGACCTACCCTGCAACAAGCATTCTGACTTTGTACTAGGAAGGTCTGGTTAACAGTTTTTGAGATTAATTGTACTGCACTTGTGGAGGTGTAACAAATGTTGTGACACCACATTAGCTCAACTATGTGACAAGTCTATTGAACAAGTGATGTAAATAAATATATATAGATACAGACACCAGACAGACAGACAAGTAGGTAAGAAGGTAGGTAGGTAGTAATAAAATTTTGAAAACAATGATGATTTTAGAAAATTATACTCATAATCTATTTCATTTGCTGGATGATTATAGTGTCTCGTTTGTTGCTGCTGCTGAAAGACTTTGTTCAAACATATTCTAATTATCAAATACATCAGTTGCAGTATGCATGTGATAATGGCAACTCAGAAAGAAGGGCAAACGCTTGACACACTTATTACTAGATTTTTCCTTTTGTTCTTGTTTGTTTATGCCCTCCTACGTATGGAGGAGGGGCATATAAAATCGCTTTTTCCGTCCGTCACTTATAACACCTCTAGTCAACTTTGTGGTGCTAAAAATTGTATTACTATTTACCTGTTTCTGCTAGTGTTGGTATGATGGAATGATGTATGAAACTTTTAAGTTTTAAAGGCAGAGTCCGCCCGCATTTTATGTCCTGGCTATCATTTCCTTGTCCTTCAATTTAGATTAATGAAACTTTACACATGGGTGCATCTTGGCATGAGGGTGTGGTATGTACCAAAATTAGGTCGTATCTGGGTTACAGTGACATATTCTCGTAAAATCATTTCCGGGCTATTATTCCTTTACTATTTGACTTAGTTTCATGAAACTTCACACACACAAATATATCTTGACCAAAAGGTGTGTCATAAAACAAAAGCATGCCACTAGATAAAGTATTCAGCTCTCTGCATTTCCTGTTCAGCTATAATTCGTTTGCCCTCCACCTCATGTGGATCACAGTGACATATTCTTGTAAAATCGTGTCTGGGCTATAAATCCTTTATGTTACTTAAATTAATGACTTTATACACAGATGTATCTACACATAAGGATGCATCACATACCAAAAGTAGGTCACCAGGTCAAGTATCTGGGTCACAGTGACGTATACTTATAAAATCATGTCCTTGCTATAATTCCTTTATTGTTTAACTTAGTTTCATGAAACTTCACATACACACATATATCTTGACCCAAAGGTGTGTCATGAAACTAAAGCAGGTCACTAGGTCAACCATCTGGGTCATGGTGCCTAAATCAGATAAACCTACATAAAACTTTATGTCCCAGCTGTAATTCTGTTGTCCTTCAAATTAGATAAATAAAACTTAACACACAGGTGCATCTATACATAAGGGTGTATTGTGAACCAAATGTAGGTCGTGAGATGAAGTATCTGGGTAACAGTGACAAATTCTTGTAAAATCATGTCGGGGATATGATTTCTTTACTATTTAACTAAGTTTCATGAAAATTCACACACCTACACATATCTTGACCTGAAGGTGTCATGAAACAAAAGTAGGTCACTACATCAAGTATCTGGGTCACGGTGATGCATTCATGTATAGCTACATTGCACTTCATGCCTGGCTATAATTCTGTTGTGCTTTGACTTAGAATCATGAAACTTCATGCATAAACGTACGTCAGTAAGTCAAGTATCTGGATCATGATGATAACCTATTTGTACTGACCAAAGTCATTCCAAAATGAGACCTGTGATTAACAAGATTATAAGTGAGGTGAGGGGGCGTTGGATCCAGCAGTCTTCGCCTGCCTTTTAATTGATTTTGTTTTTTTGTAAACCATTGCAGATAGATGAAGATAATCCAAGGATTTTCTCGCAGACATTTCATCTGAAATGGGATGGCAGTGGTACTGGGCAGTGGTTCATAATGAATGAAATATTCCAACTTACTTTGCACAATATCGCAACATGAAATTCCAAGTACCCCCACGGTGCTAGAGGGTGATCAAGGGTGTGAGGCCATCTTGAGTATTGATCCGGTTGCTCTCTTTTGAAGGGTGGTATATCAAGTCATATATGTCACAAGACTTTGAACCTTAGGTCAGCATTGTACCCCTGTGATGGGGTATTAATCTTGGCCTGGCTTGCATAAAACAAAAATCAACTTTTAGTAATGAAGCATTGAAATTTTCCAACCAGAAATCCGTGTCATGGTGTTCTGAAGTGTAACTCCACAAAAATATGGGTTCTTGGTGCATACGTAATTTGCAAAGTTGAACAATAGAGAGGTTTTTATTTGAAGATGCATGCCATTTAAAGTATACTTGCACCAAATATGTTGCCCTAAGTCGTGACGCCTCTTTGGCTGCTTGATCGCTGCATACTTGGTCATTTTATTCAGGGTGAATGATGCATAAAACATTCAGTATGCATTTCTGTGTGATGCCCTGAAAGATCATAAGAAAAAGCCTTCAGACTAATGAACAAGAAATAAATTATATACTAAATTCTCATCCCAGAAAAATACAAACACAGTGCTTGAGGGCGCCAATACTAATAAATCAGTTTCTTGTATTCTGATCAACTGAAAATGTTGCCCCCAACCTAACATTCAAGCATCCTTATTAGTTTGTTTGAACACAGCTTTCTTTTGGCATGGGTTTTTCCTTACTGTTGAAATTAGTCAAAAACAATGAAGCAGCAGCATTTGACCATCAGCTGGTTTTGACTAGTTTAAGGGGAAAGGTTTACTTATTGTTCTCTTATGGCTTCACTCAAATAAAATACCTTGTTTCAAAAATAAAGGTTCTTTAAAAAAAAAGGATCTGTTTCAGATATAACGCCTCTGTGTTTCAAAATTGAGGGCCCTTGTTGTCAGTGACAAAACCTCAAAACCAAGATAACCTTTAATACAGTCCTTATCTGATGCAATAAAAAAACGTGTCACCAGGCAGTGTTTTGTGATTGTAGAATACCCGAGAACAAAGTTTTTGTGCTACAATAGCACCAATGATATTGTTGTGTTTTGGTTTAGAGAGTACATAGTCTGATTTTCTTACCTCTTGAACGGATGTGCGATTAGTTTTTATTTTCTTAACTTTTATATAACTTTAAGGAGGCACATACAGGCAAAGACAGCAATTCAAGGAATGCTGTCAGCAACTGATCCCATACTGCTTTAATTTATTTTGTGGCCCATTAAACTACATATATCCTTGTTGATATAGGCCTGTAGGTAAAACACGCAAACAAAGAGGAAAAACGTAGGATAATAGGTGTTTTTGTATGGAAAATGGACCTTAGGTGGAATAATTTAATTGGTACATTTTTTTCAAGAATATTCCATGTAATATTTGGCTTATAAGCTTGAAAGTTTGTAAAATGAAACTTCATAGAAACATCCAGGTTTGCTATTTACTTGGTCTACAAATGCAACAGGTAAATCAAGAGCTGCATGTGACTCTCATGAAGACAACCAGTTCTGATATATTTTTATGTGCCACAAAACCACACAAATAAACAATATATAGTGGTCCCCATCTTGTACGATAGGCCATCCCCTCTACAGAAGCCACTTTCCCATGCATGAAGTAGGATACCTTCATTTTATTTTCCCCCCTTCAAGAGAGGCCACCCGTCTCAGACAGCCAGATTTCTGGCGCACTTGGGGTGGCCCTATAAGAGGGGGCACTGTATTGTAAATTGCAGCAAATTTAACATAAGTTAGACTTAAAGCTGCACAATTTATATACTTTTTTAATTAGGTCATCATTTTTAAAAATGTTGATCAAAATTTGATTTCAGTGCAAAATAGCGCTGCTCATTCCACCTTAGATTTGTTCCATAAAAGTTGATGGAATAAACGCATACTTCAATAAAACATGTAGAGGGTATTTATTGTGCTTAATTTGGAATTTTCTTTGTACGTTTAAGTTTTTTGGACTGCTTTGTACATATTAAAGTAGCATGAAGTTATTCTATTAAAGTATTTTGATCATTTGATATTTTGTCTGTTATTCTTGAAGAACTGAGGAATTGTGTGGAGGTGTTGGTGAAGTCTGTGGGAAATTATTTACTCAAAATGTGCAGCTTCAACAAAGGGGACCATATTCTATATCATAAACACCAAAGGATTTCACCATAGGATTTCCTCTACTCCAAAAAGCAAAAAATGTTAAAAAGGTTCGACATTCTTTACAAATATCTACATCGAAGTTTTTGCATGCAAAAGATTTTAAATGAATAGTCTGAGCTATTTTAAGGTCATAAACTGCCACTGGTAAACCTTTACTTCACAGATAAAAAGAAAAAAAAAAGTGAAAAAAAAATTACCTGTGCAAGTCCACTGTCTGGCCCTGTGGAAGTGAAGTACAACATCAACATGTTCCATAATCATCCATGTGCTAATAAGGACACGCACCCCTTCTTTTCAGAAATGTCTATATTTTAATCAATAATGTATATCTCCGTGCTCAATTCTGGTCCACTGCCTGTTTTTCAGCCATATTATATATTTTACTTCCCCTAATGTCACTGTGATTTATTGTAATGAATACAGTCCTTATTCTATCTTTGGGGTGTCATTACAGTACTGTAGTGAAAATTGGCATTCAGAAAAAGCTTGTTTGGGGAATAGAGGGAGTGCCTGCCATGTCATCCTGATATATTTATATTCAATCTAACTTTTAACGTTGCAAGTGTAGGAGAGAGCCTGATGTGTTATGAGACCATAACACATTAGCCTTGTGTGTTATGGAACCACATTCCAATAAGCCTCGCCTATCTGGGTTTGCGGAACTTAACACTTGAACATGCTCAGCAAATCAGTTTTTGGTCGTTTCTCTTAATTCTACGTATTAAGTTTCTAAATTTCGCGTTATTGAGCAGAAAAAAATTAAGAGGGAAATGTAAATATGGCAATGAGGGGCCCTTTATGCGTGTTATGGCATAATATTTACATTTGTTATTTTTGTTAGCATTGAAAGAGTAGGAACGGTAGTGTAGTTCATGAGGCAATGGTTACACTAGAGCATCTCGTGAAACCAACGTGCTGCGCAATAATTCAGTTCAACCCTCTCTTCGATGGCAAGTGGTGATCAAGGTCAGACCCGAGCACTCGTTTCAGCCTGTTCAGCTTCTTCACGACCACGTGCCGGTGAAATCCAGGCCGTGTCAACAACCTGTGCATATTCTTCCTCTGCCAGCGTATGCCCAACTTCAACCACCAGTTCTTCCTCCGATACTCCCATTATCTCTGTTTCACAACAAGGCGAATCAAGATCTGTACACACAGGATTCATTGGTGGCAACTCCACTTTCAATAACTGCATTTTTAACATGGCCACGCTACCTCCTCCGTCAATGTAGGTCAACTGAATTCCGTGTGGCCTCCTAACGCACTTTGTCATTATTTAAGCTTCCGCCGAAAGTACTGCCGAAGCGTTTGATTCATAGGCCTAAGCATAATGGGAAGACGGTATCAGATGATCAAGAATTGCATAATTATCTACTGGTCAAAACTTGCCTAAATGTTTTCTTTTACCGGTTTTACAAGCTTTATTGAAATAAAGTTGTTGTGTTATCCGGAACTATTTTTTTCCTAGTTTTGTGTTCCAGGAGTTGCCTTGACAACTGATGGCTGATGTAGTAGCCCCGCCTACTTGGCTCCTCCCACTAGTAAACAAAAAGGCGATTTTTTGTAAATTAACAAGCTAAAAACGATTTTAAATCAACTATCAATGATAATACTTACTCTTATGTCAATAGAAATTGATGTTAAATGTAAATATAAGAATTAAACTTCCTCTCTAGTATAATTACGGGCGCATGGTTGCAGTTTGTGTGACAGGCATTTCTTTGATGACGCGCTACCGCGCGTCATCAGAAATGCCTCTCACACAAACTGCAACCATGCGCCCGTAATTACACTAGAGAGGAAGTTTAATTCTTAAATGACGCGGGTGCATGAAGCTGGGATTGGGCGAGGCGCACTAGCGTGCGCCACGCCCACGATGTCAGCTTCAATCACGCGCGTCATGTGAGAGTTATAACATGAAAGGAGACGATTATGGCTTATAACTATCGAGTGGCGAAGCCACGAGACAGTTGTAATAGCCATAATCGTCTCCTTTCATGTTATAACACATTTGTCATTGGCTGGTAGGAATGGTCATTTGTGTTTAGGTCGGATCAGTGATTTCATGATTGAAAGCGTATTATCTGTCAGTTACGTAATCAAATTCTTACACACACGTGTGACAGTGTCATTTCACTTCTGAGTCACTTCATTCGTGATTTCGCTCAGGCGTTCAGGTAGTTCGGGAATCTACTAGCTGCCACAAAATGGAACATGACGTGCCTCTAATTGAACTTGATAATATTGCAACTCAGCAATTATTTTTCCAAAGAAATGACGGCACCGGCAGTACTGGGAGGTATGTTGGTTTTTATTTGTAGTGTTTTTACAATTTCACAATCAAAGTTTGCTTTGCGTTCATGATATGCTACTGCATCAATGGATGTATAATTTTTGACAATTGCTCACAGACTCTCTCTGATTCCCTCCAGTGTGTTCAGTATGAAGCAGCTCGCATTTGTTTAGGCGCCCTGAAACGCACTCCCTGTCATCTTATGCTTAAGGAATTAGGCTGGCCTACTCTAGCTAAAAGACGCCAATATTTCAAATTAATCATGTTTTATAAAATTGTTAATGGTCAAACTCCCGCTTATCTTTCGGATCTCGTTCCGAATAACAATGGTCAGCCCACTGTCCAGTTAAGAAACCGACGCAGCCAAAGACAAATCAGGTTTAACTCCTTACGGTTCGGAAATTCGTTCATTCCTTCCTCTATTGAACTATGGAACGATCTCCCCGACGACATAAGACGTTCTGCAACTTTATCCAAATTTAAATCTACTTTGAAAAATACTTTATTGTCTGTAGATCCTGTTCCTGTTTATTACTCACACGGCAGTCGATTTTCTAATATACACACTCGTTTGCGCTTGTGCTTATCCGGACTAAATTCCCACCTACACAGATTTAATATAATACCGTCCCCAGCTTGTAAATGTCTAAATCCTGACGAAAGTATTCTTCATTTTTTCCTAGAATGTCCCTATTATTCAGTTCCCAGGAAATCCCTTTTAAAAACGGTTTGTTACATTCTAGCTCCAGGTGTGAATCCTAGTCTTGTAGTCTATCTAGCAAGTGATATACTTATCCGGTATCTTACACATGGTAACAATGACCTTTCTGCAAACCTTAACATTAAATTATTTGATGCTGGCCAAAAATTCATTTCTGACTCCAGACGATTCATATTTTGATTACCATGTTGATCCTGTCAATATACGGTTTATGGCTAAGACTGTCGTCATTTTTTTTTTTTTTTTTTTGGTTACCGAGCTAGTGACATAGTGGATTTTTCTGGATCAATAACTTGTATTCATTCTTTAATCGACATGTCTCTGCTTGTGAGTATTTACTTCATAGCATTCAGGAAAGTGTATTTTTCAATATTATTGTAACAATGAGTGGTACATACAAAGCATTTCGTGAATTGTATTGTCCTGTGTGTATTGTATATATTCTGTGTGTCTCTCTATGTCTGGAGAGCCTGTTTTTTAGTATCTCGATGTATACTATTAGGTGATCCAGAATAAATAAATGTTTAAATTAAATCAAGACTACTGACCCGGAGAATTTTTGTGGCTGATGGTATAATGCGTGCTGGTACTTGAATGGAAAGTTTTTATCATGGAAATTCAGGTAAATCATTTCAAATTTTATTGTTAGACATTGAAAGGGTTAATTCGGAAAGGGTGAGTTATAGGTTTTACTTAATTCACTCTTTTTGCGGGCCCCTTTTTGCGATTATTGAGAGTGAAGGTCAGCCCCAAAAAGATGCATTATCAAGTTTCATAATACATTCTATTTCATAATCAATGGTTATGGGATATAATCAACACTTTTTGAGCCTTATGATTGGCTAATTCCTACCAGCCATTTGACAATATGCCATAACACACACAAAATCGACCCTAATTTCTTAAGTGCTGCATCACACCACCTGCAGGCGTTCTTATTGGTTGATGGGGCCAGCCAGAACAGGATCTCGTGGAAAACTAGGGAAGGAATGTCAGAGCACTCAGCTGAAGCTTAAAGATAAAGTTATGGTTTCACACCTGAGATAATTTCTCTGTTTGTGTCTGGTATTAGCAGCAAGTGCGACAGTGGTTCCCCAGATGGAGACATTCAAGCCCAAAACTGTTTTAGTAACTTCTATGTGGTTTCTCTGCACATGTTGCAGGTATTTGTTGCCTGAGAGGATGCATGTATGTTCCATGCTGGATTTCTGCACACAATAAATTTATATGGTTGAACAAGTTTGCTGACAGAGTTTCTGTGCACAGAACACGTGCTGTTGCCCATGTGCACCATGTTGCAGATATGAAATCACGCACTTCAGACACAAGGGGAATCGCTAATAGTGACATATTTAATCAGCATCACTGGGTTCTGACCACTTAAAACGTTTTGGGGGAAAGCAAAGGTAACGCACATGAAGTTCCTATGAGCATTCCATACATGGAATTTGGGTGAGGACAATTTTCACAGGCGAAGTGTGTGCAGATCTCTCTCAGGGATGTTCCTGCAAAAATTACGGAACAGCTCAGGCCACATGTGTGTACATTTGATTTATTGTACCCGTAATAAATTAATTGTGGTGCACATTGGAAGTGAAAACGTTCACCTATTGGTGAAAGCTTCATGCTAAAACTGAAAATATTTGGCATGACCAAATAAGATTTACAGCCAAAAAATACAGGCCAGCTTGTGAGTGTTGGCAAAGTGTTCTGAAAAACTAGTTTGCATTCACGGGCAGCAATATCCAGTGACAGCAAAGATAGATGCTGACATTTTTGTCTATGCTTGCATGTTATGTAAATAAATGAATATTAATAAAAATCGTTTGAGTTGCATCAATTACTGTAGTTAAGAGAACAGGTCAACTGGCCTTTAAACTGATAGAGATCCTTTGAAATTGTCGAAGAATAGGCCTATACATTGAGAATGCTTGTGGTGTATTCACAAGTAATATTTAGGCCGACACATTGAGAATACCTGTGTACTTTCACAAGTTGCATTTAGGCTTACACATTGACAATACTTGTGGTGTATTCACAGGTAACCATTAGGCCAATACATTAAGAATACTTGTATTCACAAGTAACATTTAGGCCTACACATTGTAAATAAGTGGTCAAATCACATGTAGCATTTAGGCCTGTACATTGTAAATAATTGCAGTCTCTATTGATGTGTTCATACATATATGCAAATTAGTTTGTTCAAGTTCCATTGGTAGGGCAGTGTTATTGTCTGGATTGAGTAGAGTTTAAGTCAGGTGTGAATTATTCTCTGCTTTCTGTTCTCTTTGCATGTTCTTGAAATTGTTGAGTTCTTTGATCTTTAATTGTCCAGCAGAGATACCCAGATTCACACTCATGGTCCCTGTAGTGCTGACATTAAACTAGGGATATCTACTTTTGTACTTGCAAATGAGTGTGGATCTCTGTGCATTGGCTTAAACTGCAGATTTTGAAAAGTTAGTGTGCATCAGTGGGGAAAAAGTTGCCCAGTGTGTCAGTATAGTAACCCCCCTCCCTCCCCCCCCCCCACACACGCTTTTATGAGTATTGCAAAATGCTGATAGTAGTAAAGCAGCTCTTATAATTGCGAGGTGAAGTCATTTTAAAGTTCATAGAGTTGAATTATTGTAGTGATTCTGTTGTGGACATATCATTTAACGAGTTATGGCAGGAGAGAATGATGTAACAAGAAATGGGACCCTTCATGGCCTAGCAGAGCAAGAGCTGGGGGACCTGGCTGCATAGAATGGGAGTATCAGGATGATTTTGGAGAAGAAAGAAATACTGATGATGTGAAAGGGAGAGGAGAAAAAGAAGGATATGAGAATCTAGAGGACACTATGCACCTTGTCCAGGACTTCGTGAATGTATTGTCCCAGAGGTTAAGTGTTTTGGAGAGTGGGCAAGAAGCTTTGCAAAAGGGGAAAGCAACTTTCCAAAAGAAAATGAGAGGGCAGCCAGCGACCTTGTTTGAAAAGCAAGCAAAGTAAATGAGGGAGCAGCAAGCAGTTCTGTTTGAAAGCCTCCAAAAGATGATAGGTGGTAATCTACCCCTGGGGGTAAAGCACAGCAAATCAATGTGTGGGCATTGCGGTTTGGGTTGTGAAGAAGTGGGGAGCATGTCCCCGCACTCCATGTGTGGCATGTTTCAAGAGGACAAGACTCAGCAAGGCAAGGTAAATTTTATGCCTCTGGAATTTAGGGATACCAAGCGAACAGGCAAGGACCATTCAGGAGGTTTAGTGCCTCCCTTGTCTGCTAAACATGACCCAAGCTAAGACCCCTTGGAGTTAAATAAGTGTTCTGCCAGAAGTTTGAAAGCTCATTGCCATGCCAAATCTTGGTCCACATTATGGGGGCCATCATCAAATAGGTTGGGTGGCTCTCCCAAGTATAGTGTAAGGGAGGCTGTGGTAAATGGGTTAAAGTGCAAAACAACCATACCCAGGGGTAAAAGCCCTAATAAGCAAAATGGGAGACCACAAGGTGAAATTTCTAGTGGGTACTGGGGACTCTTTGGGTCAAGGGGGGGGACTGCCCCCACCACAGCAGCCACTGAGTGCATCTCCACAGGAGAGCAAAGACCCCTTACTTCTACCTCTGGAGAGCGAAAACTACAGAAGATGGTCCAGGGAATTAGCTAGGGGGAACCCACATCATGGGCCCTAGGATATGCAGAGGAAGACGCTGACCGCTTTTCTTCCTGGGTGAAGGGCAGTCCCAAGTTTTGAGAATGGGGTCCCCACTCAGGCTGTGGAATCAGAGACTCCAATGAGAGACTTGGGTACCTCTGAGGAGTATCCCGGGTGCCCAGGTGGAGGACAGGACAAAATTGCCCCCCCCCCCTTTCCTGGAAATGTGGGTGATGCCCTGCCATGGCTCAGAATGAATAGATTCATAGAGGGCGGCCAAGAGGCAGAGTCTGGCAAGAACGAACGCTCCTCAAGCACCACAATCCAAACCTCCCAGGTATGATGGATCGACTGGTTGGATGACATTTGAAGTTTCCTTTAAATGGTTTGCCCCAAGATATAGTTGCATGGAAAGGGAAAAATAAGATTATCTGAGTGCCTGTATGGGGCGGCCATGGAATATCTTTGTTCACTCCCTGAGGTGACTATAGTGACTTATAATGCTACCAAGCATAAGTTGGCCAATTGTTTTGGTATCCGAGATGCACCAAGCATCTACATAAATTCCAAGAACTCCGGCGGGGTAAACAAATGATTGAACAGTTTGCACTAGAGATAGGAAAGTTGGTATCTTTGGCATACCCCGCTGTTGATGTATTGGTGCAAGAAGAATCTGCTGTTGATGTTTTCCTTCAAGGCTATAGGGGCAAAAATGTACCCTGCCTAGTTATGGCACAGGGGCCAAGAACCCTTGAGGAGGCAGAAGATATGTATGACTTCACCCATGGGAACCCAAGAGGAATCTCAGTGGGAAAACCTAGGAAGAGGAAAGTAAATTTTAGTGAGGACCTCTCAGACTCTCATGGGGAAATAGAAATGCCTGTTTGCCAGCAAGTGGGGGCGGATGTTAGGACTCCCAACTAATCATTATGGTGCCTTGGTAGAGGCCATTAGACAGATGACCCAACAGTCTCAACAAATTACCCAACAGCCCCAACAAATGTTCCACCATTTTGCGCACTTCACCAATAAAATAGGACAAGTCCTTGAACTTAGCATGGGAAGTGTGAAACAGGGTAATTCAATTGTTCAGAACACAGCAGCTAGGAGCGAATTCTAAGGAGTGCCCCACTTCTCCAAGTACACTGGTGGAATGAAGTCATTCTCGTGTTTTGGGAGGACCATGGCCTTCCAAGGCTAAGTCGAGGAATGCATCCTCTGTTTCCAGGAGTGGCCTAATGGGTCAACATCAGTGATACTCCTGCAATGGACTTGGACATTGTAAGCATGATTGTCCTCATCCACATGCTGGTAGTCCCAGCTCACGAGGGAAGTCTGCAAACTGCCATGGGCTGGCTTGAGTGGCCAAGACCCAGTCCCACTAGAGCTTCAACAAGTAAAGTCACAAAAAACTGGCAGAGCTTTTCAGCAGCCCCAGACCTCCAGAGTTGTCTGCCACCTGTGTTGATCATGTGCAGGCTTGTGAATGGCTTCAGGGAGGCAGACAGGCACAGGAAGGGCTTAAAGATCTGAATCACAATGCTAAAGTCGCACACAAGTTAGAAGCATTGTAGACTGACTAGTGGGACCCGGAGAATCCCATGTCAAGGATTGTGATCTTGACAGAGTGCAACAAGTAGAGGCACTACAGATGGGTGAGTGGGACATGGGAGGGTTTATGATGAGATCGTTAGTGTTGAAGAAGTGTATAAGGTTGCAGGTCTCCCAACACAGAAGTGGGATGCTGGTGAGTGCCGACAGGTTGGCCCTACCAATGAGGTCCAAATGGGGGGGCATTGATGCCCCTACACCACCCTATATGTTTACAATCTTGTAGGTAGGTGTCCACAATTGACAGAGATTGACACCCAGACTGAGGCCACCCTCTTGTCAGAGGGTATGGAGAGGCGAATAGGAGTTACATCTGAGGCTCTCGAAGGTCTCACGTGAGTCAGTCTCTGTGGCTTTGGAGCAGAGGAAGGTGTGCAAGGCAGGAAAGGACCCCTTGTTACCTTCAGGAAAGGGAGCAAGGAGGTAGACTGGCCTGTGATGGTGGCACCTATGGAAGAGGAAATGCTCCAGAGGCTAGACTTTTTGGTTGCCATTGATGAAGTAATTAACCACAGATGTGACCTGTGCATAGGTGGAGAGTTAGTTCCCATGCAAGCAAAGACAGGCCAGACAGTGGAAACTAGGAGTCAGGTGGTTGTTAAGCAAATCGTAACCTTAAAGCCTGATGCACAGAGTGTGATATGGGGACATGCTTCAATACTTGGTGGGGATGCTCCTGTGGTTTTTTTTAACCTATTGTAGTGAGAGACATTCCTATAAGAGTGATTAACCTTACCTCTGATCCTGTGGCATTTAAGCTGGCACCTGTGTGAGCCAGTTGACAGAGGTAGACCTGGTAGGAGGAAGTAAACACTCCAATGATGGAACCCAATCTCAGTCTACAGTGTCTAGTTCACTTGTGCGGATGCTAGGGCAGCAGAGGGGATAGTGTAGTGAAAACTAGCATTGAGAAAAACTTGTTTGGGGAATAAGAGTTGGTGTCTCCCATCTCATCCTGATGTGCTGCATCACACCACCTGCAGTCATTCTCATTGGTTGCTGGGGCCAGCCAGAACAGAATCTCATGGAAAACTAATGAAGGTGTGTCAGAGCACTCGGCTGAAGCTCAAGCATAAATTAACAGTTTCACACATGGGATCGTTTCTCCATTCTTGTCTGGCAGGCAGCAGATGCGACAGTACAAAAGTCTTTGGAATTCCACTGAAATTTATCCTGATACATGCATGTGTATATATAAGCATGCAATTAATATATGCAATTTAGGTGGGCTGTATGTGTGTAGGTAGAATGGGTTCTAAGAAATGGGAATATGAATTAAACATGCATAACATTACATGGATATATTCACACCCTGAGTTTCTCTCAGTTTGTTTGAAATGGGCCCTGCATTATTTGAAACTTCCCAATAGGATCCCACTGGGATTTCAGTGAACTTATTATCATTCGATTATATTAAATATAAATTGAGTTGTTTTTTTCACATAATATTTTGTCTCCATAAAAAAAAAATGTCACAGTATATACAAACGTTATTTTGATTTGGAACTTTTGTTATAAATATCATTCTAGGTAACATAACAAGGGATAAAATTACAATAAATTTTCATATCTTTTATTTTGAAAATTACTGTGTGTCATTAGTTCTGAGACCTTACAAGGGAATCAGTTGACTTGAAGTTTATTCCATTGGGCAGGTTACTCTTGCAATTGTCTAACCTTGTCCTCACATGGATTAACTAAATGTGTATATTTAAAGGGTCCAGTGGGATCTGACTGGAATGCTAATGATTTTTTTTTTTTTTTAACCAGGTGATTTTTTTGGTTTCATTGGGAATCCCAGTGGCACAAAAAATAAATCCTGCTGGTGTCTTCCGGTGGAATGCCGCTTTTTTTTTCTCACTGGGATCCAGTGAAATTGTCATCCTACTGGCATTCCAGTGGGACTGGTCATGAGATCTCAGTGCAGCTGTCATATCATTGAAATTCCACTATTCATTGAAATTCAAGTGGGATTGCTTATAGGATTCCTGCGTAGCTGACACCTGACTGGGATCCCATTGGAATTCCAATGCATGAGACTGCATGCAGGATTCCAGTGGAGCTGACTTTTTCAAAAGGAATATACCCTCCCAATGAATTGTTTGTTTGTCCTTCAAACTCTGTGCCTGCAGTTCAACCACATCCAATTTTCATCACCATTTTGGGACAAAAACCTGAAAGATTTGTTCAAAGGAAGTTGACCATTATCACCTTGGCCACTGGCAGTCTTCTAGCTCTGTTGCATTGGCCCAGCAGCATCTTACCATGATTACCAAAGTGGACCAATTGGAAAATGAATCACTTTTTCAGCACTAAAACAGTAATCCTGTAGACAAAGGGCAGACTAACCAGACTTGTAATATACAGGTACAAGTCTGTTCAATGAGCAATTATGCAAGCAGCTGAACATAAATTTCAAAGGACTATGGGGCCAAAACCTTTGCAACCATAGAACTTCAGTATTTTCACAATAAGATTGCCTCTTCACCCAACCCAATTGCGCTCCGAGTTTACCCGTTCAGTTATCTGTGATGTGACAACCACAGTAAGCCGTACAGGCCTAAAAGTGAAGATCTTATGTGATGTACATTGTGCAATAGGTTCTCAAATGAAATATGAAGTAATGCTGTTGAAAATTTGAAATTAATTATTGTAGGCAAGTTCTACCACAGGGGGACAAGATCCTGGTATTAAGAAGCACCAACAAAAAGGAAGAAGACTCTGAGAGTCCTGTGCTGTGTCGGTGTTGGGTGTAGACAAAAGTGGTCTTGTTCCCTTTGGAATATCATCAAAGTCACCTTTCTTAAGACCATCATCACTATTTTGCAGTTCATCAAAAGTACTCACTCACACAGTTCTTGAATTCACATTTTTCAATGAAAAGTGACAGGATCCACCATTACTAAAGACTTACGCCAGTAAGTCAGATTCACCTTTCAAGGTCACTCATGGTCAAAATGAACAAGAGGGCTGTGTGGACAGCCCGTCCTCAGCTGACCTTGACATTCAACTCATATTAAGTCCAACTCAAGGTCACCCATGTACTGAGTATGTCTGACCTTTTCAGAAGAACACTAACTATGCAACATCAAGGTCCTAGTTCAAGTAGTTCTCAAGTTATAGTGAAGAGTAAATTTCATGTATGTTGCACCATGACCCCAGAAATGAAGTCAAGGTCACTCACTGTCTAAACATGACCTTCATAGAGAAACATTAACATGTGCATCATCAAGGTCCTAACTCAAAACAGATCTCAAGTGGACAGTAAATATTTCGTGTCCGTTGTCCTGTGACCTTGGGAATGAGGTCAAGGTCGAAACACCACTGGAGCATGACCAGTTGCACAAAATAGGCAGACACTTATAAAAGGTACATCCCTACAAAGTTTGCCACAAATCTGACCAAAATTATTTAAGTTATAACCATTACAAGAAATTCCCATGTTAAACTCTCCTATTACAACTTTTTTTAAAGTTTTTGAAAACAATCATTAAAAATACAAAAATCACTGGAGAGTGGCCATTTGTAAAAACTTGGTAGAGACCCACCCAAGGTACATTGCCATGAAGTTTGAAATAAATCTGACAGACAGGTTCTTCAGGGAAGTCCAAAATATGAATTACCTTTAGAATGCATTGGAATGCCTATTGACTTGCATGGTAAGCAATAGAAAAGGTGCATTTACCTATAAGTACCTGAATTGAAAAAATATGTTAAAAATCAGGAATCCACAGCTGTGCAACCTACTGAAAATCTTTGCTGGACCATTTCACAAGGAACATATCAACAAAGTTTCAACTTAATCTGAGGGCTGGTTCTGGAGAAGTGACAAGTAATGAAAACACACAAAATTCATGATTTTTTTTTTTTTAAAGTTGCAGCTCCAGCTGGTGGACAAATTAAGAACTAAGAGTCCCTAGGAGTGTTCTTATGTAATATCAAAGCAATTGGGTGAGCAGGTGTGAAGAAGAAGATTTGTAAGATTTGTCAAACCCCCCCCCCCAAAAAAAAATCATTAAAAATCCAAAAATCACTGGAGTGTGACCATTTGGACAAACCCCTGGTGGAAATCCACCCAAGGTACATTACTACCAAGTCTGAAGTCAATCTGGATGACGGTTTTAGAGTAGAAGTTGAAAATGTGAATTATCATGAAAATGCCCATTGACTTACATAGTAATCAATAGGAAAGCTGCATTGACCGGTAAGTATCTGAATTGAAAAAATCATTAAAAATCAGGAATCCACAGCAGTGCCACCTAGTGAACAACTTTGTTTGACCTTTCCACAAGGAACATATCCACCAAGTTTCAACTTAATCTGAGCGACGGTTCTGGAGAAGTTGGAAATTGCAAAAACTCACCAAAAATTTGAAAGAAATTGCAGTGTCACCTGGTGTACAAATTCAGAACTAGGAGTTCCCAAGAGTGTCCCTGGGCGATATCAAAGCAATTTGGTGAGTGGTTTCGGAGGAGATTTTTTAAGATTTGCCCCAAAAAAGAACAAAAAAATCATAAAAACTCAAAAAATCACTGAAGTGTGACCATTTGAACAAACTTGGTAGAGACCTACCCAAGGCACATCCCCCATCAAGTTTGAAGTTCATCTGGCTGACAGATGGTTTGTCATAGCATGAGCTCAGCTGACTGACAAGTCAGCTGAGCTAAGAATCAGGAATCCAGAGTATCACCACCTTGTTAACAATTTTTTTCAATCCTCCCACAAGCTATATTTCCACCTTGCTTCAGAACAATCTAAGTGCGGGTTTGTACAAGTCAAAAATGTAGAACCCCCACAAAAATTCATGAAAAAAAGGCGCCATCTGTTAAACAAATTAAGGTCTGGGGTCTGCAGCAGTGTCCTTATGCAATTTTAAAGCAATTGGCTTTGCAATTTCGAGAAGATTGTTTAACATTTTCCGGGAAGAAAAATCCTAGAAACTCTAAAAATCAATTGAGTGTGACCTTTCAAACAAACTTAGTAGAGACCCACCCAATGTACATTCCCACCAAGTTTGAAGTGAATTTGGTTAATGGTTTTGGAAAAGTCCAAAATGTGAATTTCCATTGCAATCCCAACTGATTTAAATACATGGTAATCAACGGACTTATACTGGAGTATATACCTAGGCAGTATTAAAGTCTGATCTCAAAAACTTCTTGAGTTATGGTACGTAAGCTAACGTCTCTCTACCAAACAACTGACCGACCAACATGAGCAAAGCTTTATGCTGCCTTCTTTGAAGGGAGGCATAAACAAAGAGAAAACACACAAAAATTCGAAGAAAAAAATAGTTAAAAATCACAGTGCCACCTGTTGAACAAGTTAATGTCTGGCCATCCCCAGAACTGTCCCTTTGCAATTTCAAAGCAATTGGCTTGGAACTTTTAGAGATTTTTTAAGATATTGCCCCAAATGAACATAAAAGAGTAATAAATAAAAGTTAAAAAAAAATGGAAAGTGACCATTTGAAAAAAACTTTGTCGAGACCCACACACATACACCCCCACCAAGTTTTAAGTGAATCCAGCTGATGGTTTTTGAGCAGTCAAAAAATGTGAACTGTTGATAGATGTATGGATGCTGACAAAGGACCATCCTACACCCTCAGCTGGCTGACAAGTCAGCTGAGGTAACAACCCCATAGGTAGTTACCTATGAGCGTGTAATGGTTACCATGGGCCTAGAATCCACCGTTACCTTATTATAGGCCAATGTCAGAGTTGCTGTCATCTCCACAAGTACCTTTACTGAAAATTCTAAATTTCAATAATTCAAAAATCAGGTAATGCCAGCAACACCATGTAATGACCAAAGTTAGCAAGTCCAAGTAGGTGCCCCCCCCCCCCCCCCCCATGGTTGAAGAGAATCCTGCATGCAGTTTTGGAGCAGTTGAAAATAACAACAACGCACAAAGGAGCAGCAAGGTTGCATGAACATCCAGTCCTAAGCTGACATTCACATTCATATTCAAGCAATAATCGGTTCCATCTGAAGCATGGCTGTGCAATATCAAAACAATCAGCTAAGCTGTTTTAAGGGAGGAACTTTTTTTCAGATTTTGCCCAAAAAATCACCATTAAAATTCACAAAAATTCAAAAGGACTGTGACATCCCTGTGCTCAGCTGACCTTGCATGTACTAAAATGAAGTGGTGTTTTTGAATTTGGTAAAAGTCACTTTTCTTCAAGACTTTTATGCACAACTATCAGAGTTCAATAACTGAAAAATGCAAAATGCTGATTCACATATACAGACTATGCATGGAAAGTTGGATGTAGGGCACACATTTTAACATGATTCTTTTAAACCAAGCTGAAGACCAAGGTCAATTGGAGCATAAGGATAAAAATGTCAAATTCTTGTGAATGCTCTACCATCTGTAATTTTTACTGAACCATTATGAAATTTGGCGTGATTGTGGTCAAAATTTCGATTGATGACCTAGCCCAAAATACGGACAATTATCCAGTGCAATATAAAAGTCCTAGTTTAAAAACCTCTTTAGTTATCATGTGGAAACCAAAGTTTACTCTGTGACCTTGGAAATTACATCAAGGTCACCAAACTTTAAACTTCTTCTAGCCCTTAGCAAGAACTATAGACCTGTAAAGTATCCCAGTCCTAACTTAAAAACTTCTTGAGTTATTATGCAGAAACCATAGGAATTCTACAATCTCTCTGTGACCCTGAAAACTGGGTCAAGGTCACCCATCTTCAAACTCAAGCTAGCCCTTACTGAGAACCATAAAGCTGTGCCATATAAAAGTTCTAGCTCCAAGGTATAAGTTATCATACAGAAAGCATGAAACCATATTCAGTAAAGTGGCTCCGTGACCTTTAAAATGAGGTCAAGGTCATCCATCTTCGAACTTTGCCTAGCCCCAAATATGGACTATAATCCTGTGCAATATAAAAGTCCTAGCTTAAAAACCTCTTCAGTTATTGTGCGGAAACTAAAGTTACCTCAGGTACCACTGCGACCTTGGAAATTAGGTCAAGATCACCCATCTTTAAACTTTGCCTAGCTTTTGACTAGAATGATACACCTGTACAGTATCAAAGTCCTAGCTCAAAAACTTCTTGAGTTATTGTGTGGAAACCACAGGAATTGTACAATCTCTCTGTGACCATGAAAACTGGGTCAAGGTCACCCATCTTCAAACTCAACCTAGCCCTTACAGAGAACCATACAGCTGTGCAATATAAAAGTTCTAGCTCCAAGGTATAAGTTATCATGCAGAAAGGATTAAACCATACTCAGTAAAATGGCTCTGTGACCTTTAAAATGAGGTCAAGGTCATCCATCTTCAAACTTCGCCTAGCCCAAATATGGACTATTATCCCGTGCAATTTAAAAGTCCTAGCTTAAAAATCTCTTCAGTTATTGTGCGGAAACCAAAGCTACCTCAGGTACCACTGTGACCTTGGAAAATTAGGTCAAGGTCACCCATCTTTTAACTTTGCCTAGCTTTTGACTAGAATAATACACCTGTACAGTATCAAAGTCCCAGCTCAAAAACTTCTTGAGTTATTGTGTGGAAACCACAGCCTACCGACCGACCGACCGAAATGTGCAACCCTATATGCCCCACCTTCTTCGAAGGGGGGCAGAACAACAGAACTGATATCAGTGCAAACAAACAAACTTCACATAGGTGACCCTGTGACCTTGAAAATAAAGTCAAGGAGAGCCTGATACAATAGCAACTTGGGTCTCACCTAGATACATAAAATCTTACAAAGTTCAAAGTTTTAATAAATTCTTTATTGGTTATCTCAAGAAACCTGATATCACAGAAGTGACTCAGTCACCTTGAAAATGAGGTCAAGATGACCCAAATACAATCCCAACCTAGGTCTCACCCAGATGCATAATTCTATTAAGTTTCCCAAAGTTCTGCGAAAATCTTTAGTGGTTATTGCAATGAAATCCATTTCACTTGACATTGAGAATTACTTATTTCACACGAGTGACCCTCTGATCTCAAGAAATAAATCATGATGACCCAGATACAGAATTCTACCTGGTTTCATCAAGTTTTGTTCAGTTTTTTTGTAGTTTGCACATGGAAACCAATTTCATATAAGTGGCCCTGTGACTATGACAATTAGATCACAAAGACTAAACCTATTTCCCAGGCTAGTTTTGATGCAGGTACATTATCCTGCAAGTTTCAGCTTTTGTTGCATTCTTCAGCGTTCTCACATGGAAACTAATTTCACACAAATGACCCTGTGACCTAGATAATTAATTCAAGGTCACTCAAATAAATTCCAAGGTAGATCTCATTTTGTTTTTTTTTATTCGTAGTAAGTTCCATGCAAGTTTGTTAAGTTCTTCAATATTTGCTGCATGGAAATCAAGTGTTGAAGAAAAGAAGTGGAAGAAGCAGGCATGAAAACAGGGTCTCGTATTTTCCACCAGAAAACATAATGAATTTTGGTACATGTACATGCCGACTCAATCTATCCCAGACAAGGGTGTCCAAACATCTGTCACATGATCAAAGGGCATAATGAAACCAACTGATTATTGGAATTTTATTTTATTTTATTGTACAGTAGTTAAATTTACTGATAATAAATTTGAGTAATACAGAACAAATGTAATCCCAGCCGGTGACACTGAGGTGCGTGCATCCCAGCTGAAACCAGATGAGCTTGATGTAAGCTAATTTGCCACAACTTCTCACTTGGCAAAAATATATTTTTTTACCAGTACTTTAATATATCTCTGTGGGTGTGGCTAGACTCCTGACTGTCAACCTTTATTGGATGAATCCCTGTTATCACCTGTTCCTTCACCCATCTGTGTCAAATGTACAAGCAGTGCTGAACATTGTCATAATAGACATCACACAGGCTGCAAATTATTTCAATGGTGAGAGAAATTGAAGCAAAGTTATTGAAGCCTGTAACAATGAGAATGAAAACATCATCCTTTCCTTTTGCTGCACATCTTCATTCTGGGTCCCACATGGCCAAATACATTTGATTGGACAGCGAGGGAAATATGACCAAATCCACCGATGACAAGCTTGGAAACTCCACTGGTGGCGTTTTTTTGCATGTTGGCGAGGGGGGGGGGCAGAATACTTTTACATCTCGCAGACTTACGGACTTTCAGAATTCTTCATATATTTTTAATTTATAAGATGGATGTTCTCCTGCAATCATCATACAAAGTGATGATAATGTATAACATTTCGTCACTGCCTGTGAAAATGAAAGTGATAAAAGGTAACAAAAAAAAATAATTTTCTCATTTCAGGGTAGCAATTTTGTGTTGCAACATTTGGGATGCAGATGAATTCTTGCATCACAACTAAGCCAATTTTACATTGCTTTTTGTAATGGATATATCAAACCCTGCAGTGTGTGCATCCAAGCTGAAACTGGAAGAGTTTGATATACATGTACTGTAAATTGCTTTCATTTCACTGTATTCTCATTTTCGCTTATTTCGCTGATGGCACACAACCGTGAAAATAAAAACAATTAAAATAGTATTTTAACATCGTTTGAATGGGAATTATGTCCAAAACAGTGAAATTGAATCTAGTGACATGTCAAAAATACAAAAACTGTGAAAATTTATACACATGAAAATATAGCAATTTACCGTAAGCTGATTTGCCAAATCTTCTTATTTGGTAATTTTTTTTTTTTTTATCAGCACTTAAACATATCTCCATGGATGCGACTCTCCATTTACTATTCTGAAGTTTTGTGCGTAGGCGTGTTTACATTTTGCTGATAAATTTCAAGACTTCAAGCTGGCATCTCATCGTAACTAGCCCCCAGAAAGAAATAAGGGTCAGGGGTCATTCAACACCAGCAGGAGTTAGCTTTCCCCAAAGTAAGAATCATTTTGACGCCTGGCATGCATTAACAACTTGAGCAGCAGTCCTCCTTAGAATAAAATAATAGATTGCTGGACGTATGACCCCCTCACACTTGCAGTTGCTGTGACTCAGAGAGACCTAGTTTTGTTGGATGACAGATCTTTGGGTCCTGATACATGTGTGTTTGAGGTTTCATGAACCTGTTCAGCTCATATTCAATTGCAAATATTTTGGAATTGAAACCAGCTTCCAGCAACCACACATCCGTTTGTCAGGGAACCCAAATTGGTTTTGTAAAACTGCAAAACCAGGCAGGGAGATGGTTTTGCTAGTATAACAGAAACCAGCAAAAACATAGGTCAATTGAGGCAAAAATTGAGGGCGGGGGAGGGGGGGTTGTGGGGGGAGAGGCTTGTTTGGTTGGTTGGCTGGTTAAGGAACACCATGATGGTGATAGAAATCTGACGCAATTTTAAAACCAACTGCAAAATCAAATTAAAACCTTTGACTTGGGAGAGCAGTGTTCAATTTTAGTTTGATACTGAAGAGGATGCCATCGGCAGCTTTGAAATTGCACCAAACACTTGTTCCTGTATTCGTCAACAGGTTTCACAATTAGCCACATTTATTTTTATATCACCAGCATGGACAAATAGCCTGGAATTGAGCAGCTGTTTAGACAAAGTCTCGGGTACATGTACTCTTTGAATTAAGCCTGCAAATACAGATTATAATTATTTCATAAGGATTAACTTCAGTATTAACTTCTATTGCATGGACAAGCACACAGTTCACAGCTAATTGTCATTCACAATTAACCTCACATTGTAAAACAATTAGAAACTTTAAATATCATGGACTTTGTACATTTAAAGTCTGCACACGTTCTAATTTTCAAAATTTTATTTCATGTTCAGATGAAGCGTTTGCTATTGGTTACTGTGCATATCAATGGAAAAGCTAAAGCTAATGGACATATTTCACTTCTCAAAAACAGGTGAACAGATTATCATCAACAATGGTGAGGATGCGTCTTGGGCAGTTCTGTACCAAGTTTGTTCAATAGGTCATACTTCTTTAAATTTTTTTTTTTCTTTTCTTTTTTTTTTTTTTGAGGGGTGGCTGGTGGTAAGTTTTCTTCTGAAGTTTAAACAAGAAACTGTATTCTTCATATATTGTACATGAAGACAAATCTAACTAAAGCACTTTAAGTTGAATGATTTCTGTGGCCCCCTCTCACTCATAACTGGTACAATAGATGCCTGTGTCCTAAGCAAACCAGGCCACTCGAGAAGTTGAGTATTACCACGTTGCTCATTGGCAGTGCCACCATATATGCTGCTCTCCAGAACTAGCCTGCATCAATGATTATGGACTGCTCCCCAGGCAAGCACTTTTTTTGCAGCAGTGTTTGTTTAGTGTGCAGCACGATTGTTGCCAGTGGTCATGTAAATTATCCCAACACACAGATCTGGTGAAAAGCTGGTTAAATTGTTCGCTACTGGTGCAGTATGTGCACCCTGTTTCATTGAGCCTGTTACCATGGTAACCAAAGTACCGATTAAAAATGGAGTTGCTTTTTTAACTTAGGTGACCATGAAGCCAAAGGGCAGACCAAGTCGAGTGCAGAAAACACAGAGACTTATGTGTTTAGCAGGCAGACTGCCACTGCCTTTACCTAAATAATTAAACAGTTGGTTTTCAGGTCCCTGAGATTCCCATGTCTACAGGAGCAGACATAGTATTACAATGTAATCACTTCTGTGAGGGGCCTTTTGACAGCATCTGGTTGAAAGCAACCTATCAATACATTGTACTACTGTAACAAATCTACAGAATAAATATTTACATCTGTTTTCAATGGACCCCCACCCCCAAAAAGAAAGTTAATTGTGGAGATGAATAATTGGATTGAAATTGACAGCTATTACTGCTCTTGTTTTAAACATTATAAAGACATTTTAGGAGGGTTTTTTTGTTTGTTTTTTTTCTTTTGTTGATTGAAGTTTGGAATCTATTTTCATTGTAGACAAAATAAAATGATTTCAGCCACTTTAGTAAACCCATTGTACAGGTACAAGATTGACAGTACATGAAGACATAATCCAATTTGACCATATCACATTTTGGCACACAAACCAGGTGATATGACATGCACATCCCTGGAACAACGGAACTGCATGAACTTCCACACCTGTGAAACCCAGTCTTGATATTTGGAGTGGTACAGGATCTGTATATATATACATGAATGTATACCACTGTCTCCCTAATAAGTGCACAGGCAAATATCTCTGGTAGTTATCTATACTAGAAAACACGGTCCAGGATATGCCTCAAACATGAAAAAAGTAGTCTCTAGTTATATCAAGACTTGGATGGTAACAAGCTCTGACTTTGCAGTTAGGAGTACTTCATATAGCATTATATCCTTGATAATCCCATCTTCTACTGTAAGTGGTAGAGTCATAACACAACTATCAACTTTTTGGTTCCAGCTTGTTCCCAGATCGTGCAATAGGGATGATCTCTTGGCGATACTCCAAAGGCAAGTATTTCTCTACAAGTGTGAACATCGACTGCTTCTCTGTGATAAACCTTTGCCTACAAACACAACAGAAATAGTGGCATAAACCACTCAATAAATTACTGTACATCAACTTCCAGCTGATCTTCTTTTGTTTTTTGTAAATATTTTTATTTTGCCAGAAAGTTCAGTTTACTCTTTACGGTGAAACCTCATTATGATTCACTGTCCTCTGCAAAATGTTTCTGATATCTAAAAGTCAGATAACTGTGTCGAATAGCTGAAAAATTTTACTTCAACTCCCTACAAACCTGTGCTGTTACGTAACTATGAAGTTTTTCAACGTAAAACTAGTATTAAGAAACAGAACTAACCATAGGTCACTATGGTTTGTCTCTACGCACTTAGGTGCCTTGGCAAAGCCCCCACGAAAATTCCATGAATCCAGTGCCATCACCATGCTGCTGCATTGAACCCATCCGAGCCCTGTGGTGTGGCACAGTGGCGGTAATGCATACATGTATCAGCAAGCATGCGCAATTCAGTTTCCTACACTGTAGAGGAGGGGTCGAAAAGTGGGGATAGTTGGGTGGGAATGTCAGTACCGCATCTCTTTTAACCACTCCCTGAGAGAAACCAGCTGAAGTAATGCTCTTTGCAATAGTCGCTAAACGTGAGAAACTGAGGATTGCCGTCGAACCTGTTGGTACTAAGTTGCTTGAGCAGTTGAGGCAGTGACCGAGGAGGCTCTACACTGAACTCAAGCAGATCCAAGGACCATTCCCTGTTGGACTACCAGGGGCCCACGAGAAGGACTTCCCACTGTTCCTCCCAAATCTTGCAAAGAACTTTCTCCAATAGCGGGGTTGTAGGAAAGGTATACTCCCACATTCCAACATGGTGTCTGTGGCCCATGCCAACTCGTCCGGGAACAGGGACACAAAGGTGTCGATCTTGTGATCGTCCCTGGTGGCAAAGAGATCACTGTGTGGTTGACCTCAAAGGGCCCAGATCACTTCTACCACTCAGGGATTCAGAGACCACTTGGTCTGAATCACCTGCAATCAGCACAAAAGCAGGTCAGCCTTGACATTGAGGCAATCTGAAATGTGCCGCCAGTGGAGCCTGATGCTGTTCTGATGGCACCAGGGCAGGATCGACTTGGCCAGAGAGAGCAACCTTTTTGACCTGGTACCTCCCTGTTTGTTGATGTACCACCATGCAATTGTCGCACATCACCAGGATGTGTTTGTTCTCCAGCTGTGACTGAAACTGGTCCCGCACCACAACACAAGCCAGCATTCATCAGCTCACCGTTCGCCCGTATTGTCTATTTACCTGCGAGCGTGTACATTTTATTGTAGACAAACCTCAATACTTGTAACTGGTTGTTTCCATTTTGGGTTTAAAATGAGAATTTCCCTGTCACACGGATAAAAATCTAACATCCACCTGTTTCTGTCACAATTTGAATGATGAAGTCCAAAATCTACGCAAAAACTAAAGTAATTTTGCCAACATTGCCGCTCTCAAAAGCGGGGCCAGGTGTCATGAAAGGGGCAGAGAAAGGAGGAAAGTTCACATGCTCCCCACAGGAAACAGAGCACTCCAGCCTCTCTAAACATTCGCCAAAAATGGCAAACATGGCCTCCATCTTGCCCAGTAACACTTGTACCGAGGCCTCCATGTGGACAGCCGAAGCTGGCCATGGCAAGGCCTGGGAAAAAAACCTTGGCGGAGCAACAGGGAGCGATGAAGCCAAAGGCATCACCCCAGCTTTACCGACACGTGGTTGGCAGCAGGACGAACAGGATGGGTAGGGCCACTAACCAGAGATCCGCTGGGCCTGGGCACGTGAGGCCTGGCCTGACTGGTCAAGGCCCAGTCTCGAAACAAGGACCAATGGCCCCCTCACAAGGCACTGAGGCCTTGCGCTCTCAATGTACCTCCACATGTCCGAGCCTCTGTCTTGCAGATCTAAAGGACCTTCTGCTACTGCGAAGAAGTCCATCATCATCAAATGTCTCACAGACTCTGCTCAGTGCAGAACATGCCACTCTTGCACATGCAAGAGCCACATGCAGGATGGTCCTCCAAGTGCACCATCCAGTCATGGTTGGCGTCCCACAGACATCCAACTCCCATCTGAATTCATCCTGTAACCAAACTAAGCTGGCAACAGGACCAGGTACTGTGGATACCTAACAATTATCAAACGTTGAGAAAAGAAACAAGAGGAAGACCCAAAAGAGCGGGAAAAAAAAGGGAGCTTTCAAACATGCGTCCACCGCAAAAGGACGCCAGAGTAGGAAGCTCAATTGTGTATGCTCAGTAATACAGTGAAACCTCATTATTATAATGACTCAGATATCCAACATATTCATTATAATGACACAAGTTTGGAATGGCAAAAGTTCATTTTCTTTATTGCTTGATTCATTTATGTGACATATTTCTTAGGGAACTGATGGTGTCATTATAAAGAGTTTTCACTGTACGCATTACCGCCACCAGGAGCACTGTGCCATGCAACAGAGTCTGGATAGGTTCAGTGCATCAGCATGGTGACAGCACCGGCTGCATAAAATTTTCATGGAGGTTCTGGCAAAGCACCTTGGTGCATGTAAACCAGCTGAAGTTACCTTTGGTGTTGTACTGTGTCCTTGATATGTAACATCTAAGCATGATTATAGTGAGGCTTCCCTGTGGAATGCTTAAAATTTGGTCATTATTACTGAGAAGTACAAATTCTGCCTGTATTGATTTCTAAGACGTGCACTGATTCAACAAGAACCAAATACAATTTAATTTTTTCTCGCAGTCTGTTGGTTTTTGCATTACCTGGCAAGTCCTTCCACAGCTGCTGGCAGCAGCACAACTTGCCAGGTAATGTAAAAGCATGGACTGCAGACCAGGCTTGCACGGTTCGAACGAAAGCTCTCCTTGTAAAGGATGGATACAAGTAATGTCTGTGTTATGATGTAAATCTAGGAGTGCAAGAAATTCTGCAATTGTTAGAAAATTGGAGAAATTTTTGTTCCAACATTATCAACACCAACAGCTGTCTGGAAGCATGCAATTAAGCTGAACAAACAAGATGGCTACCGTCTCATGAGTAATTCTACATCAGCCACCTCGATGGTCTTTCTGTTTGCATGGTTGGCATAGACTGACACATCCTCCACTGTATTCTTCCAGAACGCGTCAGCCCTGAAAATACACCACCACTTGTAATATTATCAATTTTTCCTCAACAAAATAAAAAATACACCAAAATTACGAAAAGCTGTTAGCACATTTAAACCTGAATTTTTTAACAGTTAAAGGACGAGTCACACTACCAACTTGTACAAACTTGACAGTGACACACACTAACTTTCCCCCAATTCTAACCAATTTTACCCTGCCAAGTTTAGATCTTGCATGGTGAAACATTATTTTGTTTTAGGTCATGCATAATTATTCCTGTAATTTTCACTGGGGTATCAATGTCATTACTATATGACCCTTTACAATTTTGCATGTTCTCCAACATGCCCGATAAAGACATGCTGTTCTCAAGACTGGACCTGTCACCTCATTGGTCAACCTATGTCCTAGATAGAGGGAAGCTGATAGTAAAAATGGAACCCAAGGCACGTGCACCAACTTGAAAAGCTGGCAAAGTTTATGCAGTACACAAACTTTTAGCCCAGTTGGTGAGAGTTGGCTGACTTACTGTTGATACCTGTGACACATTCATCAAACGTTACCAACTTTCTGGAGAGAAAAAATTGGAAGCAAAAGTTGAAATGTGCACCTCAGGCTTACAGGATTATGGCTTGGGCAACATAAACAACTATATCTAACTTACGGTGGTCATGCTATGGCCTGGTAAACTAAGGCTTCTATCCCCTTTTGGGCTGAATAAAGTGAAAAGTATTCATATAAAGTGAAGCAAAGTAAACATTTTGGAAAGGTCATGATCAATAAGCTGCAAACAAATAAATATTGTAACCCTTTGATTTAAATTGTTGTATAAAGAACCATTTCTTTGATCAGAAAGCACAGTATGAAATGGATAAACAAAAGTGAAAATAACTTCTTAATGGTTGCAAACTGTTTTCAGATAATTACTGGCCACATTTGTGGCTAAAAACTGTCCCATAGAATTGTTTTAGTTGTGTTTGTTTTGCAGTTACAGTGCTTCAAAGTTGCTGCTTTTTTGTATATTTTGGGTTTGTGAGACTTATCCCTTCATAATTCCACAACAAACATCAATAAAGAAAATCTATGGGACACATTTTTAGCCACTTATGTTGGGATTAATTCAGTGAAAACAGATTACAATTTTGTTGAACCAGTAACAATTTATTTCCACATTTGTATACCCATGTCACATCACAATTTCAGAGCAAAGAGAGGATGTTTACATACCAAATATAAACATACGATCATAATTTCATTTTAGTTAGGAACTCTTGATTATGGCCTTTCCACAAAAGTATACTTCGCTTCGGTTTATATGAATACTTGTCACTTTATTTAGCCCCAAAGGGGTTAGTAGCCTTGGTTTACTAGGGCAAAGCATGACCACCTTAAATTGTATTGAGGAAAAAAATTGCAATGTATTCTAAATAATCAGAAGATATCTTGATTAAATGAAAGAGGAGTTGCAGATATAGTCAGAATCAGAGTCCTTACTATCAGAAGGTTGGCTACAATATTCACTCCAATATGTTGTGAAACTGAAGAGTAGTTACTGCCTTGTTTGTGAATCTTCTATCTTATTTTTTATAGAAGAAACTACATAATATGAAATTGTGATTGAGCAAAATTTTGAATAAATAAACGAAATGTCACTCTTTGAACTAGAAGCAAAAATGTGGTGAAGCAATGTCGGAGAAAAAATTAATTTTGATTTGGTGCATTTTAGTCAATATGTGCAGGTAAATTGATGAGGAGCATTCCTTATTTGAGCTTGCGGCAATAAGCCAAAAAGCAGTCTTCGCTAAGAATGCTCAGTGGGATGAATTCCTCTAATTAGGTCACAAGCCATTTAATTCAAAATTAACCCACTTTAGTAATACAGAAATGTACCGAGATAAAACATAAAGCTTTGAAAAGAATTGTTACAGATGACAGCTTTATTTATAAAGAAGTTTGCCAACTTTTGGCATCATCTATGGGTTACACTGTTATAATATATCTATGTAACTAGTCCAAGAAATTGATAAAAGTGAGAAGTTTGAGTCTGGTTACCATGGTAACTTAACAAGTTGAATGACCTCTGATCTCAATTAGTCTGTGGCTGGGCTGGGATGAGATATCGTCTTGGCTTACTGGCACTGACTTTTGTATAGCAAAAATATTTTGGAATAAAAAATTTTGAAGATGGATAGAATTCTTGCCTTGCAGATCACTCCTCAAAAAGGTTTGACAGCATATTGTTTCAACTTACGCTTTCTCAACCTCCTGCAGTGCCTGGCGCGAGACCCTGCTCCTGCTGAAGTGGCTGAAGATACTCTTTGTCAGGGACGAGGGCAGGCGCAGAGGAGTATTGCTTGGCTTTGTGGGTCTCCTAGCACGATTTTGAACAGCTGGTTTTACCACTAGTCTGAAAATGCCCGTAAGTAAAAATGGCTGCTTACACATCTGTATCAGTGCTCACATATTGAAGGCCAAGTTGGACTGCAAAGGATATCTGCTTCACATAACAAGCTTTTTGTGGACATAATTGTGTGCAACAATAACAAGCTCTGAATATTTTTAGAGTGTATACACTATAGGTCAGCAAACCCCAAACATTCGGTCAAAGCAAGGTCAACTTTTGAGAATCAAGCACATATATGCTCTAGACCTGAGGATTTTGAAGACGTTAAAAAAATCCTTAATTAGGGGACCGCCAAAGGAGTCCCCTGTAGTTATCACAGGTTCTCTCTGTCTGGATGATTTCCCCATGATAACTTGAGAAGTTTTTGAGCTAGGGCTTTCATATTGCACAGGATTTTAGTCCTCTATGAGGGCTACCTTAAGTTCTAAGACGGGTGACCTTGACCCAATATGGTCTATGCATAAGTTCACCAAACGGGAAAACCCCAGCACTTGTCCCATTACGAAAGCGAGGCATGCGGGCTGATTTTTTGCTACCAGATGGCGCACTGTGCACCTTCTCAAAAGTGGTCACGATAATGCATGATGGCGGACACAATAATTTTGTTCGTGTTAACATGAACAGAAAAGCAGGAAATAGACCAAATACAAGAGGTGTATAGAAGTTTACCATTGTCAATCGTTGGCGGAGGGAGTACAGAAAGCATTGATAGTTAGAACGTTGAGTGACAAGGCGAATTATCATGGTAAACCACCACTGACTGTTGTGTAGTGGGCTGTAATGTTGATACCAGGAAGAAACGTCAAACTAACAAATATCAAAAATAAAAGTACCGCTTTATTCCTTCCATCAACTGATATTCCTTTGTCTTTCAAATACTTTTTCAGCCACCCTAGATTCTGTTTTTGGAAGAAATCATGGTCCGTCTTTCACTCCTCGTTACTTGCTGTATTCACTAGCGCTCTAGCCTGTGCGGTAAGACTGAGTGGCCAGCAAATTACCCAGAAACCTGTGTGTGCCCGGCTCTGACATCGGAATCTCCGCTGGGGTTTCCCCGCTTGGTGAACTCATGCATAGACCATATTCCCAAGGTCACAGAGCCATATTAGTGAATTTGGTGTCTGAATAATAAGTTAGGAAGTTTTTCAGCAAGGGTTTTCATATTGCACAGGCTTATTGTTTTCTGTAAGAGCTAGGTCAAGTTGAAAGACAGGTGACCTTGACCCAATTCCCAAGGTCACAGAGCCACACTGATATGCTAGACCTACTGATGCAAACAACAAGTCACTGAACCCATCCATCACTCAGGATCACTCCCAGACCATATTTGGAATATGGGGCTATCTGTAGCAAGCAGCGGCCTACAACAGTTACAAGCTTGCCTAATTGTACTTGATATCTGGTTAAGAAATATTATGTTTTGATTGCATTCTCTTGACTTAAATGCTAATGACTTTTATTCTTTTCTGACTTGCCCTACAAATTTTGCTGTTAATATACAAAGATTATTAGAAAGTTTGTCTACAATAATTTTAGTTTTTAGATTTGCCTATTTTGCTACTTCATTTTATCTTTGGGCATCATTCTGTTTTAATATTCACTTTCAGACATTTTAAGCTTACATGTTTTCTCTCAGGTTAACCCCCCCCCCCCCCCCCCCCTGTGGCAATTGGTAGCAAGCAGCAGCCTATGACAGTTACATGTTTGCCTAATTGTACTTAAGATCGTGTTAAGAAAAATTGTTTTGATAACATGTTTTTGACATAATTGCTTATGACTTTCATTCTTTTCTGACATGCCTAAATGCACATCAACTCAATATTAAAAAAATTACTCAAAATTGACAGTATTTTCTCAAATGTCACAAACCTGACACATTACATTGAAATATTGACTCAGGGTTGGTAGTGAAATATACCTTTATTGTTTTGAGACTTTCAAAGTGAGAAGTACATGTAGGTGTCATCATGGAGTTTGTTTTACATTTCTGGTGCAGGATGTCCATTGTTGCAGTACTTGTTAGGATTTCCCTTGGTTTGCACAGGTGGTCTAGCTGCAACTGTTTATTTTACAATCACTGGGACTGAATATAATGCCCCAGTTTGTTTCCACTTTAGTTATACACTGGCAGGTGGTTTAACTAGGATAAGCTATCCAGCTAGAAAGGGTACAAAAGTTTAGACCCATATCTTTTACATGGATTGCGAAACAGGCCAAGCCTATATTAATCACTCTCCATGGCACAGATGGTGGCGTATGCTTTCCTATCTACATGTTTGGTGAAGGAAACCGAAGGACTCTGAGAAAACCACCGTGCACAGTCAGAGTGGTAGGAACTATTTCCACATGCTTCCCCGGCTGTAAATCGAACCCGGGCTGCAGAGGTGAAAGGCGAGCGTGTTGCAGCTCCGCCAACCATGCACCCAAAAGGGTACATACTGGTTCATGGGTAAATTACATTGTTCTTATCTGAACCTGTGCTAAACAAATTTAGTAATTATGTTTTGTTTGAGAAGTATTCTTTTATAATGAAGCTCTGCATTTATAAGCAAAACTTCATGTATTTAGCTATTTCATCATTTGCCACGTTCAAATTTATTCATTATTATGTGGGTTGTCTTTGATTAATATTTAGCTGAGACAAGGAGCCGCTACTCAGAGAGACATGTATGGGTACATGCTCCGAAACATGCTCTGAGTAGTTACCTGCTGAAGACCCTTTCATTTATTTGGGCAAATACAGCCTAAGTCAAAATTCTACATAGGAACGTGGACAATAGTACTTCCATATGTATATAGGACAGGTTAGCTTGTGGAGGGTAAACAGTTTGGACTGTGGAATAGGGTAATGACTACTCGGAAGTGGTTCTGGACAAAAAGACACAAATACAACAGTAGCAACATACTATAGTGCCCATGCCCATGTTTTCATTGACATTCCTAATATAATTATAAGACACTATTCCTGCCAAAGTGATTCCCTTTCTATTGAGGCCACCCCAAATGTACTGGAAATATGACCTCATTAGTGGGGTAAACTTCTAGCATGCAGCAATAGTTGCCGCCCTAAATTGTCTCATGTTTGTATGTGACGGTCCCTTCAGTGGTGGCAGCACCACTATTACATCTAGTTTTGATCAAATCAAAGGCTATCCCACAGAATTGTTATCAGAATCCAAAGCCAAAGTGGATTCCATGGTTAGAACACTATTGCTGGCATCTGAGCCAATGGAGGAAGTTACTGACAAGTCAAACTTTTTTTCTGGTAGAGAGATACAACCTAGCACTCCCTCCCTTAAAACTAATCATTCTAGACAATTGGAAAATTCTAGAACCATCACGTCACACAGCAGTGTTGGCTGATAAGGAAGTGAAGATTAGCTTGAAACAAGCAACGAATATCCCAGATCTACCAGTTCACTCTGGGTTCAGATACAATAACCCTGACCAGGATTACAATCCCATGATCTCAGTTGGAAAACACTAACTGTTGAAAACGTACCAGTTTTAAGTATTGCACCTGCCTTGTGACCACATGGCAAGCCATGAGCACACAAACAAGGTGATCATATTCAGCACCATTAGGAGGTTGCTGTGAAAGAACCAATCTCATTTACTTCTTCACCTGTGCCATATGCAATACAATATATGGAACAAACTAAACGTCCCTTACGTGACAGATTACATAAACATTGCTGCTACATTAGCAACGAAACACAAAACCATCATTGGACTGACATGTTGCCTAAGTGAATCATGGTGGACTTAACACCCAAGTCCACATTCTAGAATACATCTGTACCCCTCCCCGTCTAAACTGCAGCCAATTACTTCGATTAGAAAGGGACATATTTTGGATGCACTAACTTCACTTGAATGAGCCATTTGCCTCAACATCATAGGTACATGAGTTCAGTTGCTCTGTCTAAGGCTATGGCAGCCATTCCACAGCCATAGGCACATCCCAGCATTACGCCATCACAATACACCTGTATGACATTATGACAGAACAGTTACGTCTGCCTATATAGAGGGTCGGTAAGGGGTTTCCCGTAATGGCGTACTGGGGCTTTTAATTTACCGTACTGGTGTACTAGAAGCCCTCTTGTTTTACGGACTTCGTACTATCCAAAATTTTGAGAGATTTTTATTTTCCGTACTGCATACTCTAGAAAAATAATTACCTGTACCAGCGTACCCCCCCCCCTTCTATATAATGTGGGCTCTTAGCTCTTAACACTCAGTTCCAGAAGAATGCATCAGCACCAAACTGGTCAAACTTTTTACCTCTGCCCTTGCAGCCACTAGCTCTGTCTTAGCTCATTTACTTACCTATCAGCTTTGTCAGTGTTTTTAGGTGTCTTGGGCACCTCTAACATTGAGGTGGGAATCTTTCTGGCTTGTGGAAGTGCTGGCGTAACCATATGATCATAGCCTGGTCGTGTCAGTTCCAAGGTGGAAGTGGTTCTGTCACAAAACAACAAAATGTTTAAAGTTTTAAATATTATCTTGCCACTTTTTTTTCATTCCAAGCACTCTGAGAAAATAGTTCCAATTTAACCCTAGTACTGCTGAATTGTTTTGTTTTTTTTTTAATCTGCATTTTGGACCGTATAAACATGGGCCCTGCAGCACTACGGTTAAATTAATCTTGGATGGCAATAAAATTGGGCGGGATGAATTTCAATCAATTCATGTCCCTTCTCCTATTTTAAATAACTTCTACACACTACTCTGGAGGTTTCTGTCACTGTCATGATCTAGTATGCTAAGGGAATGTCAAAACAATGGGAAATTAAGTCTACAGTAACATTTACAGACCTAAATTGTCCACACAGAGTTAAATGAAAACTTGCATATATAACAACGCCAACACTTCAAACCTTAAAACAAAAGAACTTGTAACAGCTCACTTGTCTGTGTATGATATATCAGTCAGAGTTATATCCTGTCTGCTTTGTGACTCCACGGGATTTGGTCTCTGGGCTTCACTTCCACTACCCCCAGCCTTGTCCTGCAAGATGACAGAAATATCTTTCAAGGTCCCTCAAGGTCAAAATTAAACAACACATTAAGGGATGGTTCAACATTATCATCATTTTTGAATTAGTACTCAGGGTACTAAATTTCATGACCCCCTCCCTCCCCCAAATTAGTACTTTAAAAATGATGATTTCCCCCCCAAATCATAGCAAAATTGCACAAAACAGGCCAAAAATTGACCATCATTTTCCATATCCTGTGAAAGTGTACAGACCCATTTAACCCCCTCCCCCCTTGCGTACTGTAAGTACTAATTCAAAAATGATGAAAATGTTGAACCATCTCTAAAGAAATCACATCTTTACTTCCTACTAGAGTTTGATTATAACTATCAGCATAGGATCCATAGGTAATCACCTATTAGTTTTTAATAGTCACAATGGACCTACATGTAGAATCCACCATTATTAAGATAAAAGCCACTATGTCAGTTTGACTTATTAACGTCACTCAGGGTCAAAATTAACAAACCAAAGGACACCCAACAGGTTGTTTCCTGTTAGTGTTCATTAGTAACCATGGACCCATGATCCACCATCACCAAGATATCAGCTGATGTCAAATTTGCTGCTATCCCTAAGTAACAATGCTAACATTTACAATTACTCTCACTGATAATTCCTCATTGGGACAATTTGTTAAAAATCTGGAAATGCCAGCAGCACCATGTGGTGAACAAACTTATCGGAGATGAAGTCCAGGTACATTCCCACCATGTTTGAAGAGAATCCAACATGCAGTTTGGGAGTTCAAAATAGTGAAAACACACAAAATGCCCCAAAACAAGAAGACCGTGACAGTTATATGCTTAGCTAACCTTGTATGGAAAAAATCAAGTGGTGCTGTGACCTTTGGAATTTGGTCAAGGTCACTGTTTTTAAAGACTCTTGTACAAATATCAGTGCATTGGCTCATAAGTCAAAGTCCCAGCTCAAATAGTTTTCAAGTGAACAGCAAAATTCAACAAGAGGGCTGTGTGAACAGCCCATGCTCAGCTGATCTTGACATTCATCACACTTGCAGCTCTATGAACTTGGGAAAGGATCAAGGTCACCCATGCTCTGAGTAAGTCTGACCTTTATAGAAGAACACTAACATGTGCAACATCAAGGTTCAAGTAGTTCTTAAGTTATAATGAAGAGTAAAATTCATGTATGTTGCACTGTGACCCTAGAAACGAGGTCAAGGTTATTTGAGCTGGCAGGTAGGGCTGAGACTGGATGAAAGAATGGGTCACGATTAATATTGCAGTTCAGTTATGTGGGCCACCCTCATGGGGCAGGAACATTAACGCAAAAGGTATTTCAGTTACGACCTGACATGTTACATGTATAAACCTACATTGTTTTAAGTGGGCCTATCTATGCCAAAGATACTACATACCTTGCCTCCTGCACGCATGATTATACACATGATAAATTTCCTTAGTGCTCTGCATACAAAGCGTGCCAAAGAAAGCTGTTGATTCCGTACCCACAGGTTTTTCAAAAATATGTTCAGTACGTGCAAGATGTGTTTGTCACCTTTACAAGGTCTGATGTAAGATACACAAATGATACTTCACCCTTTCACTTTAAGCTGGTCAAAGTCAGCTGCATGCAAATTTTATCTGCTTCAATGTTTTCACCTCATTTCCTCGTTGACAGAAAACTCGTTCTTCGAGAATTGTACATGCGACCTACGAGAGCAACATGAGCAGGATCAGCAGCTTGTCACTGTGGCAACTGCACCCTGTGATTTTAGGGAGATCACCACAACATGCGACAACTTACCTCCTGAATGGCATCCTTTTTTCCAACTGTGTCCTCAGGAATGCTATCAAGAAGACCACCAGTGGCGTCTTCTCTCAAGGAAGTTTCTGCAACAAAATTTCATTCAAAAGATAAGCAGCAAAACAAAACAAAAACCTGATTTGAGGCCCCGGGAGGACGTTTACTAGCTATCACTTGGACATGATTTAGCCTTTAACTCATTCCATGCCATTCCCTGATTTTTCCGTATGTTTACCTAGATTTAAGACGACAGTTGCACATTTTAATTCTTCATGAAAAGAGCATTTGTTCAAGTACCAACATGCCTATAGTCTTAAGTCAGTGGTTCTGGCACTGCCTGGCAAGTCATGCTGCAGCTGCCGCAAGGGCAGCTGCAGCATGACTTGCCAGGCAGTGCCAGAACCACTGACCAAGACCTGTGACCATAGTATGGAATGAGTTAAAGCTAAGACTTTCGCGTTCCTCTCAGGGAGGGCCACAATGAAGAACCCTGCAGGTGTAAAGACAATGGCACATGCCCGGCAAAATTTGCCGTCAGATGGCGCGGCGTGTCAGGAGAGGTTCCGGTTTCAGCTTGTGTACAGCCACAAGCATGGCGGAGTATGGGAAGTGGACTATTGCTCGATTGAAAAGTGAGCTCGCAAGAAGGCATGCACCGACATCAGGAAGAAAAGCTGAGTTGGTACAAAGGTATGTACCCATAATTTAACAACATGTAGTTTTTATAAATAATGGATGCCGTTTCTGTAAGTTATTAGACACAGAACACAGTGGTTCTGTGAGCGGTGCCGATAACAGTGATTTGTTTATACTAGCATTCAGCCAAACTTGCGTAATAAAGTGTACTTGGTGCACCTTGTTGATGAGAATTTAATTTCATGTAGCTCAACTCAGATAACATGTGTCCCTGCTCTACTTCTTGTGGTAAATACGTGTGCCTGTTCATAAATATTTGCTGTTGAAAGGGCCGATACTGCACACAGCTTACAGCTGACACAGTAGCCGCTCAGCTCTGTGTATTTGGGTCATGGGGCCGGCCAGCTGTGACCCCAGGGAGCTTTTAATACCTCCTGGTTAATTACCCTTTTGTTGGCTTATCAGGCCGGTGCCATACTGGCAAACTGGTACACTCAACGGACCATCATTCAAAATCACCCAAGTTGCATTCGTAACCGGCTGAATGAATATCTATCCGGCCTGTATGCCTACATTTTTTTTTTCTTGGAACCATTCATTGAGCTATGAAATTGAAAAGCATACTAAACGAGTAAAAGTCAGGGAGAAAAAAGGAAGTTTAAAAGGGAAATTCCTGTGGATAATGATTAATCCAGGCAGGAGGCAGTGGTGGATATGGTTAACCAGGCACAGGGTAGGCAGATCTCTGAATCTTAAATATTAATATAATGAGCTTATCAGTTTGCACCAACCACCAAACATGCTGCTAGCTGCAGGTGCATGCACCCTCCCCCCCCCCCCCAGCCCCCTAACTTTTCAGAAGTATCAAGTGCTATACCTTGCTGCATATTTAACAAAGAATTTTCTACTTTCTTAGCAAATAAGTTTAGATGAATGCAAAACATTTCTATCACTGATGAAAACAACAGTCTGTCTTGTAGGACGGGTATGAACGTACTAAACAAAATAGTTATCCAACAGGATTTTTCAACATGTACCAGGCAGTGCAGAAAGAGTTATTTTGTCAACCATTACCTGTTCATTTGTTTATTTCTGATACATGTATATGAAGTTTTATGAATGTATGAAGTTTTCTTTTCCATCGGTACCCAAATTTTGTACCTTGCTTTGCAGATTAGAGGCATATGTCAGGAATGATAACTTCAAGGGAGACTACATTATGACAGTGATTGAGGATGTCATGCCACAGTGGCCCATCCAAGGCTTCAAAACACTGACAGAGCGGACAGTGGAAAACGTCCCCCCCCCCCCCATAAGAAAAACCCATGTTCGAGCATACTTTCAATACAGACAGGCTGGGGATGAACAGATTGTTGGAGATGTAAAGGCAATGAAGAAGGGGGAACGATTACTGGAGTCGAACAGAGTTTTGGCCTCCAATATTCTTGTGCAAGATGGAGAAGTTTACTTCACAGGCATTGTTAGGGCAGCCATGAAAAAGAAGGTAGCTAGATGTTTCCTCTCTAAGTTATACATAGATTTCTTGTTTGAATGGGGCATGGAAATTATGAAGTGCCTAAGTGTGCTGGTACATAAAAAGATCTTAAATCCAAAATGTTACAGAAAAACCTTTCAATATTCAAAGTAAATGATTTTGTGCAATAGAAGTAGTATTATAAGATAATGCGGACTACTTTTCTTTTTGGGAGTGTGGCCTTTATAACAAAAACATGCAAACAATACTCAGGGAAATATCTGAGCTCTAAATATGTCATTGTTAATACTTCAAATCAGACAGCAAAAAGTATTATATTTTAATGCTTGGGGAGGTGGGATATTATGTTCCAGGCAGTTACATCATGATTTTTTTTTTTCAGGTTGCATACAATGTTAAAATTGTATTAGACCAAAGAGGAGAGGTCAAGAACTCAGATTGCGATTGCCCATCTGGCCAAGGGCCTTATGGTACATGTAAGCATGTTGCAGCCATCCTGATGATGCTGGTATCATTTGTTTCCACTGGCGATCTTGCTGTGAAAAGAAGCTGCACTGAAATTTTAAACATTTCACCGCCCTAAAAGAGCTTATGATGGTAAGTCATTGCTCATGCAGTCTTTTTTTTTCTTTTTTTTTTTGTATCATGCTCAGAGTAGAATTCATAACTAGGAAAGATGATTTGCTGCATAGCAAATCAGTGTGTGCGTCTTTAAAGGATATGGCGATGTACAACTATTCCATAACACAGGAGCAGAAGTTGGAATGGCATCGCTATCTATTATAGCTTTGAAGATATTAAGATTTAAAATTTCAAATGCCCCCAATTTGTATAATTTTAAACATCTTCATTCCTCTGTATAAAACGGTCAACCTCCTTCTATGAAGGAACAGTCATGCCAAGTTTGTGTATAATAGTGTCCGAGAAAAGTGTCGGACAAATTTGCTAGTAAAGAAGAAAAAAAAAAAGGAAAGAAACTAGAAAAGACGATTTGCTGCATTGCAATTTTTTAAATACATGCATTTACTCTTCATTCATTTAAGACTCGTGTAGTCAAAACTAATGCAGTATTCACATGCACACAATGAATGAAAAAAACAAAGTATTCTTATGTATAATATATTTTTTTGTATTTTGGACTCAGGATCACCCAAGAAAGCAGAAGGCCTGGGACGTACTCAGCAAATCAACTTGCAAGATCCAAGGCCAGTAGAGTTGCGGAACACCGTTTGGTACAATGACATGGCAAGGAACACCATAATAAACTATGTAGCGGCTACAAATCAAGACTTGGCCATGCGGTATTTCTATCCTAAGGCAGATGTCCAGACTGCAGCCATCGACCACAGTTACTGTGCCCTTCCTTTGATGGAACATTGAGTGGATGCAGGCAATCAGGCCAGTCAAACACGTGTGACATAAAATGTTCATCCACGGTACACATGAGCTTTGCACATATATATGAAACATAATACAGTGGTACCTGCTTTAAAGACCACCTGCAATTTAAGACTGCATGTCTTTTTAAGACCACTCTTTCAAGACCCTCTGCTGTATTTACATGTCAAATATAGTATTACCTTCAATTTAAGACCACCTGCAGTATGAGACCACTTTTTGTTGGCTGTAGGGGTGGTCTTAAATAGCAGGTACCAATGTATCTACTTTAACTGTAACTTGTATGCCTGTTTTCTACATCTTTAATGAATTAAAAGATGGTGCATGATAAAAAGTTAGAGTTCGGTAACTTGTGTGCTTTACATTGCAAAAAGAAACTTTTTGTGAAAAATGAGATCAGTATATCCTGATCTAATTTTATTTTAATGTTCATGTAATAAAATTTTCTGTGACTTATTTTGCAGGTGACTGCTGCTGACATAGCACGGATTGAAAGGAGTACCCGTAACCAAAACAAAAGTAAAGAGTGGCATCAAGAAAGACAATGGAGACTAACAGCTTCTCAGTTTGGCACCATTGTCCACATGACGGACCGGAGAAACATTGAAAAACTCTGTGCCTCTCTGTACCAACCAGGCAACTTGACAAATGCTGCAGTCCTCCATGGCAGACAGTACGAGTCAGTCACTATTGAACAGTTTACAAAGGCCACTAGAGTTCAAGTAAAACCTGCAGGACTCTTTGTATGTGAAAGCCGTCCCTATTTGGGGGCAAAACCGTACGGACTGATCCAAGAACTAGTTTCAAGTTTAATTGCTCTCATCAAGCAACCGCGGCAAACAATTGCTGCACAGGTTTTATATTGTCAAAAGCTAACATTAAACCACTAATGTGCTTGAGGTAGATGGTTGTCACTGGATTGTGCAAGATGAATCTCCACTGCAACTCAGGTCCAACTATCTCAATGGACAAGTCAGGATGATGTCCCAAATAGCATGTTTGTTTATCAGCATAACTTAATCTCCCCTGGCTGAAATACACAAATTTTGAAATAACTCCTGGCTGTCTCAATCAAATTGAATAGCATCTGACCATAATTACTTACATGGGGCTAAATTCCAATCCAGCCGATCAGCTGTCTGCTTATTTTGTGAAGATTTTAAATTTGTATTTGGGCAGCTTTTCTTGCATTAAGGGTATATATCAGGTTACGTGTGAGTCTTACAAATGACTTAAGAAAAGTCTGAAACTACGCTAAAAGTACCATAAACTATATATTTCCTGAAAGCTAACAAATCTGGGAATAAGTTGATAGCATTTTGCATTTGTACCAGTTCTTCTGTGTTGACACAACAATCAGGTAAAGTGATCATAAAAAAATCACACAATTGTTAAATAGACTTTTTTATTTTGAGCTTGAGCATGTGCATTTCTGTTGCAAAGCTAGCAGACATGATTTTCAACCCAGACGTGTCTCACTTTTTTCATTGTTTGTGCTATTGTGGAGATACTCACGTTTAAAGTTGAAAACATGACATTCCATTCTTACATCAAAGGTTTTGACTTTTGGCTCGCTGTAGAGAGAAAACAACTCAACATAGAAAAAATCTGAGACAAGTTTTTAAAGATTATATTCTTGTGAACAGTTTGTCACAAACCCCAGGTCTTTATGAGCAAAACTGACGAAGTTGATTTCACAAGAAGTTGAGAAACAAAGGCCAGGAATGATGCCCAGAAAAACGCTTTCAAAGCAATAGCCGACTTCAATAGGACTTACGCTATTCTTTGGGCCTTTGATCGCAATGACACCTTGGTATTCCGTTACGCACTCCTACCTGTTGAGTAAAGGGACAAGTTTGGAGCATCAAACTTCAAAGAATGCTTTATTTTAGAGGTTTTACATCCAAAAATGTTATAATCGTGCTCATCTGTCACTTTGGATTCCATGTTGGGGTTTCTCAAGTTTACCCTGATTGGCCGACAAATGACTGACAGGTGGTTACGGGGCAACCGGGTTCTATGATGTTTGCCGTCTTGTGTGGGGCCCAATATAGGTGTCAGTAAATCGGAACTTCTGTCTAAGTTCAGAAAGTTTCTATCAAGTTCAGAGGATCCTTGCTTACATTTGTGTGATTAGAAAGTGCTATTGCAAAGATGCCGAGAAAGAAAAAACCTAGGGGCAGATCGATGCCTGCGTCAGTTGCAAGTGAACTCAAAGCGTCTGATCTAGGATCATACTACAATCAGTTCCCTCCAGTGGAGATGACCCTGCAACCCAACGTGAGCCTCACGGAGACCCCGGGCGAGTCTGGCATTGCTGGGTCAGGGTTGAACGAAGTTGAGGCGAAGGTCACGGATACTGATTCGGTGAACACCACAACATTCACAAGCCAACCTGGTCTGGACAAACGATTTTGCAGTGCTAGTGCCCAGAAACTCGGAGACTTTGTAGTCCACAAGGCTAGATCTACAGATTGTTGTGAACAAGGAGATGTGAATGAACAGCCAGAGAGATACCGATTATGGGACTGTTCTCAGTTGCAGGCTTGTGTTGATGCTGTTGCTGTGTGTGCAACTTGTAAAGTTGGAACTCTGAAACTGAGCGAAAGAACAAGTATTGGCGCAACAAGAGAATGGAAGTCTGAGTTTACATGGATATGTTCAAATGAGAGTTGTACACAAAGGGATTTCCAGCAATGGACTGCGACATCACTGCGATAATGGGGTTTGCCTGCCCAGGTGATCGTAGTCTGCTTGTGTGGAGCATGCACAGAAGCGCTCACACCTGCTGTATGTAAATGAGGCTCCTGTTGGATTCCTGCAGCGCGAAGCTTAGAAGCTTAGCTAGTCCCCAACCGAAGCCACACCAAACAGTGAGAACCAGGCCCAGTACTTTTGCCAAAATTCACAATTTTCCTTTACACAACCTGAAATCTGATTCCGGCATACAAAACTTAAAGGAAAAGTGCATAACATGTGTGAAAATAGCAAAAATGATGGTTTAACCCATTATAACCTGATATATATCCTTAATACAATCCAACACTCACATTGATGAGTTCACAATTTAATGTGTCACAGTCTAATCAGTATCTGATGGACATGTATTAACAGACCACCCATTGACAGACTAACTGGTTTAAGAGACTGTAATGGTTGTTCTCTCTTAAAGGCTATTATACCTCTAATGAGACAAAATTTTGTTTTGAGGGACCACTGTTGGATATGCCATATGGGTGGTCTTTTAATGCAGGGACTGCTGTATACTTTTGAAAGTAAAAAGTACATTCATAAAAACAGCAATATACAATGAGATAAAAGCCGGACATACCAAATCTACAATAAAGAATAAAAACACCGCTGAGCTTGACATAGAGGCCTGTATCGGCAGATAGAAGTCTGAGGGCCCAATCCGGCCATCGGTCTTCAATCTACCGATACAGGCCTCTCTGTCAAGCGCAGCAGTGTTTTAATCCATTTATGATATAGGTTTTATCTGATGATGTCACTTTAAAACTTACAAACTTTGTCAAAATGTCCGCGAACTCATCTCATCACCATGCTTGGATGACTGCAATCGGCGCAACAGTCACAGTATGTGCGCCCTCTCACAGCAGCTAGCTCAATATCAAAATGAGGCAATTAAGGGGGACTGTACCGCAGGTTACAGACTGGTCACATGGTGTGTGTTCTTACATCTGATTGGCCTAACCCTCCCACCTATATTATAAGGGTAATTAATGCATGGATACACATGTCAATGGACAGATCCAATGATAACTAGAACAGACTGATTTTCCAACAGAAAATCAAATGTCTCCCGGTGGAACACTTACGTCTCTGAATAAGCTACTGGTGATAACAAATTACAAATGACCAAGTTTGCTTGAAAATTACAATCCTTTTTTAGCTCTCACCTAGATACATTACTCTAGCAATTTTCATCAAGTTCTTCAAGACTTATTGCAGAGAAACCAATTTCACATAAATGACCCTGTGACCTTGAAAATTAGGTCACGGTCACCCAACTACGATCCAATTGTGGATCTCACCTTGATGCATTATCCTTTTAAGTTTCATCAAATTCCATCAAGTTCTTCAAGACTTATAGCACAGAAACCTATTTCATAAAACTGACCCTGTGACCTTGAGAATTTAGTTAAGGTGACCCAAATATGATCCCAACCTAGGTCTTGCCTAAATATATATTCCTACCAAGTTTCATCAAATTCCATCAAGTTCTTCAAGACTTATTGACCTTTGAACAAAAGGCACTCAAAAGTTCAAGACAGGAAATGACCTGTAGAGTTGCATCACGGTGATGCAAGCAGAGCCTCCTATTTATTTTTATTGTCCTTGTCAAACAATTCAGGAAGTTTCATATGCAAATGTTTACACCAAAAGAGATCAAAGAAAGAGTACCATATAAACAGCAAGTTTACAAACTGTCTGCAGAAGTTTATCCCGATATTCCAATTCCATGCACAATTTTTTTCTAAATATCATAATTCACTTACCAGTTAGCACCTCAGAGTTCTCATTCACTCCTTGTGCCAGTCTGTCCACAATGTCCTCTCTTTCCTTTGATGTTGCTTGTGACCGAATATATCGTTTAGCAGGTGGCGCCACATCATCATCGCTCAGGAAACTGCCTTCTCCAGTACTGGAAACCAAGCACAGAAAATCATAAGAACATGACTGTAATCTTATAATGTTGAAACCGTGAAGTTCATCTACTCTTACAATTACGCTATGGAAAAGATTTCAGTTACACATAGGAAAGCATTGACAATGTATGTCTAACAAATATTGCACATATCAATACGCTATTCATAAAAGTAAAATTTTGAGCTGCACCCAGGGCAAGTGCTTTCTACCTGCCATGATTGTGTTTCTACTTTTCACCAGCTAGTGAACATACTTGAAGTGCTAAGCCCTAGTCAAAAAAAACCCCAAAAAACGTGGACCTTAAAACTGCCCTGCAGTGCATTATTCAGTTTTACATTTTGAAAATATGACACTGTAAAATTGAATTTTCAACAATTAAAATGTTCCCTCTTTATAAGGCCCCTTATTACAAGATGGTTCCTCATATAACATGAAGGTCCCGTTTGTTTCCCACTGAAGAACTTTTCCTATTATTAACATGTTAATTGTCCCCTTGTTATATGACAAATTTTCTATAGCATGGTCCACATGATGGACCCCATCATCAGTCTTATAAATAGGGAGCCATGCATTCTTGATTGAAACAATACTTTCTATCATTAAATAATTTATCATTATGCAGTTTATGATTGGCTAATTACCGTCATGTGAGGCTTTACTATTATCTGATGTTTGCTGGCCAGTTGACATTTACTATTGTGTTCTTACATTTTTATGAAATAATTGACACAGTAAATTAGAGGATGTAGACACTCTTTTATTACAGATTTGTTGTTTTTCAAGTTTACTTCTCCAGGTGCACTGCCAACACAGTCAACTCAGCAAAATAAAATGCCAAAAAGTTCGAAGGCACATACACGGACATGGTACCCATCAAAAAGCATGACACTTAGGGTGCCTGATATACTATTAACTTATCTACATCATCATCATGCCAGTGGCCTTGTATTGCTCTATAATGTACATGTACCTTCTTCTCTTTCGAACTGGGGCAGATGGCAAGGAGTGGTCACTGGACCCATCATCATCTCTTGCTGCTTCTGATACTCTTGGGACCAATGAAGATTCCTCATTCGCTGAAAAATGCAATAAAAGATATGCAAGTGGGTCATGATTATCCTGTGCTCTGTTGACTGGCATCTGCTGCTTCTGCAAGTATAGACTACTGCTTTGCTATTTACATGTACTGACTGCTTACCAACAATTGACCTTATGTTTTATGTTATAAAAGATAGAGGCGTCAATGTGTCAGCTTGACTTTAAGGTTACTTAAGGTCAAAATTAACAACAACAAATGAAACCCCACTGCTTATTTCCTATTACTCGTAAATTGTAACCATGGACCTAGGATCCACCATTACTGTGATGTCACTTAATAAGTCAGTTTGCCTTTCAAGGCCACTCAAGGTCCAAATTGACAATACAAAAAGTAATCTAACTGGTACTTTCCTATCACCATCTAATTGTAACCATGGGCCTATGATCCATCATTACCAAGATATAAGCGGATTTAATGCAAGTTTGACCTTTCAAGGTCATTTAACGTTAAAATTTACACAAAAAGAAACCCAACTGGTATTTTCCTACTGGTGTTTAATTGTAACCATGGGCATAGGATCCACCATTACTGTGATACAATCCTATATTTTAAATTTGTTGCTAGCCCTAATATAATAACACAATGTTGACATGGATATACATATATATGTGTATATATATATATATATATATATACATACATACATACATACATACATACATACATACATACATATATATATATATATATATATATATATATATATATCTTACCAATTTTTCTCAATTTTGATAGTTTGTTAAAAATCAGAAAATTATAACACCATCATGTAGTGAAAAAAATCAGTGTGATCAAGTCTAGGTACACTCCCAATAAGTCTGATCAAAATTCAATGTACCCTCTGGGAGATGAAGCCTAAAATACCAAAACCACAATAACATTTTTTAAAACTGAAAAAAATTCAGTGCTCTCTGTTTCCCAAATTAAGATTGAAGGGTTTTCTGGAGTGTCTAAATGTATTTTCAAAGCAACTAACCAGGTGATTTTGGAGATCTTTTTTAAGATCTTGCCAAAATAGAGGGGGAAAAATCACTAAAAATGAAAAAAATCACTGGAGCACACCCATCTGGACAAACTTGGAAGAGAGCTGCCCAAGGTACATCTCCACCAAGATTGAAGTGAATCTGACTAGAAGCTTTGGAAAGTAATTCAAAAATGTGAACTGTGCACGACAAATGGACAGACAGATACCTAACCATCACATCATCTCACCTGACTCACAAGTCAGCTGAGGTAAAGGTCGTATAATAATAGTGCCATCTGTGGAGTAAGTTAAGTTCTAGGAGTCCCCACAGGTGTCCCTGTGCAAATTTTAGAGCAATAAGCCAAGTGCTTTTGGAGAAGATCTTTCAGGATTTTGCGCAAAAATACTTAACAAAACAAGAGGATCATGATCATTCTGTGTTCAGCTGACTGGAATCTACTGTTTCTGCAAGTGCCGACTTTACTGGTTTACACGATCATGTACCATATTAGTACCAATAAGTGACAAAAAATTTGATATTTCCATCAAATAAGTCCATCTGTCACTTTCACCTTTGAAGGTCAATAAGTCAAAATTTACCAAAACAAAAAACAAAAAAAAACAAAAACAAGAGAACTGTGTGAACAGCCCATGCTCAGCTGACCTAGATATTCATCACACTTGTGGCTCTGTGAACTTGGGATAGGATCAAGGTAACCCATGTTCTGAGTAGGTTTGACCTTTATAGCAGAACTCTAACATGTGCAACATCAAGGTCCCAGTTCAAGTAGTTCTCAAGTTATAGTGAAGAGTAAAATTCATGTATGTTGCACCATGACCCTAGAAACAAGGTCAAGGTCACTCATGTACTGTCTAAGCATGGCCTTCATAGAGAAACATTAACATGTGCAACATCATGGTCACAACTCAAAACAGATCTAAAGTTCTCAAGTGAACAGGAAATTTCATGTCAGTTGTCCTGTGACCTTGGGAATGAGGTCAAGCTCCAAACATCACTGGAGCATGACCATTTGCACAAAATAGGCAGACACTTAATAAACATACATACCGACCAAGTTTGGGACAAATCTGACAAAAATTATTTAAGTTGTAACCATTATAAAAAAATTCCCATGTTAAACTTTCCTATTAAAACTTTTTTAAAGACTTCCCCCCAAAAAATCATAAAAAATCCAAAAAATCACTGGATCATGACCATTTGAACAAACTTGGTATACACCCACCCACGGTACATTGTCACCAAGTTTGAAGTGAATCTGAATGACAGTTTCTTCAGAGAAGTCGAAAATGTGAATTACCATTAGAATGTCCATTGACTTGCATAGTAAGCAATAGAAAAGGTGCATTTACCGATAAGTACCGAAATTGAAAAAATATCATCAAAAATCAGGAATCCACAGCAGTGCTATCTAGTGTACAACTTTCCTTGACCCTTTCACAAGGAACATATCCACAAAGTTTCAACTTAATCAGAGTAACGGATCTGGAGAAGTCACAAGTAACGAAAACACACAAAATCATCAAAAATTTGAAAATAATTGCAGCACCACCTGGTGAACAAATTAAGAACTAAGAGTCCCTAGGAGTGTTCTTATGTAATATCAAAGCAATTGGGTGAGTGGTTATGGAGAAAAATTTTTTTAAAGATTTGTCTTAAAAAGAACAAAATCAATGGAGCGGGACCATTTTAACAAACCTGGTAGAAACCCACCCAAGGTGCATTGCCACCAAGTTTGAAGTCAATCAAGATGAAGGTTTTGGAGAAGAAGTCAAAAATGTGAATTAACATTAGAATGTCCATTGACTTACACAGTAATCAAAAGGAAAGCTGGATTGACCGACAAGTACCCGATTTAAGAAAATCAGGAATCCACAGCAATGCAACCTAGTGACCAACTTTGTTTCACTCTTCCACAAGGAACATATCCACCCAGTTTCAGCTTAATCTGGGTGACAGTTCTGGAGAAGAAGTTGAAAATAGCAAAAACAACACAAAAAATCATTAAAAAAAAAAAAAAAAATAGCAAAAAATCGCAGTGCCACCTGGTGAAAAAATTAAGAACTAACAGTCCCCAGATGTATCCCTGTGGGATATCAAAGAAATTTGGTGAGTGGTTTTGGAGAAGATTTTTTAAGATTTGCCCCCCAAAAGAAAATAATTCATAAAACGTCCAAAAATCAATGGAGCGTGACCACTTGAAGACATTTGGTAGAGACCCACCCAAGGCATATCCCCACCAAGTTTGAAGTGAATCTCGCTGACAGTTTTGGAGAAAAAGTCGAAATGTGAATTGTGGATGGACGACAGACGGAACACAGACGACAGACGGACAACAGACGCTCACAAAAGCTCAGCTGACTCACAGGTCAGCTGAGCTAAAAACCTTAGGTACTTTCCTAATAGTAACTATATGCCAAGGATACCTCATTTACAAGATATGAACCAATATGTCAGCAACTTTCCCAGGTCACTCAAGGTCAAAGTTAACACCACCAAAAGAAATCCCATTGCTAATTTCCTGTTAATGTGTAATAGTAACCATGTGCCCGAGATCCACCATTGCTAAGAGATAAGCCAATGTCTCAGATTTGCTTGGTAAGCAAAAAGCTTGAATTCTACGCCACTATATATGGATCCCCTGTCAGAAAATGCATAAATATTGTATTATCATCTCCTTTGCACTTTTGGCAAATGTCCTCCTGTAAAACATTAAATATGTGTAAATGCAAAGTATTCTATACAACAGTTTTGACAATATTATAAGCATTGTACTGTTGCTATATATCCATTAGGCACTAGCACTTACTGATATACTGTCCCAAAGTTTGATATCCCATAATTTCATCGAAACTCAAAATAGTTACCTCATTTTTGCAAATTTGCACCATCCTTAGTACCTTACATTCTGATAAATTTCATGCAATTCTGTTCCACCATTATGGACAAAAAGTTGAAAGTAAGGCCATAAAAAATTAATAAATAGTTTCTCAGGAACCGCCGCATCGATTTTCAAGCCCCATCTCGCTTCTTTTTTTTAAAAAAATCAATAAAAATAAAAACAAAAATCCGCCGGCCCGCGTCACGAGCTATTTGTTCCTGCCTCGGATCTTTTTTGGCCGTTCATAATTATGGCGATACCATTTTCGTTGCTACAAATATCTGTAATAAACTTCCAAACGGTTTCCCATTCGGTTCTGTGAAAACCTGGAGCATTAAAGCATTCCAAAACATACTAACATGTATAAACAGCTCTTTAATAAGTGTTTTTCTGAATTTGACACCAATTTCATATTAAAATGTTATGGCAAACCACTCACCTTTATGTTCACTTGATAGAAAAAAACTTACTTAAAAAAAAAAACGCCCTGCCGCATCAAAATAATCTGTTTTGGAGAAAAATAAAATAAAAAAAATGCTCTGCCTCTTCATCTCGAAAAAAAAAAGTTCCTGAGAAACTATTTATCAATTTTGCATGGCCTAACCTTAACACACAAAATTTAATTTAATAGAAAAAACGCAGAACCATCGGCTGGCGAATATTCTCTGAACCTTGTGACCCCAGGTGATCTTGTGTGCAACAGCAAAGCAATTCACTAAGTAGTTCTAAGAAGATATTTTCATTTTTCTTTCACCAAAAAAAAATGATCATTCAACTCTTACAAAGTTGGTTGATTTTTCAGCTCAATAATATTAATCAGTGAAGGGCTAACAAGTGTACCAGAACATAGTAGGAACTTTTGAATGAAACATTTTCAAAAATACAAGACGGGCAATGACTTGTGCAATTGAATCACTGTGATGCCTCTGATTTAGATTCATTGCCACTGTTAAGCAATCCAGCTAATTAATATACACATTTTTACACCACAAGATCAAAGAAAGAGTAACATATAACCAGTAAGTTCAACAATTGTCTGCAGAAGTTTTTTTTCCAATAACCTGTCATCTAATGCACAGTTTTTTTCTAAATGTTGTACAAATCACTTACCAGCTGGCACCTCAGAGTTCTCATTCACTCCTTGTGCCAGTCTGTCCACAATGTCCTCTCTTTCCTTTGATGTTGTCTGTGACCGAATATTTCGTTTAGCAGGTGGCGCCACATCATTATCGCTCAGGAAACTGGCTTCTCCAGTGCTGGAAACAAGCACAGAAAATCATGAAAACATGATTGTAGTCTTATGATGTTGATACCTTGAAGTTCATCTACTCTTAACTATGACTCTATGGAAAAGGTTTCAGTTACACAGAGGAATGCATTGACAATGTACGTCTAACAAATATTCCAGTTATCAATACACTATTCGTAAAAGTAAAATTTTGAGCTGCACCCAGGGCAAGTACTTTCTACCTGCCATGATTGTGTTTCTACTTTTCACCAACCGGTGAACATACTTGAAGTGCTGAGCCCTGGTCAAAAAGACTGTGGAACTTACAACTGCCCTGCAGTGCATTATTCAGTTTTAAATTTTGCAAATATGACACTAAAAAGTTGAATTTTCAACAATTATAATGTTGAAGGCACATACAAAGACATGGTACCCATCAAAAAGCATGACACTTAGGGTGCCTGATATACTATTAACTTATCTACATCATCATCATGCCAGTGGCCTTGTATTGCTCTATAATGTACATGTACCTTCTTCTCTTTCGAACTGGGGCAGATGGCAAGGAGTGGTCACTGGACCCATCATCATCTCTTGCTGCTTCTGATACTCTTGGGACCAACGAAGATTCCTCATTCGCTGAAAAATGCAATAAAAGATATGCAAGTGGGTCATGATTATCCTGTGCTCTGTTGACTGGCATCTGCTGCTTCTGCAAGCACAGACTACTGCTTTGCTATTTACATGTACTGACTGCTTACCAACAATTGACCTTACGTTTTATGTTATAAAAGATAGGAGTCAATGTGTCAGCTTGACTTTAAGGTTACTTAAGGTCAAAATTAACAACAACAAATGAAACCCCACTGCTTATTTCCTATTACTCATAAATTGTAACCATGGACCTAGGATCCACCATTACTGAGATATGTCACTAAATATGTCAATTTGCCCTTTCAAGGCCACTCAAGGTCCAAATTGACAATACAAAAAGTAATCTAACTGGTACTTTCCTATCACCATCTAATTGTAACCATGGGCCTATGATCCATCATTACCAAGATATAAGCCGATATATATATATATATATATGTACTAGGTTGGCGCCAGGATTTTTTTTTTTTTAGTAGCCACTTTTGATTTGATTAGTTGCCATTCAAAAAAATTATTAGCCATTTCAAATTTTGCAGTAGCCACTTTAAAAATTGTCACATTCAACTCTTACAAAGTTTGTTGATTTTTCAGCTCAATAATATTAATCAGTGAATCCCTAACAGTAAAAAGTGTAGCAGAACATAGTAGGAACTTTTGAATGAAAGATTTTTAAAAAATACAAGACGGGCAATGACTTGTACAATTGAACCATTGTGATGCCTTTGATTTAGATTCATTGTCACTGTTAAGCAATACAGCAAATTTAATATACACATTTTTACACCACAAGATCAAAGAAAGAGTAACATATAACCAGCAAGGTCAACAACTGTCTGCAGAAGTTTTTTTTTTCCAAAAACTCTCATCCAATGCACAATTTTTTTTCTAAATGTTGTACAAATCACTTACCAGCTAGCACCTCAGAGTTCTCATTCACTCCTTGTGCCAGTCTGTCCACAATGTCCTCTCTTCCCTTTGATGTCGTCGTTGACCGAATATTTCGTTTAGCTGCTGGGGCCACATCATAATTGCTCAGGAAACTTGCTTCTTTGATGCTGTGCACAATAAAGAAAACCATTAGAACTTCTAATCTTATAACGTCGATACCCTTAAGTTTATCTACTCTTAGCTTTGCTCTATGAAAAAGATTTCAGTTAAACAAAGCATTGACAATGTGCATCTAACAAATACTGCGCATATCAATACTTTTTATACAAGTAAAATTTCGGGTTGCACCCTGGGCAAATGCTTTAACTACTAAACATATATAAAGTGGCAATCCCTGGTCTGAAAGACTGTGAAGCTTAACACTGCTTCATAGTTCGTTACTCAATTTTTAGTTCTGAAAATATAAGCCTACAACCTTCAAAAGTTATTTTTTGTCAAAACAATAATTGCTAACTTTAAAGGCTTTTATTTCATGATGTGAGACCCCCAGAGAAATTCTGTAGTGCAGTTTTGAAATACAAAGTCTTTGGAACAACATGGTCTTATTTTTGCCACCTTGTCACTTTTTGGTACTGAGAATTTTTTAAATTAAAGAAAAAGTCTCAGAGTGTCTATGTATGGTACCTCCTATTTTTATTGAACTAGTGCATAATTCCTGTGCTATTTGCATCAATTCACAAAGACTAAGACTATACAAATGTAGCAATGCATACTGTGTTAAAGGCAAAGTAAAGATGCTCTAAATTTGTACATGTAAATAGGAAAAAAAGAAGAGGAATATTGAACAACTAGTGCATAATTCCTGTGCTATTTGCATCAATTCACAAAGACTAAGACCATACAAATGTTGCAATGCATACTGTGTTAAAGGCAAAGTAAAGATGCTCTAAATTTGTACATGTAAATAGGAAAAAAAGAAGAGGAATATTGAACAACTAGTGCATAATTCCTGTGCTATTTGCATCAATTCACAAAGACTAAGACTATACAAATGTAGCAATGCATACTGTGTTAAAGGCAAAGTAAAGATGCTCTAAATTTGTACATGTAAATAGGAAAAAAAGAAGAGGAATATAGAACAGCTCTAAGGAACCTGGAAAGATGAGCACACTGGAATGCATGTTTTGCTGTATCACAACTTGATCCTTTTAGAATGGAAGGTCAATGTGGCCTTAACATTCATACAATCAGAAGTATCTCAGTGACCAACAAGTCAAAACAGATGACACCTAATCCATCCACTATAAAGCAAGATACTGTAAGTTGTTTTATTTTTGTGTGCATAAATTTTCATGGTTTTTGTATTTTTTACATTTCAATGTAGTTTTAATTTCATTGTTTTGGACATAATTCCCTTTAAAACAATGTTAACATACTATTTCACTGTGTTTTCATTCTCACCGTTTTGTGCCATCAGTGAAATAAGCAAAAATAAAGTACAGGGAAATTAAAGCAATCTGCAGTATCACGTAAATTACCGGAATATGTCAATTATGCCAGTGTGACCTACATACTGATTCTTAAAACATGTGCCATTCTAATTTAACCAAAATGACTGGAATTCATCCACCAATCAAAGATACAAGAATAAATCTGTAATAATCCAATTGAAATAACTGAAGACAAAAATAGAGTACTGATTATATTGGAGGATATCAAGCAGTCTGTACTTAAGAATAAAAAACATTATAGTGTAAGGTCCCCTCTAAAAGCCTTCCCTTCTGTAAAAGCCACTTGGCATTTTCATTATATTTTCACCCTTAGGACAGGCTACCTTCCTTTGTCTCAATAGAAACACAAGGTGCTTGATTTGAAAATTGAAAGGTTTTCTTTTTTTTTTCAATTTCTCTGATTTGTCATGAAATCAAATGAAAACTTACAATGGTATCAACTAATGCAAAGAATAGATAGAATGGAAAGTTTTATGTCATAGATTCAGAGTGTTTCTTATATTTTGTGATGGCGCCTTCCGTTCTTTTAGTAATGCATGGAAAATAGTTAGAAGGTGTCAAGACAAATCACACCCCTCTATACCAGATGAGTACAGGTCCATCACTTTAGAAACCGATGGGGCTAAAAGTAATGGGCTCTTTCTGGTAATGATGATTTTGGCATAGCTGGTTCAGTGTAGTAACAGAAGGTGCCAATACATGTAGCCCAATGTCACCTTCTGTTACTATCGAGACTTCATGTTTTATAGAAAATTCATAGGATCATAAGGTGACACAATGCTTTAATTCCTTTTTTTGAGTAATACCAATGTTTTTAACTGAGTGCATATTATTGAACTAGAAGTTACTGTTGAGTTACAAACTGTGTAAATATACAGCAAATAAAATATATTTTTCTACATTTTAGAGAGCAAATATGAAAACAAAATTCCCTCAGTATCTTGAAAAATGACTGAATTTTATGATGGTGCAAAAATTTCATTATAGACAAATTTTCAGTTGGCACCTTCTGATTCTATAGGAATGCCTTAGGAAGCCACATTTCTGGTAAATTTGAGCTTGTAGGGTACCAATGCATATTGAAAGTGGAAATCACGAAACTTGAGCACTTAACTAATTCTTGATAACAATTCTGCACTATATCAACCGCAGAATCCATGTCTCCTTTCTCTCTTCAAAAAAAAAAAAAAAAGGTGGGGGGGGGGGGGGGGGGGGGGGGGGCAAGACAAAAATACTGAGGGAGCAAGGATGATTTTTTCCACTTCCTAGATTACATATTAATAGTAGACTGAAGGATGTAGGCACTTTTGTATGGTCAGTTTGTTGTCTTTCATGTTAACTTTGTCAATCAACTCAGCAAAATTCAAAGGCAAATTCAAAGATGTGGTGCCCACCAAAAAGCATCACACAGGAGGTTCCTGAGATACTATTAATTCATCTAATAGCCTCATTCAGCCAGTGGCCTTACAACACTCCATTATGTACCTTCTCCTCTTTCCAACTGGGGCAGACTGCAAGGAGTGGTCACTGGACCCATCATCATCTCTTGCTGCTTCTGACACTCCTGAGACTAAGGGAGTCTCCTCATTTGCTGAACATAAAACAAAAGATCATGATGACACTGTGCTCTGCTGACTGGAATCTGCAGCTTTAACAAGAGCAGACTTTACTGCTCTACACATGTACTGACTGGTAATAGCTGACCTAGTTCAATATTAACAAGACATGAGCCAATGTCACCCTGACTTTTCAAAATCATTCAAGGTCAAAATTAACATCACCACTTGAAACCACATGGGTACTTTCCTATTTATATTTAATAGTAACCTTGGACCTAGGATCCATCACACATACCAACATATTTCGTAGCCAATATGTTGTAAGATTTGCTGAGCCACCATACACGAAACACACACACAGACACACAAACAAAAGAAATGAAAAAACCCAAGAAGGTTATGACAGTCCTCTGCTCAGCTGACATTACAGGCACAGAATGAAGTGGACCAGTCACCTTTGGGAATATGTCATTCAAAGCCACCATGAATGATTCTTGACCTCATTGACTTACATTGTAAAATGACCTTTCATTCAAGCACCAGCATGCATATAGTTCCTGAGAATATATTGGTTCAGGTCAACAGCTTTCCTTGACTAGGAAAGCTGTTGGTTCAGTCCAAAATGTGTAACTAAAAGACCTTAATTGATCCCTGAAAATATATTTTTGCTAAATGTGCATACATCTTCACCATATTACAGGACAGAACATGGAAATTCAGATTCTTTTAAATCCTATCGACAATATTTTTACTCAAGATATATATTTTTTTTAAATGGAAAACTGATCACTCTCCACATGACTGCACACCACCCAAAATATTAAAAAGCACACTATTTGAACATTCCTTGGTTTACAGATCTACCAAAGATTATGACACACCCCCCCCCCCCCCCGAAAGAAAAATAAAATTGAGTTCGACTTTTTTTTATTATTCAATCTGCCAATCAGCAAAATGGCACTTTAATTTTTTTCCCCTATCTCCCATGTTTGTATGGTTCAAATTTGTCTCCAGATAAGCATGTATACAACAAAACTACAATATATGACTGTTACCACATGATTGATTTCCACAGCGTCAGATCTTACATTTTGCTTATTTACAAATATATGTTATTGACGGTAAACTAAAATGGGCCATGAAAGAGCCAGATATGCCACTTTTATGGTGCCCAGCATCCATGATTTCACCAATGACGTGTTGTTGAGACCTGGATGGGCAGAGCATGGAGGAAGTGATGGTCTGGGGGATCTTCATGCTCCTATTGGTCCACCTGACTAATCTTCATTGTTAATTATATAGGTCATACAACGATCTGACTACATCACCATTAGCCAATAGAAATGATCATCTGAATAACATTTCTAACCTTTGAGACAGCTAGGCTTGGCATAAATTGACCGCATAGCAGTCATATTAAGCCAATGAGAAAGCATTTTAGTGATGCAGACGATGCTCTGAACTTTCTAATCATAACAAACATGCAGTGTTCACCGGAAGTGATCCTGTCCTATAGAGAACAGGAAAGAGTGCAATTTTACCGCTCTTTTTACATTGTTTTGCCAATTTTGCTAAAAAACCATCCACAGTCCTATATAATTTGCCCTCAGTTTCATTTAATTTCATATTTCAACGTGGTAGTAAGACACTGACTCAAAAATAATGCAACATTTTGTCAATCATACATGTCCAAGTTGTACGCTCAATTTCTTTAGACATTATGTTTTCCTGGGGATGCCAAACATTACAAAAATTGCATCAATAGAAAACTAATTTGGCAGAGACAATGAACGTCAACAAAGATTAATGTGGCTCTTCAAGAGTTAAGTCTGTAACTGCCAAGGACAACGAAAAACAGAATGGAACTAACATAAAAGACTTGTCAATGTCTGTATTAATTCTTTCCAAAGAATTTACTGGTTGCCACATCCTCGCGGAATCAGAAGAACTGAAAAGTTGTCTGGGGAGATATTTATATATTTAAAAATGCACATGTCAATGTGCTCAACTGGTCAAAAAACACACAAATATATCAATTTCAATGTTGACTTCTGCAAAATGTCTCGGTCAATATTTGAAATGATGTCCTAAAAATACCAAGGTTCAACACTCCCAGACAGAATTTTTAACTTTGTAAATTTTTATTTTTATTCTTTCCTCCGACTTCAAAATTTTGCTTGAGAAAAAAATTAAAAAGTGAGTAGACCAGTTTTATTTTTATTTCGACCACCGCACCACAAAAGTAGCCAAAAAATCTGTAAACCAAGAAATAAAAAATAAAAGGCCTAAGTACCTTGATCCAAAAACTGCTTAATTGTTGTCCTGGGCGTCCGTTCATCACTAGAACTCTCCTGTTGTAAAAAGTGCTTCACAGTGACCTTCTTTCTCAGCAATGACCCTGTGGGCTGTTTAAATTTTGCATTCCTGGGACTTCTGGGACTGCGAGGAGAACTCTTGGCTTGTGAGATATCTAGGCTTTGATGCGCTTTACTTGGACTGTCAACTCTGGATTTGCTGCGGGTGGCCGGGAAGGCAGTCTCGTGGTTGGCCACATACTGTTGAATCTGCATGGAAAGAGAATAACTAATAGGCAATATAAGAAGTAATCGATTGTTACCATGATTACAAGCATCTGTTCAAGCTCATAATCATTACAGGGGTCATCAATTTTCATGTCTAGTGGTCTAGGACAAGTGAAATTCTAATCAAGGTAAGTATAAATTCCAAAGCATTAGCGTGGGGCAACCACAAAATTTGCTGAACAAATAGGATTTCAGGATGGACAGACAAATCAGAGTAAGAACGGGGGGGGGGGGGGGCATTTGAATGTAATGTTCATACACTGTATATATTTGAGATGTGTGCAAAAATTTCTTTCCACATTTCAATGTGATGATGGATATACACAATGATAGTTCAATCAGAAATTACTTTCACTTTATTACAGGATTGATGAAATCAACACAATACTACATTGCACTTCTAAAATAATCAGCCAGTGTTTAGTATACATACATAATCCTTTCTACCAGTACAATGACCCAGTGCAGGGTTTCCCCCAGATAATCCTAGCAGTGTAGTGGGATTGCCATATTAAACCAAATTTGAGCAAATTTCAAGAATTACAGCCCTGTCCTCCTATACATTATAATGGGAAGCCTAAGTCACAGGCCTAATTTCAGAATCACAACCCTGCAATTTGTAGGGCTGTTTACAAGGGTCTGGGGAAAACCCTGCAGTGGACTCAGCATTCGACATCTTGCAGACCAAGTGCACTAGTGTGTAGTGGACTCTGCCAGCAGCCTGGCCAGGCTCATTCTGCCACATGGCAGAATGATCCATGTAGGAAAGTCTTTAATGTGAAACATTGTTTTTCATATGTGGACATTTCTCTTTAAAAGAGAAGCTGCCGATTAAAAACACCTTGAAAACGAACAAAAAAAAAAAAAAAAGAAAGAAAGAAACTAAAGTTCAGAGTCCTGACTGCATGACCAAAATGCTCACCAATGTGCGTGGAGTTTCAGAGTCTCCACTGCTTTTTCTTCTTAATGATCCAGTAAGTTTGTTCTTTCCAGGTCTAACCCAGGACCGGGTCCTTTCTGGCACAACCACTGTTGCAGATGGATCATTATGAACAAGTACTCCCCTTATCAGTGTTCTTGGGGTGTCTTGGTCACCATCCATTTCTATGTTCTTATTCTCTGTATTCTGGAAAAAATCCAAGAAATAGAACTATTGGTTTACTTATATGAACACTTCCATAGAGATAAACCAATCAGACAACACAAAATGCAATAAGTCTGCTGGCGTAGTGGATCCCTCAATTAAATCCTGAGCTTGTAGTGTTTTTTTAAAACAAAAGAGCACTGACAGTACACCATGATATTCTGAGTGAAACTTCTGATATGGAGCAGAACTTCTTTTCTCCTAGAGACTGAATAACTAGACTAGCACTATCCACGAGCCACATAGCAGGTGGCTAAAAAAGTGCAATTTGGTTTACCAATTTCAATTAGTTTTTGCCAAACTGACTGATAATTTTTCAAAACTAAAGTGTGATTTGGCTATCAAAGTTCAGCTGGTTTTAAACAAATTGACTATGTAAATTTTCAGAATTCACTGCACTTTTCAACACGAGAACTTGCATTTTATAAACATCTGACAAGAAATCATGTCGGAATATTGCACCACATACAATCAGACGTGTTGGAATATTGTGAGAACATACACAGAGTGGTCAGCATGAACTTGATGTTTTGTTGGTGCTGTTTTTAATTATCATTTCACAAAAAATATGGTTTTAAATTCTTACAACTTAACAACTGGCATAGATCTTAAAATTATTATAGCTCTTCATACCGTATGAACTTCATGTCTTGCTTTCAATTTCACCAACAACATAGCGACACCCTCTTACAACATAACCACTGATTTGGGGTTTTTTTTTAAATTATTATAGCTCTACAGATCATTTTCAATGTGTATCCATATAAGATGCTGATACACAGACTGTTTGCAAGGTTTCTGTATTTAAGAGTGTTTAAAAGGATTAGAGGCCAGAGATAAAGCAAGCTAGAGAAGGGGAAGGAGCTCCAGGAGAAAATAAGTTAACTTGACATTGTTGGACCAGTGGAAACTCAATGTGGGAATGACAACACACTGGTACTGGAATGGTACTGTATAGTTTCAAATACTTGGAATAAAACTAATAAAGCCAGGAAGTTTGCTGGTGGCATTGCAGCATGCATAACAAATGAAATCTTAAGCGATGTGAAAGTGATGCCAGTTTAAATCAACTGAATCGGGATATGTATTTAGCTTCTGCATACGTCAGCCCACAGGGCTAACATATGCAAAATTCAACAAGAACAATTGTCAGGAAAATGTATTTTTCTAACATCTTGGGTGCAGAGTTTCAATAGCCCTTAAATGCTGATATAAATGTGGTTACCAACTAACATAAACCATCTGTGACTCACAGCCGTCCTGAACTCGCACTTTTTATTGACCTTTGTACATTTGGGTGTGAAGGGGAAAAGTTACAAAATCGTGTCAAAACATTCCACTACAGTGGTCCTCCTCTTATAAGGCCTCCCCAAATGCAGCCAAAAAATGGCCTTAAAAGTGGGGTGGTCTCTCTTGAGGGGAGAATATAATGGAAATACCATACTTTCTGCACAAGAATGCTGGCCTTTCAAGAGGGGTGACCTCTGGTGAGAGAGGCCTTATAAGAGGAGGACCACTGTATATACATATTATTGCCAAGTTACATATGAAAACTTGTGCTTCATTGTAAATTTTCTGATAGTTGTTTGAATTATGACTCTTGAAAAGCCTCAGATTGTGCATACATGTACTGGAAGAAATGTTGAGGTCATTTGGGCAAAGTTACCTGATGGAGGGTGGACTTATCCAGCAGACTGAGCTGGTACCACTTGATAAAAACGTGAACACCTACGTGCTTCTGAAGGAAACATGAAAGGAACCTGTTATTGTTTGGAATGGTTGATTGGACAAACTGATGTGACGACTCCAGGATGGAAGTTGGTCAGTAACGGTCACATACAGGTGCCCAGATTGAAAGCCTGTTGCCACTGAATGTTGGCCAAGGAAGAAAGAATGAAATTTTCATCACTATAATATAGACTTCTTCAAAATAAATGTTAAACACCATTTATTAACCTTCCACTATTTTTGTTCAGTATTTATTTATTTTAGGCACACAATTCTCTAAATATAAACGCATACCCAGATGCAAATAGAATTCTAGCTCAAGACGTGTTCACAAGTGATGGTAGTAAAACAGAATAAAACTTTGAAAATGCTGAATGGTTGGTTAATCCACATAATAACTTAACGCAAAGCCGAACAGTTACTAAATTAGGAAATATAATCACAATGAACATACTTTAAAAAATCTTGTTCATCTAATTTTATAGAGCTCATCTGTACTTTAAGAGTTTTTTGAGAATTTGCATAAGAGAGAAAAACTAATGTTGAAAGTCTGAAGATTCAGTATATATATATATATATATATATATATATATATATATATATATATATATATATATATATATATATATATATATATATATATATATATATATATATATATAACTTTACATATGTGCCCTTTTGTGCTCACAGGCCTACACACAAAACAAGAGGGCTGTGTGAACAGCCCATGCTCAGCTGACATTGAGATTGTTCAATTTTTTTTTTTTTAATATTTAATGATTTTGTGTGCTACAAAACCTACAAATTGAAGTTGGGATGACACTTCTATTTGTGATGGTTTTGCAGATTTTCAGCATCAATCATTTATAAACATTAAACATATAACCCACCTGAAACCATTAATTTCAGCCAGGGTTTAGTGAAACATCACTATGATGACACTCGGATGTCCCAACATATTATCTTATAGGCACTAGTTGCCAGGGACAATAAGCTAATAGTTTTTGTTATTGGGCCTATTTACCTGACATATTTAGTAATTTACCAGTTTTGAGAGAACATGGGGTTTCATTGCAACGAGCTTTCACTGTATCTGTATTTAATGTCTTTTTTAGACAACCAATATGGTATGGTAATAAACACACAAAAAATAAAAACACTTTACAGAACTGACCACAATTAAATTTATAAATAACACCATGGAAGAAATGGCCAAGGGTAAGCTACCATTGTGTATATTTCTAGATTTATCTAAGACATTTTACACCTTAAACCACATACTTCTTTTAGAATTGTTAAACTACTATGGTGTCACAGGCACTTTGGCCAAACTCATACAGAATTACCTTGCCATTCGAAAACAATATATTCTTCCAATTCTGACATTTGACTTGTCCAGATGCAAAACACGCCATAACCCAATAATGACTGAACTGCAGTGTTTTAATGATTGAAGACCAGAGTACCCAATATACAGTAAAACCTGTCTATTGCGGACACCTGTGGTTCTGGCAAAAGTGTCCGCAATAGACAGGTGTCCACAATAGGCAGGGGGTTAACTTTTGGGATCTCAGACTTACATTTGCTCTCAGTTTTTGTACATTATGCCCCTGACACTTTACTCAAACGCATCTTAACTTGGGATTTTACAGTTTTTATCTTTTAAGGCAAAAATTGTGAATGTATGGGCTTACCAGGCTAAAGAAAGTTTGCCTAATTTCTTTTACTAACAGAAAAGAAACGAACAACAAACATACCACAGGGATATCCTATCCTTTGAGTACAGTATAATAATAATAATAATAATAATAATAATAATAATAATAATAATAATAATAATAATAATAATATTAATAATAATTATAATAATAATAATAATGAAAATAATAAAAATTTATTAAAAACCCCGTGGACGAGGAAATAATCACAACACATCGAGATCAATACAATAAAGGCAAAATAAAAAGCAGGCAGTCATGAATAACTAAAAAGTCCGAATTAAAAACCAAGGTTAAAAAGCTCTTAACAGAAGTGTGGCCAGTACGTGCTCCTCAGAATATGGTTTAATAAAATTCTTCTGCATGACCAGGTAGACAATGCTGTCTACTACCCCGTCCTGTGGCAGCCTCTGACTGTTATTGTGAGGTTTATTGAAAATTAGGTCCACAGGCGACCCACCTGCTTTTATCACCCTGTCCAGGAGTGTCCCCGAAACGACAACACTGTGGGCAATGTAGAGCGCAAGCAGACTCGTGCACAAAGTCCTGGCGGGGCTTGCCACACGGAATGTTCGCCACCACAAAGACTTAGACAAGTATAACTGTATATGTCATTGTTACAAATTGTGAATAACTTCACATGAGTCTCAGTGGGTCCTTTGTTTTAGGCTTAATGATTGATCTATGGAGCTTAATTGTTTGATAGACAGAGAAACAACAGGAGCACCAGTGCTCAGAGACACCTGGCATGTTCGTTGAGGCATTGCAGCCTAACTGCTTGGCTGAGTGAGCTTATTATGTGTTACAGGCCACTGAACAGTGGATTAATTCGTCTTTGATTCCAGCTTAACATGCACAGCGTTGTTCAGGCATTACAACTTGGAACATAACAAGTTGCAAAAAATGCATTGATATATTGTGTCCACAATAGACAGGTTGTTTTTGCATTTGGTACCCCAAAAAGTGTCCGCAATACACAATAGACAGGTGTCCACTGTAGACAGGTATCCCCAATATGAAAATGACTTAAAAATATTCGGTTCTGGCCAAAACTGTCCGCATTAAGCAGGTGTTCACAGTAGACAGGTGTCCACAAGGACAGGTTTTACTGTACTTGATTTTTGTTTGCAAACTGAAAGAGTTTATTTATGTCCCTTGGTGAGTAGTGCACTGTGCACATACAGATAGTGACTTATGAAAGAAATCATAGGAACATCTTTAATGCATTGGTGTAGACAAGATATCAAAGAAGCTAATGTGGTTGGTCTTTACAAAAAAGACAAAAATTTCTTGCCAAAAAATTACCGTCCTGTCTCTCTTTTATGTTCATCTGCTAAAGTGTTTGAAATTAATGTGTTCCAAAGAATGTATGATTTCCTCACTTCAAAAAATCTTTTGACTGCTTGCAATTCAGGTTTCAAAAAATTTGACAGTACAGTCAACCAACTCTGACATCAACATTGTGCATGTTATTAGTGAAGCTTTAGATAAACGTAAAGATGTGCGTATGATATTTCTGGATGTTTCTAAAGCCTTTGATAGGGTTTGGCATCGGGGCTTGCTTGTTAAACTCAAACAACTTGGAATTTGCGATCCACTCCTTTCCTGGATCCGTTCATATTTAACCAATAGAAAACAGCGCGTTGTGCTGGATGGAGTTGCTTCAGATTGGGTGACTATTCAGTCTGGTGTCCCCCAAGGTAGTGTCCTTGGACCGTTATTGTTCTTGGTCTTCATTAACGATTTAGTTGACAACCTTTCTTGCAAAGTTTACATTTTTGCTGATGACACATCGCTACTGGAAATTGTTGAATCTCCTGACCAAACTGTAATAACTCTAAATGAAAATCTGTTAACCATTCAGGATTGGGGAGTAAAATGGAAAGTATTTAATCCTGGAAAAACTGAAGATATGGTAATTTCTAAAAAAGTTAAACATGAAAACCACCCACCTGTAACTTTCATGGTAAAAGAGCACAAACACCTTGGTGTCATTCTTACCCATAATTTGTCATGGGATAAACATGTTTTATCAATATGTAACAAAGCATCAGCAAGACTTGGGAGATTAAGGAAATGTATGCTTACACTTCCATGTAATGCTCTTGAAACTATTTACACATCAGGTATTCGGCCGATTTTGGAATATGCGTCTCAGGTTTTAGACAGTTGTTCAGTCAGGAGTAGTGATATGCTCGAATCAGTTCAGTACCGAGCTGCACTTGCTGTATCAGGAGCTATAAATACATCTAGTTGTGTTAAAGTTTTAAAATGTCTAGGGAGGCCGAGCTTAGCAGACAGAAGAAAATACTTTAAGTTAATACTTTTCTTCAAAATGGTTAAAAACTTATGCCGGGCTCACTTGAGCGATCTTCTTCCTCCTGAAAATGGTCGTCGCAACTACAATTTACGCACCATAAATGATCGACTTGTGCCTAGAACTCAGATTAATATTTTATCTCGTAGCTTTATCCCCTCTACAACTTTAATCTGGAACTCTCTTTCACTTTTCATTCGTGACTCCAGGTCTCTTAGCGTCTTCAAATTGTACGTTAAACAAATATTCTTTCCTTCTAAGCTCGGCCACCTACGTTATGGGCCTCGTAAATTAAACATTCTCATTAATAGATTAAGAGTGGATTTTAGTGCCCTCAATGCACATCTGTATACTCGTCGTTTGATAGACTCGCAAATATGTCATTGTGGACATCATTCTGAAACTACTTATCACTTTCTTTTGCAGTGTCCATTGTACACAATTCCCAGAAACATTTTCTTGGCTAGAATCTCCTCAGCTCTCGAAACCAGTCATCTTAATTTGAATTTTAATAATTTATCTAATAACAATAAAGTGTCGCTTTGTTTGTTCGGTCACCATAATTTGTTTTTTGAGTGTAACTGCAAAATAATGGATGCTTCAATGAAATTTATTCTCCAAACAAAAAGATTCGGTAAAGAATCTGATTATAATTCTGATTCAGATGAAGATGTTTAATTATACATGCCTATTTAAACGAAACTATACTTATTTGTTTGACTGGCTTCTACATAGTTTAAACCATCTATATGCGCCTGCTCTATCACATCATATTGTCATGTTCTTTTGTTTTATTATATATTGCGAAATATTTTCATTTTTTTATATATCATTATTTTTTCCTTTTCCATCGTGGATTATTGCTGTTCTATTGTATTTAATGGTATTGTATGTACTTGAGGAAAGGGCCCTGTATTAGCCAATGGCTATTGCCCAATCCTCGTTAAAGAAATAAAGTTTATTACTACTACTACTAGATATCAAGGTTCAAGCGCCACTTGTCGATTCCAATACTGATAGCATGTGGTCACTGCAAACAAAGCTATGGATATATAACAATATCCCACAAAGGTTTAATGCTAAACAAAATCATGTCATTTAAGTGTGGCAGTTAAAAGTCAGTATAAGTTACTATCATGATAAATAGCTGATGAACTAGTCAACATAGCCATCAAACGTTCGCGCAACTATGCACACATACGATGTTAGCGCAGTGCACTTGGTGGATAGATGCAAGATTGGTTGATTGGTGTGCGAACAACAGATCCATTAGACCTGTGAGCAGCCTGATCAGTTGATTGTGCAGATTGGTTGATGGCACGTAACATCTATAAATAACTAAAATCTGGAAGGTAAATATATTGTAAATAAGAATAAAATTGTCCTGCAGGTACAGACATTCACTGACCATATACATCCAGATCAATGCTTAGTTAAAACTTGTAATTGGAGTGAGCATGAAGGAATAAACTAGGAGGAACAAGGACGGAACTTCAAAGGGTAGATATGCAACACCACCACTCTCCAAAATACAAACTCGCAAGTGCAACATACACAGCGTGTTTGCACCTTTTGGTGTCAGATAAATAAAGCGGTCCCTGCCGAGGAGCTGTTCTGGCTGCTTCAACGATAAATCATAGTTCGCGACTACTGACTTGTCACTTCGTATGGTGATCGGAACATATTTTGGCAAAACTTTGACCATCTTGTCATCAAAACTACTCGTTTGTTACCACATCGTACCCTCTATTCTTTGTTGTGCATCAATTATTTCACTCGCTTGCTCCCAACATATCATGAATGTAAACATCGCAATCATGCAGCATGTCTTTACCTCATTTTTAAAGCAGCGTAAATGACTTACTTTTACCCGCGATCCAATGTTGACTGATTTGGAAATGTAAGCATAAAATCAGTTCGTGATGAGGTGAGAGTGAATGATGCTGACACTGACAACACAAGACTCATAATCTGACAACTTGGACCCATACCTGGACTTGTTGGTCCCCACCGCAAGTTACTAGCATAAACAACTTCAGGCAAATTGTTCCACTGGTCATTCACTCTCAATCCAAAATATTTTCTAACATTTCAAATTTAGACCTCCTCTTAAATATGTTGTATCTATGATCTCTTACTGTAGATTGCTGCTGGGGAAGAAGACCCTCAGTGACAGTTTTGTCGTATATTCCTGCTTTGGTTATCTTGAAAGTTTCAATCATGTCACCCCGGCCTTGTATCTTCTAGTATAAGCTTGGAGGAAGAAAGCTCTAGTTTATTGCTCCAAGGTATAAGCGACTCTGCGAGTGTCGGCAGATGGGGTCTCACTAAACACCGGAAACGAGAGGAACCAAGCGAAAACAAGAGAAAACAAGCGAAACCAAGAGGAAACGTGCGGAAACAAAGCTATTAATTTTAGTACATGTTAAAATAAAAGATTATTATAGCAAAAACAAATGTAACATAATCATTTCTATATGGGAAAATTGCAATAAGAAGTGTCAATATACGGTAAAGCCAGCGCCATTATGTTGGTGCGAAAACAAGGTCTTATCGATAACGTCACTAAACATAGAAAACAAGTGTCGTTATATAGTACGGAAAACTCTTTCATTAAAACTGACCGACGTGCACCAAATTTTGTATTTTATTTACTTTCCTCAATGTTTGAACTCTTCCACTTGTTTATACTGCCAGCCACTTACCAAAACGGACAAAAATTTGTAACATTTTTAATTACCTCCCAAAATTACTTTAACTGTCACTTAACAAATCTAACAATATTATTTATAACAGTTACGTTCCTCAATACTTGGAACTCCTCCACTTAAACTACCAGCCATATACCAAAACTAACAAAACTTCCAATATTTTTAATTGGTTTCCCCTTTACTTTTATTGTTACCAAATTTAAGAACATTTGATAACATTTAGGAAAGGGTAAGGTCACATGGGATCGAGCTCAAAGTCCAAAGTGAGGCTGGGAACAATGTTAACGTTGACGTTTGGTAACTCTGGAATCTCTTTGTTATGAATTTATGAATATGGATCATGTTTTTCTGTACTATTAGAAACAAATGTTAGCAACAAATGTCAGAAACAAATGTAAGTTTGATTCTTGGCGCGGGGGGGTGTCAAATTCAAATGTTACATTTCTTGAAAGGAAGAGTGAGAGAAAGAAAGAAAGAAAGAAAGAAAGAAAGAAAGAAACAAACAAACAAACAAACAAACAAACAAACAAAGAAACAAACAAACAAAGAAAGAAAGAAAGAAAGAAAGAAAGAAAGAAAGAAAGAAAGAAAGAAAGAAAGAAAGAAAGAAAGAAAGAAAGAAAGAAAGAAAGAAAGAAAGAAAGAAAGACGAGTTTCACAGCAAATCTGTATGTGTGGCTTGGAAGCCAGGAATATTTTCAATGCTGCATTTCATTGGCTGAAAAAATCAGATTTCACAGCAAATCTGTATGTGTGGATCGTGTTTCACAGCAAATCTGTATGTGTGGCTTGGAAGCCAGGAATGTTTTCAATGCTACATTTCATTTGCTGAAAAAATCAGATCTGGGAATAATTTGCAGCTTCTGGAATTTAGTAATAGATTCAATGATGTGTCTATAGTATAGAATATTTTCACGTGTCATATGTGCCAAATTTGCATAAATTAAAATCATACAGCCTTGCTTCAATGTTCAATGGATAGGGCTGTATCATAAACCCATAAATTAAAGTTGACTTAATTGGCATCTCTATCTGTAATAGTTTTGAAGGTATTCATGATTAGATTTTTTCGTAAGTGACTAATTTGCAAAAATTAAAATCCTACAACTTTACTTTACTGCTCAAATGAAAGGGTTATATCACAAACTTGTAAATTAAAGTTGGTTTGGCATCCTTGTCTGTAATAGTTGTGACGATATTCATGATTTAAATTATGCATAAGTACCAAATTTGCATGTATCAAAATCCTACAGCTCTGCTTCACTGCACAAAGGAAAGGGCTGTATCACACACCTAGAAATTATAGTTGGTTTGGCATCCTTGTTTCCAATAGTTTTGAAGATATTCATGATTTAAATTTGGCATGTGTACTTTATTTGCATAAAATAAAATCCTACAACTTTGCTTCACAGCTCAATGGATAGGGTTTCATCATAAACCCATCAATTCAAGTTAGAATGGTATCTCTATCTGTGCTAGTTCGGAACATATGAAGCCTTTAACTCAACTTATCCATATACTTATCTAGATTTAAGACGACACATATTTAAATTTTTCATGAAAAGAGCTTTTACTCAAGTACCAACATTCTTGATAGTGTTAAGTCAGTGCTAGAAACAGAAGCAGAGACCATGGCCTGTCACCATAGTATGGAATGAGTTGAAATTTTAATTGCCTCTAATTGGCATAACTATAAACGTGTCAATTTAATACCCAGATGCACACTACTGGAAGATGAATCTATGTGCCAAATATGGTGATTGCACGTGCAGCAGTTTCTGAGATTTTGGAAAAACAAAATGTCTACTCTTAGTTCCCACTCAGACATGATGGTGGGGCGGTCATGGCATCAAGCGACATCTCTGCTCTCTCTCATAAATAAATATGTGTATATACATACATATTCCCGTCCCAAATTGTTCAATATCGAAAGTGAATTTTTAGCTTTAAAAGGAGAGTGCAAGAACAGAAACTTCTACTCCTCTCATGTAAAGGGCATATTGGTTATTCATGGCCGGAGTTGTGTATTCCCATTACTTTTTATTGTAATTCACAGCATAATAACTTTAAAACCACTCGTTGCAGAAACAGCAACATTTGTGTGGTAAAATTATGTACATAGTTGAAATGCTCACAAAAATTTTAATCTTGCAGCTTTAAAAGAAGTCTTTTGATTTGAGATTGAGGTTAATTTAACATGCAATCAAATGGGAATCAACATCTCTAGCCCTGAAAAATCTGTGTATTGGATTGTGTACTCAGCTGAATATACAGATAATTGGTAATTGTTACCTCTCCTATTCCATGAAAACCCTTCCCATTATGACGTTTGAGAGAAAAAAAACGCAGGTATTTGGACAACCAGAGCCACAAACGGCACAGGGATATCTTGGATATATAATTTATTAAAACCCCCGCGGACGAGTAAATAATAATCACAATACATCAAGATCAATACAATAAAGGCAAAATAAAAAGCAGGCAGTCATGAATAACTAAAATCTTTCAAATTAAAAACAAAGGTTAAAAAGCTCTTAATAGAAGTGTGGCCAGCACGTGCTCCTCAGAAAATGGCTTAATAAAATTATCCTGCATGACCAGGTAGGCAATGCTGTCTACTACCCCGTCCTATATAGTTTGTGTAGCATTTGGGACACTATAGTGCTATTCATTTCTATTTTGGAGGGCATCTAGATCAATGACTATTGTAACACCACTTATTATCATTTCAATTGAGTCTTTTGTCTTCGACTAGTCCTATTCACCAGAATCCTTATTATTATTATTATTATTATTTTGTTTTGATTTGTTTTGTTTTTATTTCTTGTCTGCTTTTGTTTTTGTTTTGTTTGATTGTCTATGTGTAATGTACATGTACTTATCTTGTATATAAGTGACTACATCTTTGTAAAAAGATTTATGTCAATAAAGATATCTTTATGTAACTATTAGGTAATCCAATAGAAATAAAATAATTTTGCAAAATAATACAGCATGCCATGACAAGAATGAAAATCCCAAATAGGTGCATTACCATGAACCCCCCTCCACCCCCACCCCCCGACATTATACTGTTCTATGTATTAAATGGTGTAACAATTAGTAAGTTTTGCCTTTCAGATACATGGATATTTTTCCATGTCTTTTATCATACCCATGTTGCAACAATGAACACGGAGAGTGTAAAAATGCACGAGTATAGTTTATTCACTGCCACATCAGATAAAAGACCAATGAAGCATTTCTTTTTGGTTTCTTTACATCAAATTACATGTAAATATGCACTGAGACTTGTATAAAACATGCTAAATGTGTCTGTGTATTACTTGATGATTAATCTGTTCATGCAGAGGACAATACTATGCCACCTGTGGGATTCCATGTCAAAATACATGAGCAGATAAAACCCCAACAGTTACAAAATCCTATTGAATTACCTGACTGATCCACTTTTACATACATTGTATAAATTTTAATTTTAATCAGACTTCTGAAAATACTTCTACTCTAAACTGATGTCTCTGTGTGCATTTTTTACCTTTTGTTCAGTTCATTTATGACATGTAATAAAGACTGTATGGGCTCTTGAAAGAAACAGGGACAGGTTGCCAACATTTAAAAATGAACAGTACACAGATTCTCATATGGCCTTGTTATAGTTAGAAATGAACTTTGAGTGATATCTTGCCTGTGTAGCTAACTCATTTGTACCAAGGTACTGAGCACGTTGAGGGCGCATAACTTGTTTTGTGCCCTTGACGCTTTAGCGCAACTGAGACAGCTACTCAAGGAAACCTTATGTGATGTAGATTTGTACAATTTTGATAAAATTTTTGTGAAAAGCTTTTTTTGCATTTTCGTCAAATTCAATGAGGAGGATTCAATATCCATATACATGATGACATCTAAAATAAAGGAAACATTTGGTAATGCATCAAATTTTTCCCTTTCAAGTGGTAATTTGGGGAAAATACTGAGAAATGGGTAGCTTCAGAATGTTAATCAAAAACATAGGATGTAAAACTATATGTATGTTTGGACTGAATCAATCATTGCCATGAAGTCCTTTATTTTTATCAGCATCAATGGGTAGCTTTAGAATGTTGATCAAGAACCTAATGTGTAAAACTATATGGATGTTTGAACTGAATCAATCCTCCCCATGAAGTACTTTATTTTCATCATCGTCGTCGTCGTCATTGTCATTACAGCATGTGCCTTTAATAGGATTCATAATGTTATTGAGAGCTAGCCTAACGTGAACTACTGGTAATACTCAGCTCTAGTCTTGAAAACATTGGGTAAAGGATACATAATATACAGTGCGGTGCAAATTATTCCAATGTAATGTTATGGAGAGCTAACCTAACGTGAACTACTGGTAATAGCTCTGGTCTTGAAATCATTGATGTATTGAATTGTGTATTGAATTGTGTATTGGCGTGAATATACACATAGGTAATTGCGATCTCTGCTCTTTTCACATTTTTGTTTTGTTTTGTTGTTGTTGTTTTTCTTTTTTTTTTTGCACAACAAATTAAACATTTTACCAAATATTCTCTTGAACGGTAGTGAGGACTTGCCAGACACAGATAATGTATTCATCTTTGAGGCTGTTCAGACATTCTTATCAGAATCTAGAAGTTTTATTTACTAATTTAGTATATGATCTAATTATAAGTCTCCATTATCTGGCATTAATTGTATTATTCATGTACAAGCCGTGAATTTAGTCTTCTGTTCTCGTCCAGTGTGTATTGTATGTATTCCTGTGCGTCCTCTTATGTACTGGAGAGCCTCCAGATTAGTCTTTGTGTACTATTAGGCAATCCAGAGAAAATAAATATGTTTATAATATAATAAACTGTTAACAGGTAAACAGAATGAATGCTCAACTTATCTGGAGAACCCCATTATCAATTTCAAAACAAATCCTCAGACTGGATAAATAGTAAGAAAAAATAGAAAGGGGATATAAAAACAGGACAGCATGCAGTTGGTCTTGAATGCAACATTCATAGTTTTCCTTGTCAGATATCCCCCCCCCCCCCCCCCCGCATGATCTGTATATCTTGTGTACAACAGTAAATCACTGTGTGTACCTTCTGTGTCACCAAGAACTCCTTATGGGACGGACCACTCACCATGTACCTGTAAGTCTGGACATGTCAATTGTGTGCACTGAGGGGTGACCAATTAAGATAAACTGATGGGAGTTCTGAATATACATGTTCGCTTATAACATAGTTTAAACTCTTTATCTTTGATATCAATATATAATTGAAACCAAATTAATAAACTTTCAAATGTATTTGGTAACTGTTTTGTTACAAATCCTTAATTTACTATGGTTCAAAGATTTTATTTGCTACTGAAACACACATGAATATTTTGTAATGATCTGAATATAACCCTTCAAAATCAGGTACCTTAAAATAATCAAATAAATGACATATATCACTCTGTACAATGCCATGATCTACAACACCGCATCCGTTCCACTGATAGTAAGTAATCTTTCCTGTTACATCCCCAAGGACTCAACCATTAAGATTTTTAAAAAAAATTTCACTTGTACATAGTTCTGGTAACATTTTGCCTGTACTTTACATGAGCGTGCTACAAGATCTAAACAGAATATTCACATGAAAGAAGCAAGTATTGAAATAAAATATATATGATGAGAAATGTACTAAACATAATGGTTCCATCAATCCTTTCATATCACCTGGAGATCTGGAGACATTTTCCTGCTAGACAGACCAAATCGTCCGGCATACTGCACTGTAGATTATATTTTACTGCCCCATGTGTGACAGACTCTTAATTCACGTTAATTCTGTGACTCGTGATCGTCTAAGAAAAATAAGTATCATGCAAGTAGGACTAAAAAGACATATTTTAATCTACTTTTTATTTTCTTTTAAACAATTCAATTGAAACCTTGCCTGCATAGCAGACCTTATTCTTATCGTTCCTGAATGTAATAAGGTGGGGAGCACGATATCCGAGATATCATTATTAAATAACTACACGTCATTTATTAAATAAACAGGCTGTTCAGAAAACAGAAAATTGAGACATGTAAGGGTACAGAGACTGTACCCAAGCACTTAAATCCCATGCCAGTTAATATCCACTGAAAATTTTCTTGGACAGTTTTTTAATCTTTATTTCACTTTTTGACAATGGTAATGGTTTCTGTTGTATATATATATATGTATATATATATATATGTATATATATATATATATATATATATATATATATATATATATATATATATATATATATATATATATATATATATATATATATATATATATATATACCCACTAATAATAATTGCATGAATAAATAAATAGGCCTTTGAAAAATTTGATACTGAGAAAATGAACTCCCCCTAACATAAAAACAAAAGGCAACAAGTTTTTTGTGTGTTTATACACGCTCAGGGGAAAAATCTGGTCGCTTTAATTGGGGACAGAGATTGAGATAAATCTTTAGTTTCGAGATTCAAGCCACTCGACACAACAGGTGGGAAATCATTTTTCGGACTTATGTGCTGAAGCCCAGTGTAGTTGTATCAATGTATGGCGTACTGATCTTGTTTTCGCCGAGTTAACAGAAGCAGTTTTAGCGGTATAATACACCGGCAAGTCGACCAAAAAGGCCACATTTGTAGTATATCTCGTCAACATGACATAAAACAAGTGTGTAAAATCACATATGAAGATAATCTTAACTAAATTTAACTTGTTTCCGCTTGGTTCCTCTTGTTTTCGCTTGGTTCCGCTTGTTTTTGGTGTTTAGTGTGACCGGGCAGATGTAGTTTTCTCAATCGTTAGGTCGAGAAGTTTATGATTGATGATTAACTAGAACTTTATGCAATAGTTCTATACTTTTTGTGCTTTCAACAATAACGCATAAAACCTATTGATAGCCGACAGCCGACTTACCTGATTTATCAAACACTAACACTGTGAGACTGACAGGAGCCCCATGGCCATGTTCAGCCGGTTGTTTTTCATTTTGACCGCCAATCCTAGGCAAGACACTGCAGTACGTGAATGCGAGATAGTCACTGTACACGTTGTTCCGATCGTCGAACATTCCAGAAGGTGGCGCTCATATGTCTACTACATCATGAACATTTTGAAACTATGAATGGCGAGCTGGAATTTTATTTTTGGTGACTTGTGAAGGTGACAGTAGTGTAGCGAGATTTGTGCACTAGGTTTAAGTGAGAAGGTGGAATGTAAATCCACAATAAATAGTTCTGTGGCACTTATGGAGTCTCCGATTATTTGCCACGGCTCTGTATCATATCTGATACAGGTGGCTCAGGCTGAACAAAAATTCCCTCTCTGACCGTATCCCCGCCTCTAAGGCTCAGGCACTCCCCATGTCCTGTGCACACAGTCATGGGAACTCTGATAAGGGCTGCGACCTTTCCTTTTCCTTCCAAGCAACACTACACCTGTAATCACCAACAAATGGATTATAATTGAGTCTTTTCGTCTAGAACCTCTTCCTAGTTGTCATTACCCTATTCCGTAATTCTAACTCTCTTTTCTCCATCAGGGTTGTCCAACTGAAGCATTGTAACACAATTTTGCCACAAAGCTCTCAAAAATTGCAACAAGTTATCTCCAAAATAAGAGTTTCTCACGAAGAGCAGTGGCAAAATGCTACAAGCAAAGAAAATTTGCTCCTGAGATTTTCAGCTGGACAGCACTGTCCATAAGCTAACCTGTCACGGTCCAACCTATATAGATCTATATAAATATCAAAGAACTATTCACATAAGTCTACCTCCACAATGCATTGCTTCTGAACATAAGCAGTGCAACATTGCAACCTAGTTCAGGGAAGCGGCAAACCTAAAATAACAAAGGAATAAGTTGCCCAAATAATTTTTGTCTGAAGAAAAGTCATCAATTTTGGGGGGTACTTGTCTGAAAGTAGACAATAATTTTCACATCTGACTGAGTTTTATCGAATTCACTGACCAAAAAGTAATTTTTAAAGAACGTAACTAGTCAGCCTCATGGAAAGTTGTCCCAGGGTGAGAGCAGCTAGTTTGGCCAATGTGTTGCCTGGGCTTGATCACACCTCTACTCCTGATCATGCTCAGAGCAGTGCATTGTGGACGTCGACTTAAGTCAATTGTACATATTGACCACATTCCTCTGCAGGGTTTTGGCATAAGCTGCATTAGCCCAAATATAGTACAGGATCTTCAGCGGGTATAACAAAATTAGGTACATATATAAATGGGTGGGTGGGTGGGTGGGTGGGTAGATGGATGGAGGGACGGACAAACAGACGGACGGACAGACAGACGGACGGACAGACAGACAGACAGGTAGATAGATAGATAGATAGATAGATAGATAGATAGATAGATAGATAGATAGATAGATAGATAGATAGATAGATAGATAGATAGATAGATAGATAGATAGATAGATAGATAGATAGATACTGTAACAATGATTCACAAGAAGAAGAATGCAAGCACCTAATTAAATGGATTAACAACTTCTGATAGCCTTGGAGAAATCCTTGCCTCAGTTTGTTTTTGTTTTTTGTTTTTTTTTTTTTTTGTTTTGTTTTTTTTTGTTGTTTTTTTTTTTTTTTTGTTTCTTTTGTTTGTTTGTGTTTTTTTTTTGGCAAAAATACCATGGTAAAAATGGCTTTGGTCGTGTAATATGGATGCGCTGCAGACGCAGAGATCATAAGGTAAAGATACAGTTGACTGTATAGAAGGCCTTGGTTCTAGTGATTAACAACTAATTGGTAGCGGCCAAATGGCACAGCAGTCATTGAAAAACTATAAGAAGAAAATCCTTTATTGCACTGTAAACTATAAATCAGATCTATTGCCTGCTGGAATGCAGCCATGAAAACGTTACGAAGAGGGGATAGGTCAGCATTGGAAGGCCATAATTTCTCTCTCATCAGATGTTGCTGCATGTTTGATACTTACTTGATACTTGAATCTTGATAGCTTAGTCCCACAAGCTTCCCTTGAAATTCTTCGCCGAGTGTACTGCCACCACATATTCTGGTAAGGCGTTCCAATGTTCTTTTAATCTGTGAGGGAAAAAGTTCTTGGCCCCGTCCGTCTGTACTCTAGGTTTAAATATTTTATGGGAATGCCTTCCTAAAGTCCTCTCTGCTTGTGTAAATAATTTTGCAGGGTCTGCCTTGTATTTTTTTTAACGAAAGTACATGTATAAGCTTCTTTTGCCAGATCAGTTTTCCACCTTCTCTCTGATAGAGGTTGCGACTGAAGGTTTTCATTGCATATATTTTCAAATCGTTGCTGTACTTTATCTGAAGTTTGAATGTCTGTTTTGAAGTGCTGGTTCCAAATGATTGAACCATATTCATAAATCGGTCTCACTAAACTTGTAAAGCACTTTCGCATCATACCAAGTCTTTGCATTCCTCTGGAAACAATGTGTGTCATGTGCTCTGAAGATGTAAAGACATCAGACATGATGTTCCCTAAATCTTTATGTTTGGATACTTGCTGAAGAGGATGACCATTGAGTAAATAAACAAACTTTGTCGGGTTTCTTATATGTAGAACCATAAATTTGCTTAATTAAAATTGAGGAGCCAAGAGCGACGCCAGGCTGAGTTTCTTATACGCAGAGCCACATATTTTTCTTGATTAAAATTGAGAAGCCAAGTGCGACACCAGGCGGTTAAGTTGCAAGATCTTTTTGAAGCTGAAGACAATCAGAAAGGTGATCTATAGTCCTTTAAAGTTTTGTGTCATCAGCAAAAAGTTAAGCAGATGACGAGACGATCTCTGGTGAATCGTTGACACTCAGTAAAAGCAATATTGGCCCTGGAAGAAAGCCCTGCGTAACTTGGCACCGTTGAGAATTACCATTTCTTAAAGTTACTCGCTGTCTTCTTCCATGCACAAAGAGCCAATCCAATTGAGTACCTTGCCTCTAATACTCAAGCATCTCACTTTAGCCAAGATGTTCTTGTGCGGCACATGCGGTGTCAAAGGACAATTGAATCCAAAGGATAACATTGCCACCATTTCTATTGTCGTAATCAGCTATCCAGTCAGAAAGAGTTTCAATTAGTTGCGTCACACAAGAATAGTTTTCTTTAAATTCATAATCTGTGCCGTAGCCAGGCTGGGGCACAGGAGGCGCTTGCCTCCTCTGAATTTTGGCTGATGATGTTAGGAGTTAGCATAGAAATAGTTTATTTAGCCTCAACAAGACTTTTTAAGTTTACGGTATTATACACAACAAAAACAAAAAGACCCTATTGTAACTAAGACTTTGAGTCACTCGTAGTGACCGAAGATAAGAGCATCACAGAAGGCGTACTTTTTTCAATGATTACTTGTATCTTTGCCCTGGTAGTTGCAGGACCAAATTGAATTAATATAAAATGATCAAAAATAGTCACATTTGAGTAAAATTTTGAGAAATAATGGCTTTTTTTCCCCCTTCAAAACCCACTAAATTACACCATTTTATGTGCCATTTTTCAAAAGTTTTCAATCTTGGGACGGGGCACGCCCCCCTCCCAAACCCACCCCCACCAGTGTCCTTTGCCTCCTCTATTTTAGAAGGCTGGCTACGGCCCTGATAATGATCACACGAGATCAGGTCACTAGCATAATGGTGTTATATTAGGGTCCCGACAGTCCTGGGGAATGACACCTGTTCCCAAAAGGGACTAAAAATGTCAGCCAAAGGAATGTCAAAATTTAATATTTCTCTCGAACCATATTGATATATATGCGTCATTGCAAGGGAATTCCCGTCCGTTTTGGGATACGATTTAGGTCGCTACATGGTGCGGTGAGAAAAATTGTATCCGTATACGTATGAGACACCGTACCCGTGTGTGCACATATGGAATAATTGTATGTAATTTCAAGTTGCGCAATTTTTGCCATATCCGTACCCGTGCATATACTATATATTTTGTTTTTGTTTTTGTTATGTCTGTGTGTGAACACAGACATATTGTTTTACCCAATATTCTTTCTTTTTCTCTTTCTTTCTTTCTTTCTTTCTTTCTTTCTTTCTTTCTTTCTTTCTTTCTTTCTTTCTTTCTTTCTTTCCGCCAGACTTTTGTGTCGTCTTAAACTCAGACACCGTGCAAGCTAGAAACTTCAAACTTTGCATGGCTATAGCATCTGCAGTGAAGTTTTGCATATCGTTCTGAATAGTCAAGATTTTGAAAATTATGCAAATTAGAGCAATTAAAAAAATTCAGTTGCTTCTGGCTTGCAAAGTATTCATCCGATTTTGATGATGTTGGACCCAAATTGTAGATATTGTAACAATGCACATTTTTGTAATTTATATGAGACCTCTAAAGGTCAGAGGTCAAAGTCATTTGTACGTTTGAAATATTCATCCAGCCATAACTCAGTCAATTTCCATCCAATTTTGATCATGTTGGACACAAATTGTAGCTACTGTAACACTGCACATTTTTATAATTTACATGTGACCTCTAGAGGTCACATGTTAAGGTCATTTTGCCATTTGAAATATTCATGTAGCTATAACTCGGTCAATTATCATCCAATTTTGATCATGTTGGACACAAATTATAGCTACTGTAACACTGCACATTTTTATAATTTACATGTGACCTCTAGAGGTCAAAGATCAAGGTCATTTGGACCTTTGGAGTATTCATCTAGCCATAACTTGGTCACTTTTAATCCAATTTTGATCAGGTTGGGCTCAAATTATAGATATTGTAACATTGCAGAATTTTTGTTATTCACATGTCACCTCTAAAGGTTAAAAGTGAAGATCTAGCGATAACTCTGTCAATATTCATCCAATTTTTATCATGTTGGGCGCACATTGTAGATACTGTAACACTTCACATTTTTTTCATTTACATTTGACCTCGAAAGGTCAAGGTCATTTTACCTTTTGAATGTTTCATCTAGCCATAATTTGGTCACTTTCCATCCAATTTTATTCATGTTGGACTCAAATTGTAAGTGTTGCAACACCGCATATTTTTGTAATTGTGCAAGTTTTTCACACACAGAGACAGATTTGCTTTCAAGCTAATCTTTCTTTTCTAGTTTGTGTGTGTGTGTGTGTGTGTGTGTGTGTGTGTGTGTGTGTGTGTGTGTGTGTGTGTGTGTGTGTGTGTGTTTTGTTTTGTTTTTTTGTTTTTGTTTTTTGGTTTTTTTTTTTTTTTTTTTGTTTTTTGGTTTTTTGTTTGTTTGTTTGTTTGTTTGTTTGTTTGTTTTTGTTTTTTGGTTTTTGTTTTTGTTTTTCTAACTTTCAAGCATTGCTTGGTATATAACTCTTGATAGCATGGAGACCAGTTGGTCTTGCTTTGACCCAAACTTTCCTCTTTCTCCTTTTGAATATTTTGACAGATCTGAATCTTTCCATGGAGGTTTGTGTCTTTTTCCTGTTTTAGTCAATTTCTTAGGAACATAAGTATCCGACACTCTGTGATATTCAGACTCGTATATCTCCCACTTGTTATTTGTCATCTTGGAAGCCAAAAAAGTCCCAATGGAGGTGGCTTTTAACCTCTTTGCTCAACTTATCATAGTCTGATTTGGAATTTAAATAAACGCATCTTGACCTTAAGTTAATCTAGGGACTTTAAAGAGAGTTAAATCCTTAAAAAAATATCTGTCCTGCAATGGTCACTTGTACCCAAAGTCCCTGTTCCATTAGGGTTTCGGTTAAATTGTTCTTGACAATGAGTGCAACTCCAACTCTAGCATTAATCATCTTGTCGTCTTTCTGGTTCCTGGAGGCTAAAAACTTAAGCATCTGTCTTCTTTTAAGGTTTACATCCCGGTGGTGTGAATTCTGACCTTTGAACAGAGTCATCAATGTCTTCGGGATTACCATTGCAAAATATTCATTTCCAGATATTAAATCGCGTAGAATGACAAATTTGTTAGTTAAACATTGTGCGTTAAGAAGACAAGGTTCTTTGCCGTTTTTTTTTTTTTTTTCAAGAACGCAGTGCGGTTATAAGGGCTAGAACATTGTGAAATATTAACATCATCTTGTGGATCATTCACATTTCGTTTACTTCTTTCCCTCTTCTTCTCCTGGAAGAAGCATTGAAGGGGGTCTTCCTCACCATATTGTCCAGTATGGGTTGCCTTCTTTCTTCTTGCATAAGTTTTCTTCTAAAAGTTCTACACCATCGTCTCTTTACAACTGGGTTAAATCTGGATTGATGAACACAACCTATACTTTACAACAAGAATCAAGGCTTTCTATCCCAGCCAACTGTCTGTTAGCCTGTGGTATCTCCATTACATGATCACACTCAATCTTTACCCCAATTTTTTTGACAAAACAACTCAACGGAAGGAGTTCGCCAAACACAAGGCTATCTATTTTGCATATGTCTCAGTGGAATGAGAACAGATCAATTGATTTTGTGCAAACAAATCGAAATGTCATTCTTGATGTTCACGGGTACACTTAATGTCAGTCATAAAAGTGAGTACATACATGCATTCGTGTGTGTCAGTGTGTTGACATTAAAGGCTGCGAAGCATGCTCGATGGTTCCCAGATGCTGACCTATATATAGATTCATTTGGCTATTGATGTCTTGAATTTTCTGAAGTTAAAATCGAATGTGATAAGATTGATTGAATGATTCATAGGTTTCGACATAGACAGCGACTGGATTTGCTATGGAACTTAGAGAGATTGGATATTGACATTGCTTGTTCAGAACTACACAATAGATATGGCACTGTTCTTCGTCTTTGTATAATAGGTTTACATACTTTGAAAAACAAGAATATATATGTACATTGCAGTGTCTTTCATAAAACTGGACAGACTGGCAGGGAGGGAGCAAACGGCCCTCTTTTCGGGAAGCTGTCCTGTTTTTACATCTTGCTGTTACATGTGCTGAAGAATTTACAGCATTATTACCAGTTAGAGTAAGGATATGTTTGTGCAGAAGCTAAAAACATATCATGATAGAAACCAGATATAGCCACGTGTGTATCCACCATAAAATTCCAATACTGTTAAACATATATAATAAGTTTTCTAATTGCAGAACATTTAAAAAGTGTAACGGTATGGCCATTTGGTATGACAAAAAGAGACAAGTTTGAATACGATCACGACATTATTCATAAGCAAAAATAATTCATTTGAGACCAAAAAATAGTGATAATAAAATAAATAAATTAATTTTTGAAAAATAAAAAAGAAGAAATCACAGAAGATAGAAAATATATACATGAGTAGCATTATTTTTCTATATAGGCTTTGTGGCATTCAAGTCCTTTGAAAATCCCAGTTGTTTTATTAACGAATTTATTTCCAACGTTATTCATACAAAGATACAAAATATAATTTATTCGCGTTCACTTCCTCACGGGGCAAAGTGAAAGTACAAAGTGAAAGTACAATTGGCAACATCATGACATCAGCTCATATAGCGTTGTTCATTCCATTCAGTCACGGGACACCAAAAATAAAAGTTAAGATTAGAAACAGCTGCAATTTTGCACTTAAGGATAATCCAGTATAAATAGATATGTTTCAACTTAACAATTCTAGCAAACAACAGCTACCATTCTGACAAAAATGAAAGAATCTATATGAATGTTCCAACTTAAATTTTAATGAACGTACATGTATTCTGTCTGCATCCCTATGACATATGTAGAGAGCGTTTTAACATGTATAAAAAATATATAGGGAGCAAGGGAGAAAGCAGAAAGACAGAGAGAGGGATGGAGGGATGGACTGTTGACACTAAGACATAATATTTGAAGCCAAAGCAGGCTGGCCAGCCCAAATACCCCCAAATCCCAAATGCCTGTACACAGATTAGCTCTATCAGGCTTTTCCGCCTCTCGGGCGGTCAAGCGAGAATGTTCGAGATTTCGACATTTTGAAATGAAATCTTGCAGTGTGTGGGTGTAGAAAGGGAATCAAGGCTGCAGAGTTGACTGAACTGGAGCTCTTCTGAGGCTGGACCTAACGGTGGCACGTGCTAAGGACATTGCTGTACACTGAGTACCCACTGGAAGTGCTTGTCAACACATTTAATGAAGAATGCAACAACAGGCGGAGAGCAAAGAAGTGTGGGAACACATTGGGGAAGCATTTGTCACTCAATATTACAACATATTCGACACTGTGGGAAAGGAAGCGGTATTGCAATTTTATGATGTAAGTTTGGATGAAACAAAAACAAAAAAGAAAAAAAAATGCCAGTGTTCTCACATTAACATGGAAATATTCCAAAACGGCGTAGCCACGGCACGAGCATCTAACTATGTTGTTGTAGCTTGGCTCACGTGGGCCGTGGCGTAACTTCGTAAGCCGTACCGGTACCGCACCACTGCAGATTTCGAAAGCATGACGATGAAAACGCACGAACTTTTTCATACAAATGCCATTTCTTGAAACTTTTGTTCACAATCAGTGTAATAAGGTGCAAGATGATTATGGGAAAATTCTTGATGAAATGCGACTCTATATTGCCAGGGATCTGGGAGAATTACTTGACCTACTTCCAGTTAATGATTGTCAACCCACATGGCATGGATGCCTCATGGTTTCACACCGGTAATTCAACTGTCAAAATAGAAATAAACAGAGTAATTATCTCGTAGCTCATTCAAAGGTTCTGAAGATTGTTTTATTAAAAGTTGTATCCAGAGAGTTAAAGACTGCAACTTCCTGGATTGGCATGGTAATCGACACAAAAGAGACAAATTACATACATATCGCCAGTTTTAAACATTATTAGAGCTGGAAAAATACTTGTCATGTATATGAATCAAAAAGTATGCTGTTGCGTTAACTAAACTAAGGGTATCGAATCACAGACTGAGGATTGAAGCTGGGAAGGTATTATGGATTAGATCTAAATTGCCAGCTGCAGTGCAAAAAAGATGAGCATCATTTTGTAATACTAATGATCTGTTCCTGTTTTACAGATCAAATGATGATTACAAACATATATGTGTAATATGCAGTACATAGAAAGTATCATTTTGTAATGATCTGTTCCTGCTTTACAGATCAAATGATAACAAACATATGCATGTACAATGTTCTTCACAATTTTTACACTAAATAAAGACCATAAATTTGGGCATGAAGGGGAAAATTTTAAGGAAATTGTCATGGTAATCTGCTCTATATTTTACAACATGTACTAGCAGTATCAATGCACCAACAGACTGATAACTGCAATTGTACCACAGTGTGTACCAGTGCTGGTGTACATACCTTGATAATATTTACTTTAGCTCAAATATACATTCTTTTCCACTATCAGACCAAAACCGATGTTTCTGGTAGTAAAGTTATTGAAAACACGACAACTTGCATCCCTAGGCATCGTATTTTATATGGATTCTCTGATCATATTACTTCGGCACTGGCATAATTACCTCTGTGGAACCTGATGATGAAGTTACATGACTAGTGTTAAGGTGGGTTTTCAGTAGGGGGCTCTGCGAATAGGAGGGCCATGTGTGTATGTTCCCGTTACTGTCCCTTGGAATTTGTATACCTGGAAAGTCCTGCATGTAGAAACACAAAATTTCTTATCGTAAATTTTTGTGTATGGTTGAAATTCACCTCCCAAGGCTTAGTGATCTTATAACTACTAATCTGTACTTTATAAATGATGGTATCTCCTTTGAAAGACCACCCCTTTGGAAGTTCCTGAAGTGGTCACATAAAGTTAATATGTCTTTGGAAAAAAAACTAGGCGAGCGTCTTACAGCAATAATTTTTATAATTTGGTTGTGCAACAGCAGTTAGTTCAACCAGTTACTGCCGCGGAATGCACCTGATATTTTTTACAAAGGGTGACATTTGACATGGCTTAAATGTAACTAGGCATGTGCCAATGCTGGCAGAAGAGCCTGTTCATCTTAGATACAGTACACCCATCTAATGAGTGCTGCGTCAACACAGTGGCATGTGTCGCTGTGTGTTGTGCTTGTGATGTCATGTCCCCACACACACCTCCATACACGCCACCCCCACCCCCAACCCCAACATATTCAGTTAAATCCTGCCTGCGTTGTAACTAGAGCAGTGCTTAGCACCAGCAATGTAATATTATAGGAGGGTAAAGGATGGCACACATCAGTGAAACAGAGGGAGTTTCTTCATTAATAATGTACATTGTATTTATAAACTGGTAAACAAACTTGCTCCTGGTCATTTATGTTCTGTCACCCAAACAGTGCTGGACTCCTACTTGCAAAACGAGACAAAATTCAGTCAGAAACACTGCTGGTCTTTAAGACAAAATTATGTCAACCAGTTCCTTGTGGTACAAGATATCCTTAGTTGTACAATTTTGATGGTAGTTGCTTTTAATTAGCCATCCTACATGTTTGTTTTAAGTTGCCAGCCAACTGAATTCTCACTTGTGCATAAGATTGGTGTGCTGGAACCACCTCAGTGTTCATGCAATTCAATTGCTGAAGATACATGTACGTGGCATTGTTTCTGTCTTTGTCCTCTGTTTATTGTCCAAAGTTCGATACTGCATTCTGTTATTTCTCCTGTAGTGCTATTTACTTTACAAATTGTACTTTTTGCCCCCTCTGCACCTGCTGAATCCTCACTACAGGTTGAGGCACAAATTTCTTCAACCATCCTTACATATATTTCTGTGACTGGTCACTTTAAAGCTGCAGGCATTGGTTTGATAACTCATGTTCAAGGCATCATATGTACACGAATGGATCAAAATGATTTTGTTACTAAAAATTTATTTAAACTGCTCTATCTGTCTGTGCCTTGTGATTTTTACCTTCCACATGTTTCAATATTGTCTTGTGTCCTGTCATTCTTTCCTTTCTTTGCAAGAGGGATGTACATAAATTACAAAGAGCAGTAGTTAGGTCATGTACCTGAAAGCATGCCTGGGTGTTTATTTTCTGCTCGGAACCTTTTCTGGGCTGGCGCTAGAAAATGAATCATTTTAGCCAGTCTGACCAACTTAGCTGAAAACTTATTAGCCAGACCGAGACTAGCCAAATTAGATTTTGGACTTACAACTTGTGGGGTAGTTCTAAGAATTATATTGCATGAGCCATTTTTTGCTAAAAAATCAAGAATAATATTTGCCACAAACAACCAGATTTAGAGATTATGATCATTTTCTAATAAATTGTGAATTTGTAGCCACATTTTACGTGTGTATTTATATGTGCAACATCCTTTAGCCAGTTTGGCTGATTGATAACAAAAACTGTTAGCCAATTTGCACCTTTTTTAGCCAGTAGCTAACTGGCATATGCTTAGCGCTACCCCAGCTTTTTTCTCATGATGCTTGTATGTACAGTTATATGTTTTCTTTCTGCAGCCTGTAGAGTCCTGTTTAACATTTGAAGGAAACAAAGCACGAGGTGGAGAGAAGATATTAGAACTCTTGAGGGTGAGTCATTTTACCTCAGCTGACTTGTCAGTCAGTTGAGGTTTTGTGATGGTTGGTGATCTGTCTGTCTGTTCACAATGCAAATTTTCGATTCCTTCTCCAGAACCATGAGCCTAATTCTCTGCAAATGTGTTAGGGATGTGCCCTGGGTGTTCAAATGGTCATGCTGCAATGACTTTTAGATTTTTTAATATATTTTAGCTTGAAAAGTGTTTGAGAACACTAGGCCAATTGCTTCAAAAATGCATAGGGATACCTCTGGGGACCTTTAGATCTGAATCTGTTCAAGAGGTGGCACTGCAGGGTTTGTTTTTTTTTTTTTTTTTTTTTTTTTTTTTTTTGTAATGTGCTATGCGTGTGTTAGTATGTTTTGTCAATTTTTTACATTTTCTCCAGAACAGCTGAGCAGGATTCTTCCAAAACTATTCTGAACATTTCTTGTACTAAAAATAGTTTAAGTTCTTAAACATAATTGAGATATCTTGGACACTTTTCAACTCATGTGATGTTAAAATTAGCCCCCCAAAATGCTTTTCTTTTTCTCAGGTCTATAATGTATCATTGTATTCTAGATGCATGTACCAAAATGTAATGCAGTTGATACATTTAATGATTAGACACCTGAAAATCACATATAGCACAATTCTGTAACTTAGCTACCGTGTATGGCCGACCCAATTCGAAAGGGAGGAGGGGGGGGGGTCTAAGCAAGGCCAAAGGAAGCATGCATAAAGTAAAGCGTATTCGACCTAAGATATAATTCTAATATGTGGCCATGTAAAGTTTCAGAGAGCACTCATCAGTGTCTACCTTTCTGTTAAGTCAAAGTTGTGCATAGAAGATGAGTGCTGTCAAGCACTGTCAACATTAGTCAAATGAGACTCGACCCTAGATTTTTACCCTTCAATAAAGTACATCAAACTTCTCCAATATGATTTAGGGATGGTTCATCATTTCTATCATTTACACAAAGCATACAAACCGTACATTGGGGGGGGGGGGGGAGTGTACGCTTTAAATGATGCAATAAAATGATGATCGGTTCACTGACGCAATACGTTTGAAGAAGATAAGAGTGCAGTTTTTAATTTTCCTCTGTTATTTATTCTATGGTGGTTAGTTGTCTGTCCCACTGAATTTAATTGTGGGATCGCCCCACAAACATGATCTTCAGCATCAGGGCATCCGTAGGGACGTTTATTTACATAAAGACATTGTATGCTCATTTTTGGTCAATCAAATTGCTTAGTTTTTGCTGCAGAAACAATTCTGTTGCATACATGTAAAAATTTTATTCATGCAGACTTCTAAATAAATATCTAATCAATTGTTTTCAGTATATATTGTCGAATAACAATCTGCAGAACAGCGATAAAAGTGCATATTTCTCAGCCTCAAACTTCACACGGTTCTCTTGCCTGTTCCAGGCATGTTTACTATCAATGGAAATGTCAGAACCTCATCAATATCATCATGGCAGTTTCCAATTGGCTTAATTTTTTATTCGCGCCCGCCAAACATGGTCATCTTGCATAAATTTACTATCTCTGATGTAAAGATCTAATATTAGGAGGCAGCGACATTCTCGCCCTGCATGGGCGCTGATTGGCTGACAGATCATGCAATTAAATTTTCACATGGTCAAGCATACATAGTACACACTTGCAACAAACCAGCATGATGAAAGAAATGCGGAGTGGTAACTGCATGCAATCAATGTAAAAACGGACAACTCGTGCACCGGTATGCATTATCAGTTAATCTCCACGATGGTCCATACTGAATAAAATGTATCTGTCTTGTTTTTTTGGAGAGATACCACAATATTCATATAATGTTGGTGCTATTACTCAATAGCTGCAGTGGAAACCATTTAATATGTTGTACATCTGCAGGAAAATGCGCCATTTTGCCATATCTTGATTATGACGCACACTGAAAGTGAAAGGTTTTCTTCACATGTACTTCAGTGGGTGGACAAACTCGCCTGCAAGTATATTTGTGTGGGTTTTCTTGCCTGCAGCAAACGAAAGGTTAAAAGCCTGGGTTGAATATGCGGCAATCAGAACGAAGTAAATATAAAAAAAAATGGTGGTCTCATTGAGGTGATCTTCAGCCTCTCTGCACTTCCTGTATTCAACATCGACCTACCTTAAATTAAATGCATGAGTCGAGAAAGCAATCTCTGCTGCTCTGCTGGGGGGCCTTGCTGGTGATCATCATTTTTTAAATGTTGAATTGTACTTTTTTTTTGGGGGGGGGGGGGGGGGAGGTCATAAAAAAAGAGTAGTGTGTGTACACTTGTGAAAAGGATGAAAATGTTGAACCATCCCTTAGTGTAAAAGCAATTACTCAAGCATTGTGATGATATTTGTCAATGTTTTGGCAATAAATTTGCTTGATAAATCTGCATTTGAAAACACTTTTTGCACTGGCTGACCCCAAACCAGTAAGGTCATTTTCCTTATTAGGAATATGAACAGTTCAAATGTAACTTTGAAATTCTGAGGTATGTGGTAATGAAATTGAAACCACGCTTCTAGTTAGGGATGCACATGTGCATAGACGTGCACAACATAAATGTTACCCTTCACTATAAATATGGCAGCTTTTTCAAATCCCGGCCAGTGCCTGATGAGACCCAGTGAGGTCGAAACTCGTCGCACATTCCAGCTACCTCATCTTGGCTACTGGCTTGTCTTGTCTGCATTTGAAAACATTTACTGTTTTGAAGATTTTATGCCAATAGGTCAGACACAGGATCCTTGGGTGAAACACAGTTCGTTTTGATTTGTTTCCATTGAATATTATTATGATTGCCCAGAGATACAGAGGCTCGATAATTTCCCTGAATACAACAAAAAAAAAAAGAAATAACGTTAATTTGATTTAATACAACTAACATGAGTAAAGATCTTGACAATTGTTGGTCTTAGATCAGGGGGTAAAAATCATGAATGTTTTTCTCTGGAATTTAGGTTTGGATTTTAAAAATATGAAAGCAGCCATTTTGAAAATTCTTTGAATATGAAAAAATGTTGTGCATAAAATTACTATTATTATCATCATAAACTAATTAATCAACATTTGCCTATACAGTCTAGTTCTGTGTTTATTCTTGCATCAATCAATGAAAATACTCCTTGCAACAACTATGAATAATCACTGTGAAAATTATAATTTGATTACATTTCGAGAACCTAGAAGTGAAACCCTGATGAAATAATAACCCCTCAAGCTTAATTTACAGTTTACATGGAACTATTGACAAGGCTGCTGTGACAATGCCACCATCGTCATGCAGGCAAACCAGTCCATCCTTGAGACATTCTATGCCTGAGAAGAAGAGAAGGTCAAACTGGGTTAATAGCAGTTTGGGTCCTATATACACTTTTTAACCATTCACCTCATTGCATATCATCCAGTTGAGGACTTTAGTTGCCCAGTCCCATGGTAACGTATTTTGTTCTGGACTTTCCATCTTTTAACAACCATGCCTTGCAGATCAACTTAATGCTCTGCATCAAAAATGTTGCAGATTAATCCACCTATCCAGTTAGATGGCAACATTGTTACTTTGTGTATAGATGGTACTTATAGGCATTAAACAAATTGGGTTTATGATCCAGACATGATCAGTATTTAAGTGCGAAGACTCTTCTCTCCCAGGGTTACAGAGAACAACGTTTCTTTCAGCCGAATTAGTAGACATGGCCTGTTAGTCAAACAAATAGGTCACATGCCTGTGGCAACTACTGGTATTATAATTTAATTCAGCCTTACTGTCCATAACAGTTATGATACAGGTACATTGTCAGTACCCATGTCAACATTACCCTGCCCTTTGCAGAGGCTGACATCAAATGCAGTATTCAGTTTCTGTTAACCCTTTCCCCCTTAAACTGGCCAAAACTGGCTGGTGGTCACATGTCTTCTGCTTCTGTGTTTTCAACTGATTTCAACAGCAATGAAAAACAGTTTGACTGAGAATTGAAGATGAGACCTGTCAAGACAACATGACCCAGGTCAACAGCTTTCCTTGGCACGTGTTGGGCACTAAGTGCCCAACCCATGCTGAGGAAAGCTGTTGGCTTAGTCTTAATTCAAGGGGGAAACGGTTAAACCACATGGAAGAGAGTTGGAACAGAAACCAACTTGCAGTAAATAGTAAATATAAATATGTATGTTTACTCCTCGGTTGAATGGAACTCACCGGACTCTAATGAGTCCAGGTGAGCATGAAACTGGTAAGGCATTTTGGCACATTATATGTGTGTCAGCTTCCATTAATTCTTGCCTCATCTTTCTAATGCTGACATAACACATTGCACTTTTCATCTCCTTTGAAATTCAACATCTTTAGAAAAGATAAGCCTTCCATATATTGACAGATGTTCTGCACAAGAACTGAAATGGTTCTGAAGCTTTGTTTCACTTATACCCCCTTGAATCAAGACTCAGTGCCCAACCCATGCAAAGGAAAGGTGTTGACCTGGGGCATGTGATCTTGACAGGTCACATTTACAATTCTCTGTCAAACTGTTGAAATTAGTGGAAAACACTGAAGCAAACGAAATTTGACTGCCAGCCAGTTTTGGCTGCTTTAAGGGGGAAATGGGTTCATGCACAAACAATGCTGTGTGTATAGAACTGTGTCCTATCCCATTATTTTCTATATTTCCTGCACATATATTCAGCTTATTGATGTTGTATTTTTCAGTCCAAGTTGCAATTTCAGAAGATAAAACATGTGCTCACAACCATCGACAGCCAGCCTGTGATACCAGGAGATAACATTATGATTTTGGTTCTTGGTCGGTTACAGGTGAGGACAATTTTTATCAGTGAAGTTTCATTATTGCTCAGCCCTGTCAGTACAGGCATTCAAAATAATTATACTTGATCAAACATGCTGATAATGTATCTTGGTGAGATCTACTAGTAGATTACGATTGCATTTTTATGAGCTTGACCAAATAAATTCAGGTCACAGGCCACAGAGTGTGGGCATGGGGATGTCCTTTCTAAAAATCTAAGCACTTTTCGGAAAGTAGGATTATGTATCTTGGTAGAACAGAGGTTGTGATTGTTTTTGGGTGGCCTTGGCATAATTCCCAAGATCAAAGGGCCATGTGATGTTCATTTATTGTGTTTCTATGCCTTTTTAGTAACCTTTCAAAAATTTGATGAAACTTGGAAGGATTATGTATGCTGGTAAGACCATGGTTTGGATTGCATTTTCCCGACTTTGATCTAATCCTAGAGATCATGAGGACATGGAAATTCATTTTGCTCTTGTACCTTTACCCTTCAAGAGAGTGAAGAAACTTTGCAGAATTATGGGTGTTAGTAAGACTTGGGTTTGCATTGCATTTTGGTGACCATGACCTGATTCAGATAAAAACTATTCCGAAGAAATAGAGAGAAATTTAATTGCGTCAAGCTAAAGCAGCAAATTCCAATTTCAAATTCTCAAGATTTATGAAGGATTTGATAGACACTCCTACCTATTTGCTGGGATGTACTTGTAACGAGTACGTTTTGATGCTAATGGTGAACTTGTGCCTTTTTCAAAGTTTTGTTAAAAATTATGAGATTTAAAAGCATGCTTGTTTTATTTAACCCTTTCCCCCTTAAACTGGCCAAAAGTGGCTGGTAGTCCAATGTCGCCTGCTTCAGTGTTTTCACCAGCAATGAAAAACAATTTGAGAATTATATATAAGACTTATGATAACATTACCCGGGTCAACAGTTTTCTTTGGCATGAAGTGCCCAACCCATGCAAAGGAAGCCTGTTGACTCAGTCTTAACTGAAGGGGGAAGGAGTTAAATACAGAACATTGTCCCAGTATTGACATGATGTTGTGACTTATAAATATTTATCATAGACACCCTCGTGAAACATGTTATGATTACACTGTACCTTTCTTTGCTGACTTTTTCAGACGGACCAGGACCAGCCTCACTCTTTTACACAGACGTTTCTTCTTAAACCCAAGAACGAGTCATATTTTGTATACCACGATATATTTCGGTTGTCATTGCATAACCTGTAAGTGAACTGTGAAGCATTCATACAATGCCAACTGCGTCATGGCCAGAGACACCTCAAGGACAGATGCATGTAGCTATCTGTAGACCTTGAACAGCGTACCCCACTGTCCATCTGCGGTACTCATGGGTATATTGATATATACATACAACATTGCATGGGGCCTGACAGCCTGTAAAATAGCTGTCATGGGTACTCTTGTGACCCGCAGTGTGTTTTATATACATTTGTGCCCAATTTCCTGTTCATGTTAGCCGATGGCCTTGGGAACAACTGCATCGCAAAGGCAACCAGTGATCGTTGGTTCATCATGTGACTTTACTCTAGCCCTGCATTCAGTGTGATGTCCCTGCAAAGTGCACTGTAAATGAAGCCAGCTTTTCATAGCAACTCACCAGTAACGCACCCATTTGTAAAACATATATATGACATTAATTTTGACCACAGTTAAATTGCTATTTGGTGTCCAACCATTCGTGGTGGTCTTCTTGTGTGTCCATACTTCTTCGAGGTAGGCGTGGTGCCAGTTCATTCCTCTGACATGAGCGTCTTTTTTTTTTATATATCCAGACATAGTTTGGTGTGTTATGCCTTCAGTCTTACATTAAGACAGATTTATTAAATGCATTGCTTTGCTGTGGATGATGGAAGTTTTGATCCGTTTGTTTCTGATGTGGCTGGAAACAGTGGTTCAAATCAATCAGATAATGTTCCAGGTTGTTTATGTAAGTGTTAATTTTTATAAGTTTGTAAGTTAACTATTGAATTAGGACTGCTTCTTCCCTCCCCTCCCCCCCCCCCCCCAAATGAATAAAATGAAGAAGAGGGTTGTTCCAATCTCTGTAGAGTATGTCCACTCACTGCCCATCAGATACACCAGCCAGGATGGTTTCTTTTGCTCATGCACCATTCCCACTTTTTGTTAAAAGCTAGGAGAATTTAAGTGGCATGAATGTGTCTTGTTCTAGATGCAGGTTAAGTCAATTTGTGTATTTTGAAATCGTACAAAAGTTTGTCAAGACTGCCAGAGCTCTCCATATGACATAGTTAACATGTTGTATGGGTGTTGAAATAGGGAAATAATGATGGTTTCCACAAATGCAAAACCTGAAAATACGATATGACATTTTGGGCAGACATTCATATTTGCTGCACAGGTACATGCACGAAGTTGGTCCATGATATATAACTGGCCCAGAGCTGGTAGATGTAGAAATCAAGCAGCAGGGAACTGGGGTCTTAGGCACACTTTTAGTTCCATATTGGTATGGTGGTACCTGCTTTGTAAGACATCACTGTATACCAGTCAAAGGTGGTCAGCAGATGGTCCTTCATTACAGGAACAGTCACAAGGAAAATAGGCCTTCAGTGTCCTTAGAACTTTGGTCATAAAAGGCAACTGATCTCATGGCATTTTTCTTAAATTGCAGATACAGTTGTACAGGTTTTTTTTTTTTTTTTTTTTGTTTTGTTTTGTTTTGTTTTGTCTCTCAGATGAATTTTGCTAGTGCATGTGTTGCGGGGATGGTATTTTTATTTCAAATTGTTCCTCAAAAGTACTTTCATTCCAGTGCCAGCATGTGTATGTAAACCCATTCCCGGTCTAAATAAAACTGATTCAATTGCTGGGGGCAGGTTGGGTACATTGCACCTAACCTACAAGGAGGAAAGCCTGTTGACTTTGGGCATGTCATCCTAAAGGGTCTTGCATACAAATCTCGGCAAAATGTTTTCTAGGACATTTAAGTGAAAAGGTGAAGACAGACCACAATTTACGTCCGGGCCCTTTTGGGCAATTTGGGCAAGGAAGGGTTGAAGTCCATGACTCATGCAATGCCTGGTAAGTCATGCTGCAGCTTTCAAGATAAACAACTGGAGTATGACCTGCTGGGCAATACAAAAAGCACAGACCTTGAATTTTACCACTATAGTATGGAATGAGTTTGCCTGCCAAACAGACCAATATCCATATTTTCTCTACCGCACTTGGTCTGGGCTTTCAACACATGATCACTGTTTAAGCAGTAAAAAAAGTGACTCAGTTTCTAATTGTTTTTTTTTTGTTGTTACCTCAGTAAAAGACAACAGTGCATCAAAGCTTACATGCTGCCTATGACTAAGATTATGATGATCAACTTGCTGACTGGATCATCAGTATGTGTAAAGGATGAAAGTGCACTTTTTGTTACCCTGGCTTTCATGAAAATCTTGTGGTCATGGAGCAGCCCATGGATGTATTAAGAATCCCTGAGCACACCAGGTATAGCAGAGATAATACAGAGTTTGGTCTGTTTTGGAGACACAGAATGGCTTAAATAACTTAAGTGACAACATGAAAGTTGTGCGTGTATTTTGTATTGTTTCATGTGCTATCATTTAGAAAAGAAACGTGGGACATTTTAGTGCTATGAACTGTTTGAACTAAATGGAACTGGATGGTACATGCAGCTCTTTGATACAAACGTGTGCTTGTGACAGAACTCAATGACACATCAGTAGGTCAAGCGTTTTATGTGGTACATGTACACACTACTATGGAGTGTGCTGTATGGAAGATGGACCCATGAAGTGGAGGAGCCTAGCAGGAGTTTTGACAGTGGTTGCTCGAAATGACTTTTCCAAACTACAAGGGACATGCAGAGCTGGACCCAATTTTGCATGCAGGACTGACCCACTTCATGAAGAGAAGCAAATGTCAAAGGTTGATCTTCTTATTACATGATTCGTAGAATTTTCTTTTGAAATTTTAATTTGTGTCAGAAAAGCCTTATCGTGAAAAGACCTTGTTCAGAGGGTAACTGATTTTGTATCATATTTTTGCAAAATAAACAAAGGGCATTAAAAAAAGGCAAAAACCCAAATCGTGACAATGCTATGTAGTTGTTTTATTAGCCCTGGGCTGTCTGTCCTTTCTACTTGCAAATAAAATATGGCCTTGCCGTGAACAATTATGGAATGTTGTGATGTCTGCAATAAAACTTGGCCTGTAAACTGTTTCTTCACCTGTGGGTGGTTGTTGTTGTACTTGTACTTATTGGCCATGGAGGGAATTTTGGCTCTAGCCAATAATCTGAAAGTGACTAGTGTCCATTTTATTGTCACGTGAGCATGCCTAAAAATTCTCCCTGAGATACTAGCCATCCGAATGTGTTTGCATCACAAATGCATTGCCATGGGAGCGGTCTAGTCCTGATTCTAAAATGTTTGCATGATGACTGCTACCATGGTTTTCCCATATAATGACTGTAAGGACATTATTGTGCATACAATGTCAGTCTTTTCCCAACCAACTGTTAATTTTGCTCATGCAAGGATTCGAAAAAAGTCTCTATTTTATGCAGAGGCAAAAAAAAGTTTTCACTTCCAAGTGAAGGTACATTGTATCAATTCTACAAAACAATCTTAAAATATGTTTGATGTTCTGCAACCAATTGATTTAGAGGTTTTTTTTGTTTTTTTTTTTAATTTTAACTTTTAGCCCAGTTAGCGTGTCATCAAGCACAGCTTGTGCCATCACTCTTCATCAGCCGTCGGTTCACAACTGGCATTTTATACTTCTTGTCCAAAACAGTCTGTCATATTCACTTCAAACTTGGTGGCAATGTATCTTGGGTTGGTCTTAACCAAGTTTGTTCAAATGGTCGTGCTGCAGTGGTTTTTGCATTTTTTATGAACTTTTTTGGTCGGGGGGGGGGGGGGGGCAGGGCAAATCTTAAATAATCTCCAAAACCACTCGCCCAATTGCTTTGATAACGCACAGAAACACTCTTTGGGACTCCTGTTTCTTTTCTTTTTTTTCACCTGGTGGTGGTGCAATGTTTTAAAAGTAACTCTTTGTGTGTTCTAGCTATTTTTGACGACTTCAGAACCATGACTCGGATTAAGCTGAAACTTTGTAGATATGTTCCTTTTGAAAGGGTCAAACAATGATGTTCACTAGGTGCCACTGCTGTGGATCCTGATCTTTAAGAATTTTTTAAATTTTGGAACATCGGTAAATGCATCTTTCTATCGATTACTATGTAAGTCAATGGGGATTCCAATGCTTACTCACATTTTCGACTTCTCTGAAACTGTAATCCAGATTCACTTTGAACTTGGTGGTAATGTACCTGGGGTGGGTCTCTACCAAGTTTGTTCAAATGGTCAAGCCCCAGTGATTTTTTATTTATTTTGTTTTTTGTTCTTTTATAGGGTAAATCGTGAAAAATCATATCCCAAACCACTCCTCCAATTGCTTTGATATCGGAACACTTCTAGGGACTCCTAGTTCGTAGTTTGTTCACCAGGTGGCGCTGCAAATTTGTCTGAAACTTTGTGGATATGTTTCTTGTGAAAGGGTCAAACAAAGTTGTTCACTAGCTGGCACTGCAATGTATTCCTAATTTTGAATGATTTTTTTCAGCTCGGGTACTTGCCGGTAAATGCACCATTCCTATTGATTACTATGTAAGTCAACGGGCATTCTAATGCTCAATGTCTTGTCTTGTCCCACCAAATAGCAATGTTTTTTCTAAAGTTCTCTTTAAATATTCCTTGTGCTCCAGTAAAATCTATATTTTTAATGAATTTTTCATTAGACAAATCTTTGAAATACTTCTAAATGCCATATGCACTAAGCTAAGGCGCAGCTCAGGCCCAGTCAGTTGCAATTTTGATTTTGCGCACAAGCTAAGGTCAGCTGAGCACGGGCTGTTCACACAGCCTTCTAGTTACCTTCGGCACATAAAGTGGCTGAGTATCGCCAACCCTGACGACGTTACTTCGATACTTCGATATCTCAAAAAATATTCGCCGTGGCTTTAGCAAATTTTTATCCGAGATGCACCTTGTAATGGACCAGGTTCCTATTGAAAGCTAGCTGCCACTGATATCTTTTTTTACCTTTTTATAAAACTTGTGTATTTATTTGAAGGCCGTCGGAGTGGCGTCAACCCTGACGACGTTACTGCGATATCTCAAAAAATATTGACCGCAACTTTACAAAATATTTTCAGAGATGCATCTTATGATGGACCAGGTTCCTTTTTAAAACCAGCTTCCTCTTTGTATTTATATTTTTTTCAATATTTCAAAGTATTTAATTCAAGACCGTCTGAGTGGCGCACAAAGGGTCAACGTTATAATATCTCAACAAGGATGCATTGCAGCTTCACCAAATTTTTATCAGAGATGCACATTATAATGGACCACGTTCATATTGAAAACCAGCTTCCTGTTATTATTTTTAAACTTAAGAAACCTTGTAAGTATTTATTTGAAAGCCGTCTTAGTTTCACCCACGTGGACAAGCATGTTACCATAATATCACAAGGATTCGTTACAACATCAAATTTCTTGTGCAGTTACACCGTCTTATGGCACCTTTGAAGTTTCAAAAAATAAAAGAATAATAATAATGCAGAATTGAGGGGAAACAGATTGTGGGCGCCGAGGGTAATCCATTCTCTGAACGCTATTTTTTATTTTTATGCTTTTGATGGTGCTGTCCTAACGTAATGTTATCAGTCATTAGACCTGAAAGCTATTCTTCCATCTGATTGTGAAATCTGGTTAATAGGAATTTTTGTGAAATCTGATTAATGCATGACCACCCGCATGCCTGCATCAGAAAGGACAGGTTACATTCAGGTCAGACCATTCAAGGCATAACCAGTAAGGGGTTTTTATTTATTTTATACTCCCTCAGGGAGTATTTTGTTATCTTCATGTCCGTCATTCCGTCCGTCCGTAACATTGAACCGTCCATCCATAACACTGAACTTGTATCCTCAAGTAGTCTCAGGATTTCCGACAGAAGTCTTTGAAATTTGGTAGACTTTATTGACATGATGTGTGTTCGTGGATATTGCATTGTCATGGTGCTGCTATCATTTTCTGATTTTTAATGCATTTTTAAAAATTAATAAATTTACAAATTAGGATAATATGCAGAAATGAACTCAGGGTTTATATGTGCTCCCTATGTTCAAACCATGCCAAATGCCTTGGGGATGTACTCTTCAGGGAGGCTCATATACAAGTGATCTCGGGCGCGGGAGTATATTCTCGTGTCATCGCTAGACGACACTTAACTCTAGTTTCATTTTTACAAGCATATAAAGCATTTGCTGGAGGGAAGGGGTAAAACTTTTAATTATGCCATGAAATTACAATTAATGTAAGTGATTACCTTTTGTTACTGGAGACTGGGAAAAATGGAAATACTTGTAGTACGAGCGGAAGAACTCTTTTTGATGCAATTCCACTTGAAATTAAGACCATGCTTTTCAATATAATTTTAGTCTCCCATTCTCAGCTGAATTGAAAGTTAGTGCTTTTAAATGTGGGAGAGTGCTCTTGCATAGGGAGGGACGCTTACTACTGGGAAAACGAACTTCTTGTAATCTGGGAAATTTTCAGCCGGCTTCTTTTCTTTTTTCTGTTTTTTTTTTTTTTTTTATCTCCCTTTTTTTATTTTTTTTGTTTGGTTGTTTGTATATCGTGTGTATTCATAGAGTACTTAATACAGATGTACTTCGAATGTTCACAGGTGGGTATTTTTTACGTTGCTTTGATTTAAAGGTATGAAACAAACTGAGAGGGAAAAGAGCCAATTCCTTCAAGGGGGTATTTGAATACATAAGCAAGATTGATCATGTATTAAAGTGATCATTGCTCGTGCATATAAACCATACCTGGAAGCCACTTTTGACCACGTTGTTTTGTGTAAATATGCTACTTTCAGAAATGAAGAACGTATGAAGGGCAAAGGTCACACACTTCTAAGAAGCTTGGTCTCAATGCAATCTTCCACTCTTCCCAATCATAATGATTTAGCATGTTTGCATGGACGTTTAAATAAATCTAAGAATAAAATTGATCTGTTTATTTTAAGCATACATCAACAGACAACCCAGGTAAAACGTCCATCCAGAGGACAGAGTCAACCTCCTTGGTTTCATAGAAAGTTTGAGAGGAGACGCCAGTGAACAGTTTAACCCTTCAAAGCGACTTAGCATGCTCTCAACACACTAATCAGATTACATAGAAAAAGTGAAAAAAAAAACTGACAAATATCTCTTCATGTTTACAATTTCGCCTGGAGAGGAATTCTCTCGAAACTTCATCTATATTCGCCCCTGATTCAGATATGTCAATTGCCCCTCATCATCACGGACAGTCCCTGAAATTAACTGAAAATTTTGACCAATTTAGTGTCTTTGTCCCACATTGAAACAGAGTATGTTCTTATGTACTCTTTGTTAAATATGCTCTGTCCCTTACATTCTCACTTAAATGTCCCTGAAATGGCATTTTGAATGTTGGCATCTCTGGTGGTTAGAGTATCTGGTATTCCATTAGGGATGGGTGTATACGGGCCGATGCCGACGGGTAGGCATTCAAATGCTGCAGCCCGCGTACTTACTTATGCGATAAAACGTACTAGTACTTCTACCACTAAACTCAATTATGAGGAAACTGGAAGTGAAACACTTGCGGGGCGAAGGAAAAACTCAACTCATTTATGGCGAAAATTTTCCATGATTTGACCCCCTGCTTGCGTAATCTTGAAACTCCACCTTCAGTTGCAACTTACAACACCCGTCAGCAACCACACATCTATTTTTTTCCGAGCAATAAATCTATTTTGTGAGCGTCGCATTGCAATGAGACATGCCGATTTAACTCTGAGGGTAAAGGGGCTGAAAAAATAATGAAAATGTAGTTGAAGCTTTGAAATATAAATATATATATATATATATATATATATATACATACATACATACATACATACATACATACATACATACATACATACATACATATACGTTATTCACAAAAGCTACAATTTGTTACGTAAGGGGCACACTAAACATTGGAAATATATATAGTATGCCACACAACTGCACAGGGACATTTCCAGCGGGCCCCCCCCCCCTCCTTTTTTTTTAAACAGTTTGAATTCTTGACATTAAATTTTACAGTGATCGCTTATGTCTTGCAGAACAAAGGAACAAGTGACTCAATTTTGGCCAATAAAAGTTCCTAGTAAAAACATTAATTCAGTTCGGACCTGGCTGCAGAAGTGAGTTATGCTAAATTAGGTTTCCTTCGTGTAGTACGCCTAAAAATCAGATTCATATTTATGTCCAGAATTTAATATAGGCATATTATTATCAATGATCAATGTTTATATTTACAGTATATATATATATATATATATATATATATATATATATATATATATATATATATATATATATATATATATATATATATATATATATATATATATATATATCTTTACATATACACTAGCACTTTTATTAAGGTATAGGCCTATTATTAGTATTATATTAACTTTACATTGTCGGTCTTCGTTTCTCTCCTGAAAGACGAACTTTTAATGCTGTCCTAAAATGCTGGCTTAAAATAGGGCCTAGGGGACCATTCTAGCATTGGCACGAGGAATGCTCACTGAAATGACATATTTAGCTAGCCTATACTTAAAATAGATATCAGCATCGCTCACATTATCAAATTATCTTAAAGTTCGCTTTTCTTTCCAATTTACACGAAGCAAACACCACCGTTTACAAATTTAAAAGTGGACCAGAAGAATTTTGATGTAGGCTATCGTAAACCAGTACCGGTGTTCTAGTTACAATGTTTATTTTCAAGTTGACAAACTTAAGGAGCTTATTATTACAATCAGCATGCCATGAAATTATGTATAGTGCCGCGCTACAACATAATGACGACGATATTCTAATATCTGCTTTGAAATAAAAAGCGTAGTGCAGTTACCCAGATACTGACGTCACAGTTTTCTTTATGCCTACGTCTTTCTCATTATCTTGACGTTAATAGAATTGCGTGTAATAGTCTTTTTGATGGATACAATGTTGTTATTGTTCCTGACTTTGTAGTCTCCGTGCACAAACTTAACTTTGGCCTGAATGTTCTATTTTAACTGGCAATTATGTCTGTTCAAGTGGATGGGGATAATTACATAACGACATACACTACCACGTACAAAGCACCGAAATTTTTACCTCCGGTCAAGTTTCATCAGTTGCCGTCACTAGAACTGATTGATGCTCCATCTTTGCCACCAAGACAATTCCCATTAATCCCAAGAGGGCCCCGGCGATATGTGCTGTTTGAAAGGCCTCTCTGCCTAGGGTTGGGCACAAAATCACTGAATATTGAAAGGTAAGTTTCTTCGTTTGTAGCATCGTAATTTTATGTCGGGGATTTAAGTAAATTATAAACAAATTATAGTCTTTCAATTTCGAAGGACTGGTATAAATGTATGATGAAAATGCGACCAAAATTATTATAACTATTAATAAAACAGTTGTCACTAATATCATATTGAAATACTTGCATACATTTGCTTAATTTGTATCATCTTTACTGCTATTTCTGGTTGTTGCGATTCATGCGCACATGGACTTGTTAAACTCAAGTTTACCATGCCCCACATCACACTTTTGTTACATTTTCTACAAAAACACCCTGACACGTTTATTGAAAGCCAGGACTCAGTTATACGTCGCAGTATTTCTACCGGAACAAGAAGCCATAGTTTGTATTTGTGAATTGTATGCGATCAAAACCCCGAAAGTATCTTATGGGGTTTTCACTCGATTGAATACAACCTGCACAATGAGATACAACTGGGAGAAAAATGCAACACGTGCGTCTGTCAGATCAGTCCATTTCCCAGTTATGACGATAGGCATAAGACGATACTGTCGATCTGAAGGATCCTCTTTTCAGCGAAATTTTCCTAACAAAAGGTCCAGTATTTTGCCAAAAATTCCCTAAAAAGAGTAGTTTTTCTCTTTTCTCAACATTCGGGAAAATTTACCTAGGGTCAAATTTTTCTTCATGGAGCACTTTTCACGCCAATTTGGGACCATATTTTCTGCTATTTCGGTTAAAAGATTCCCGAACAAAGGTGTCATATTTGTGAAATGTGCCCTAACAAGGTGTGAGTTTTTGAAAGGTCGAGTTGCACATCCCCACGAAAACTTTGGGGAAGTGCCCTCCACCCATCCACCCACCGACCCTCTCACCCCGGGGTTCGGTATAATGACCGGTTGACCAACATTTTCTAGAACTGCTGGAATAAATTATCTTGGGTTGGGGGAACAAATCTTTTCTCATCAAGGGAAAATAACTGCTGTCATTACAATGTAACTTTGAAACTCCGTGAGCTTAAATATAAAGTGACACATTCAATATCAAGTTGCAGAAGTGATATGCAATATAAAATTTAATTATTTCACTTTTTCTTCCCCCCTCCCCCCCCCCCGTACTGTTTTACCACAGATGTGACAAGCCAATCACAAAAACCCTGCCACCACGACAAATTGAGTACAAAACAAAATCCAGAAGATCAAAATCCCCTACGACAGACTGTGAAAGACAGACCAAAACCCAGCCTCTTGAAGGTGGTACCATTTTGCCGGAGGTTGCCGACAACATTTGTAACTGGGTTCGCTGGACATCTACGACGAGACAAGCCACGGAGGAAGCCAAGCTACCCATCAGTGAGGTCAGTTTTCATTTCACGTCTCTCTCTCTCTCTCTCTCTCTCTCTCTCTCTCTCTCTCTCTCTCTCTCTCTCTCTCTCTCTCTCTCTCTCTCTCTCTCTCTCTCTCTTCCCCCCCTCCCTCCCTCGAGCTCTACGCATACCAAAATAATTTAAATGATATCATTACCAGAGGATAATGCCGCGGATATGCAATTTAGATTCACACAGGAGCATGGTACTTACAAGATGTCGTACGTCAATTTAACACCGGTGGTTCCAGTCTTCATATACAGCCTCGACCTTTCAGTTGCATTTGGTTCTGTGTGGCATGCTCTCTCTCTTTTTTTAAGCTTGTGAATGTACTCTCTGTATCAT